>JAPXFY010000016.1:17367313-17374813 GCA_030674185.1 Monoplex corrugatus | reverse complement strand
TTGTTATTATTAGATGACGATGATGATGATGATGATTATGATGATAGTTGACTGGTAATGTTCCCACCAATTCGTATCGCTGCTTGTCTTTAAAAAAAAAATTACCACTTTTGATATCACAGTCCATGCTTATCTCTTTTTGTTTTCACTCTACGGTCGGTAATTAACCTGCTTACATAGTCTTTTACATATTTTTGTTAGTGTACTACATTCTATGAACTGTAGGGTGATTATGTAATATTATTGTGTAACCGCAGTTTACTGATACTACAGATACTCTAGTACATAATATTTATCATTATAGCATAACTTGGATTGTGAATAAACCTTATTCATAAAACTATGGCAATTTCTGAACTTTCTTCTTTGGTGAGGATTGCGTCATGGACTTGTGAGAATCTGGTAGATCTAGCTAGTTGTGAAATTGATTAACTACAACATTTAATTTATTTGTCGTTAATCTATTTGCCAATTGCTGACTTCCGTGGGGATGCTGGGGGCTCTTTCGGTATGAATAGTAACCCCACCTTCTGGAAATTCTGTGCTAGAAATTTCCTCTTTTTTGTCACTCTCTTTGTTTCTTTCTTGCTCCTTTGCTTTCTATCGTTTCTTCCTGTCATTGTCTGCCTTGCTGGTCCATTCACATGTACGTGTTCGATAAAGTCTTACGTATGTTTCTTTTAGGATTGATAATTGAATACATGTATTCACTGCATTTTTGGCTCTAGGGAAATGAGATATACGGAAGCAATTTCAGATAACTTAGGCCTATTTCTATGTATGTTTTAGTGATTTTAATCATGTTTAAATTTGTATTCAGTATGTTTTTCAAATCCCCTGAGCGATAAATTGGACGGAGTGGTCAACGCCAGGGGCATCTCCTTGGATTATGTATGCGTTGATATGTGTAGCCTACTTAATTTTCTTCTTTTTTTACCTGCTGAAGTGTTGTGTACGTTTTGAAACGGTTATAGCCCTGAATGGCTCTACGCGGTCGGCTGGGCTTTAAACAAAAAAAAACAGTAACAGTAACTGCCGATTGTTGTCGTAATGATTGTTGTAGTGATGGATAGCGTGGTAGTGGTGGTGGTGATGGTGATGGTGATGGTGGTGGTGATGGGTGGTGGTGATAGTGATGGTGTGGTGATTGTGGTGGTAATGGTGGTGGTAATGGTGATGGTGGTGGTGATTGTGGTGGTGGTGGTGATGGTGGTGGTAATGGTGATGGTGGTGGTGATGGTGGTGGTGGTGGTGATGGTGGCGGTGGTGGTGATGGTGGGGGTAATGGTGATGGTGGTGGTGATGGTGGTGGTGATGGTGATGATGGTGGTGATGGTGGTGGTGGTGGTGATAGTGATGGTGTTGTGATTGTGGTGGTGATGGTGGTGGTAATGATGATGGTGGTGGTGAAGATGGTGGTGATGGAGGTGGTAATGGTGATGGTGGTGGTGGTGGTGATTGTGGTGGTAATGGTGATGGCGGTGGTGATGGTGGTGGTAATGATGATGGTAATGGTGATGGTGGTGGTGGTAATGATGATGGTGGTGGTGATAATGGTGGTGGTGATGGTGGTGGTGATGGTAGTGATAATGGTGATGGTGGTGGTGATAATGGTGGTGGTTATGGTGGTGATGGTGGTGGTGATGGTGGTAGTAGTGAAGGTGGTAATATCATGTATTATAAATCGTTTTCATTGTCCTCCAGACACGGTGGGTCTCATTGCGGACTACACATACTCAAACTTTTCAGTGGACCATGGAGAACTCTAGGTCTCAGACAAGCTGACAACGTTCCTCTACGTTGTTGCACAGTCTGTATCTTTGGTAGGCATGCAAACTGCAGTATGTTCATATTTTCATAATTCGGATACTGACATTGCTAACTGGATCTTCAAAGCGTTGATTTGATATTCTGCATGCATATATACAACAGGAAAGCTGGAGGGAAAGAGAACACCAGCTAGACACAGGGAGCAAAATATTGGACGGATTTGCAGAATGGCTGAGGGCAGAGGGAGTGGGAGATGTGCTTGCAGGGACAGGGGATAGATTCGTGTGGAGGGCCATGATCGCCAACGCCATGTGGCAGGGAACATGATGATGATGATGATGATGATGATGATTGATGATGATGATGGTGGATGATGCGTTTACACACGATAGGAGTTAAGGTTCTGACACATCTGCCTTGCCTCACATGTTGGTTGGTCTGAAAGGTCAAAAACATCTGACCATTCACCCATTTATTATTTAAACCTTTGACTGTCGTTGTTGTTGTTGTCGTTATTGTTGTTTAAAGCCCAGCCGACTGCGTAGAGCCATATCAGGGCTATAACTGTTTCAAAACGTACAAAACTTAAACAGGAAAAAAAAAAAAAAAAAAGAAAAGAAAATTAAGTACACATACCAATGCATTCGTGAACATAATCTAAGGATATGCCCCCGGCGTTGACCAATCCGTCCAATTTATCACACAGGGGATTTAAAAATCACACCTGAATACAAATATATAAGTATACCTAAGGACACCAAAACATACACACACACAAAAACAGGCATAAATTACTCAAAATTGCTTCCGTATATCTCATCTCCCCAGAGCCAAAAATGCACGTAATACATGTACCCAATTATCAACCCCAAGAGAAAGTACGTAAGTTTTTATCGCACACACACAGGTGAATGGACCAGCAATCAGAAAATGATAGAAAGAAATGACAGAAAGTAAAGGAACAAGGCCGAAACAAAGAGAGTGACAGAAAAGAGGACACCATTTTATACTGAAAGAGTACCCGGCATCGCATCCCCAAGAGTGGGGGAGGGCAACCCTTTGACTCCCTCACACTATCCACTAGCATCCTGTATCGCCATCAGTGATTGCAAAGCAAAAACCTAACCCTTTGACTCCCTCACCCTACCTACCAGCTTCCTGCAGCTGGTGGATAGGGTGTGGGAGTCAAAGGGTTAATGATGGTGTCTAGGCGGATCGAACCCAGGATCTTGATTGGAAGTCCGAAGTTTTCCTACTTGAACACCGCTTCTGTCAGTAGCAGCACACACACACACACACACACACACACACACACACACACACACACACACACACACACACACACACACACACACGCACACACGCACACACAAACATACACATACACACACATACATACACACACAGACACACACACACAACACACACACAGACACACACAGAGACACACACCCACACGCACACACACACACCCACACACGTCTAATATCACTTATAGTGAAAAGACGTTAAATCAAGGAAAGAACACGAACACACACACACACACACACACACACACACACACACCACACACACACACACACACACAGACACACACACACACACAGACACACACACACACACACACACACACACAACACGTACGAAAGGTTGTTGTGACAGTATTGGCAGTGGTGGTGGTGATGGCAACGGCAGTAGTGATGGCAGCAAGTAGTGTTTTTAGTGTCGTCTTTCGTTGCAATGGTATCCTATTTCTCTTGATCAAACCTCGTGTATTGTAAACATACCTTCCTGCAGGAAGCTGGTGGATAGGTGAGGGAGTCAAAAGGCTAAGTTTTTGCTTGGCTAGCATGGTTGATAATGCATACAGCTGGTGGACAGGGTGCGGGAGTCAAAGGGGTTAATGTAATGAAGGTTAATGACGGGGTCGACAGTCAAGTGGTAAGACCGTCAGACTTCCAGTCGAAAGGTCTGGATTCATTCCTGCCTGGGTACCTCCTGTCTAGTGGGTAGAGGATGGACATTTTCTGACCTCCCAGGTCAACGTATGTGCCGAACTGGGGGTGTCTAAATCCTCTTCAGTCAGGTGTATATGAGCACGCTGCACGTCATCATCTTCATCAACTGCCCTGCTGCATGGCGTTGGCGATCATGACCTTCCATATGGATCTATCCCTTGTTGCTTCAAGCACATCTTCCATCCTCTCTGTCCTCAGCCACCCTGCAAGTTCGTCCAATTTTTTCTCCCTGGGTCTATCTGGTGTTCTCTTTCTCTCCAGCTTTCTCGTTGTGACCAGGTGCTCTAATTCCCCTATCCTCATAAAATGGCTTATACATGTTGCCTGTCTTTTCCTAATCTTCCTCATAAATTATTTTCTTGTGTCTGCCTTCATCAAGACTGTCTCGTTTGTTTGTTTGTTTGTGTGTGTGTGTTTTTTTTTTTTTTGCTGTCCATGGAACTCTCAACATTCTTCTCAGAAACCACATCTCGGCTGTCTCAATCTTGTTCCGGCTTTGCTTGTTGACTGTCCACGCCTCACAACCGTATAACATTATCGGTACTATACAACAATCAAGAACTCTCTTCCTGACGTTAATTGATAGGCATTTGTTGGTAAGAATGCTTTTCATCTTCTTGAATGCTGTTTTGTCTTGGGCACACATAAAAATGCAAATTAAAGATCCCGTAAGTCATGTCAGTGTGCGATAGATTATGGAAACATAAAAAAAAACCACCCAACATGCACGCCCACGGAAGACGGAGTATGCAGAATATGCAGCAACATACCACCTGCACAGAGTAGGGCACAACAACGTGCACACACGCATCCAAGAAAAATCAGAAGCTGAAAAAATGAGTAACCCCCCCCAAAAAAAACACAAAAACAAACAAACAAAAAACACAAACAACAACAAAACAAAAGGTTTAATAATTTCACACCAACGAGCGCACGCCTACACACATTCGCACGGATACAGACACATGCGCACACGCCAAACACGTACACGTACACGTACACGTACACACACACGCATGCATTTGAGTATATGCATTCACTTTTATGTTTTACATAAACAAACAAACAAACAAACGAATAAATAAATAAATGAATAGATAAACAAACATATAAATGATAATAATAATGATGATGAGAATTAAGAATAATAATAATATTGATGATGATAATAATAATAATGATAATGATGATAACAATAATAATAATAATAATAATAATAACAAAACTTAATGATGATGATGATGATGATGATAATGATAATTAATGATAATAATAATAATAGTAATAATAGTAATGATGATGAAAATAATAATAATAATATTGATGATGATGATGATAATGATAATAATAACAATAATAATAATAATAACAACAACAATATTAATAATAATGATAATAAGAATAAGAATAATAGTAATAATGATAATAGTAATAATAATAGTTATAATAATAGTAATAATAATATAACAATAACAACATTTATAAGGTGCCAAACCTTGATTCAAGAATCAAATCAAGGCGCGCACTCTCTTCATTCACCAAAGCGATCATCAACAACTTATAAACTAGGTAAAACCTAAACTAGGTAGGGCCTCAGAACCTGGCCAGCTCATGGGTTTATATGCAGGCTTAAGGCTTGTGCCATGATTCACCATACACATGGTACCTGTGACGTTAGTGCATATGGAATTCGTTCCGAACGCGGAGACGTCGTCTTAAGAAACTGAAACTGAAACTGAAACTGAAACCAACAACGACGAAACCTCCAGGGCGCAAAGCACAAGCAAACTGGTGGGAAGAGGGGGGGGGGGGGTAAGGGAGAGGGGGAGGGGTAGTGAACACAGGAGAGGAGTAAGGTGTGTGACCCATTACCCAAGTCGTCATCTTCACTTAGTCACACACACACACACACACACACACACACACCACACCCACCCACACCCACACCACACGCACACGCACACGCACACGCCACCACACAAACACACACATACACACACACACACACACACACACACACACACACACACACACACACAACACACACACACACACACACACACACACCACTGGCCCACATATAAACTAACCTAAATTCATTCTTCTCCAGCAGAAATTTACCAGAAACTATTCGCCATTAAGAAAGAAAAAAAAAAGATTTCTTCAAAAAATATATTTCACGACCAATCACCTTAAACCTTCGCAGCCCATCGCTTATCTCTCTTGAAAGGTGCTACAGTCGCCGCCACCATTCGCCATTATCGGTCTATCGCGTGTTTTTACGAGATTTCCATGGCGTCCCGTCTTCAGAGGGCTGTCACGGGAGTTTGTGGGGTCACATGGTTGATATTAACGAGGGCCTAGGGTCACGCTTTTATTTTCCATGCCAGCCTCACAAGACAAGTTAAAACAGTCAGTGAAGTTTCCGTAATGTTTGGAATCCATTACATAAATCATTAGACTGCTTGAAGTCACGTTTGGAATGTGAGTGTAAATACTCGTGTGTTTGAAGTTGTATTTGGAATTTATGTGTTCATGATTGGGTTCTTTTTAAAGTCTCCCTGAAATCCAGTTTTTGTTGTTGTTGGGGGGTGCACGGTTTTGTTTGTTTTGGGAAATCTTGAAAGTATTATTCACACATGCTTATATTTTTGGCATATCTTTGCCTGTGTGTGTCCGTCAGTCTCTCTGTGTGTGCCTGTATGTCTCTGTCTCTCCGTCTATTTGTCTGTCTGTCTCTCTCTCTCTTGCCCCCCCCCCCCCATCTCTCTTTATATATCTCTCTCTCTCTCTGTCTGTCTGTCTGTTTGTATGTCTGTCTGTCTGTCTGTCTCTCTCACATCTTCTTTCTCACTTTTTCTGTCTCTGTCTGTCTCTCTTCCTGTCTCTCACTCTGTCTGTCTGTCTCTCTGTCCCTCTCCCTCGGACAAACACATCTTCTCTCTCTCTCTCTCTTTCTCTCTCTCTCTCTGTCTCTCAATCTTTCTCTGTCTTTGTCTCTGTCTCTGTCTGTCTGTCTGTCTGTTTCTGTCTCTCCCTCTGTCTCTCTTCTCGTGCAGAGAAACAGAACAGATATAGATGTGAAGAGACCACAACGCAGGACAGGGTCAACAGAAACATGATCCTGAGCCATCTTCACACAAACACTTGACAGTTTACTAATTATCTCTGCTCTGCACTGTCATATCTCGCCCTTCCTCCCTCCCTCTCTATCCCCCTCTCTTCAACAACCCCTTCCCCCTCCCCCCCCCCCCCCCCAGCGCGAGGGATGGATGTAAAAATAAAGTTAATGTGCTTACGCCACTACTTGTGTTCATTATTATGATTGTTTTTTCTTCTTCTTCTGCTTCTTCTACTTCTTCTTCTTCTTCTTCTTCTTCTTCTTCTTCTTCTTCTTCTTCTTCTTCTTCTTCTTCTTCTTCTTCTTCTTTCTTCTTCTTCTTCTTCTTCTTCTTCTTCTTTCTTCTTCTTCTTCTTCTTCTTTCTTCTTTCTTCTTCTTCTTCTTCTTCTTCTCTTCTTCTTCTTCTTCTTCTTCTTCTTCTTCTCTTCTTCTTCTTCTCTTCTTCTTCTTCTTCTTCTTCTCTTCTTTCTTCTTCTTCTTCTCTCTTCTTCTTCTTCTTCTTCTTCTTCTTCTCTTCTTCTTCTTCTTCTTCTCTTCTTCTTCTTCTTCTCTTCTTCTCTTCTTCTTCTTCTTCTTCTTCTTTCTTCTTC
>JAPXFY010000016.1:17359813-17362313 GCA_030674185.1 Monoplex corrugatus | reverse complement strand
GATGATATCCTTGCTAAGGAGGGAGACAGAGAAGAACAACCTAACAACAGCGTCAGCTACAGTGAGAAGAGGAGCATCATCAGGGCGCTTTCCATGCCGAGACGACACAGGGATGACTACCACCTGTTGTCTAGAGAGCAGCAAGTTGCCCTG
The DNA here is from genome assembly GCA_030674185.1 of Monoplex corrugatus. Classification (NCBI taxonomy): domain Eukaryota; kingdom Metazoa; phylum Mollusca; class Gastropoda; order Littorinimorpha; family Ranellidae; genus Monoplex; species Monoplex corrugatus. Next base: position 17,362,160 of record JAPXFY010000016.1, on the reverse strand, counting down.
GTGAGGTTGCGCACTCGGTCACAATAGGCTGAACAGCCACATGTACCGCAAACTGAAGCTGGCGCCCTCCCCAACCTGTCCCTGCGGTCAAGAAGACCAAACCACGGAGCATATACTCCAAAGATGTCCCCTTCACCAGGTGGCAAGACAGGACGTGTGGGCCGACAGACACTCCGCTGACAACCAAACTCCATGGCTGCAGACAGGAGCTGGAAAAGACGGCTGCATTCATCATCCGGACTCAGATGATTGTGTAGCAGCGTACGCCAAGAAGAAGAAGAAGACTCAGAGTGACGGTCTGGGTACAAGCCCTATGGGTTAAAAGACGATTGACTGAAAGTCCCGTGAGCTGGTACGCGTTTTGCCCAGGCAACTCACGGCTGTAAAGAAATTGTTCCCTGTAACATTATGTATTGTTATTGTTATTTTTTGTGTGTTTAAAACCCAGTCGACTGCATAGAACCACATCAGGGCTACAACTTGTTTCAAAACTTAGACACATTACTTCAACAGGAAAGAAAAAAAAAAGTACACATATCAATACATTCGTGCACATAATCTAAGGCGATACCCCTAGTGTTGACTATCATGTCGAATTTATCACACAGGGGATTAAAAAAAGCATGCTTAAAGACAAATTTAAACAAAATAACTATGGACATTAAAACATCTATTAAAAAAAACACCTTCTAAATTACCTAAAATTGCTCTCGCATATCTCATTTCCCTAGAGCCAAAAATGCACTTAATACATGTACCCAATGATCAATCCTAAGAGAAAGTGGACTAGACTTAATCCAACACATACAAGTGAATGGACCAACAAGGCAGGAAATGATAGGAAGAAATGACAGAAAGCAAAGAACAAGGCAGACTTCAGACTTCAGACTTCAGACTTCAGAATTTTTATTCAAGAAAGGCCATAGCCCCTACTGAAAGGGTGCTCATAAACATAATGAGATAATCAGATATTATTTCATATAGGGTTAGCAATCAACAACAAAATAAATTGTGTATTACGATAAAGCAATTTCCCTGATTTTAACTGCTTTAAGTAGGAACAAACCAAAATTCTTAATATAATCAAAACGAGTTGAACACATTAACAAACACAGTTTAAACATATTTGGGCATCTGAAATACTTTTGAGGGATAAACCTTGAACGGATTTCATCTAAAGCTGGACAACACAGGACAAAAAATGTATTTCGTCTTCTTCCGCTTGCATACATAAGGGACAAGGCAGAATCAAAGAGAGTGATTTAAAAGAGGAAATTTCTAGCACAGAATTTCCAGAAGGTTGGGATACTGTTTATACTGAAAGAGCCCCCGGCGTCACCACGAGGGGTTTATTTTTTCGCTGTGATATTCTCGTTGTTTTGCCTACACTCCACAGGCAGCATGTTTCAACACACAGTCTTGCATACTCCGTTTTCGATGAGCGTGTATGCATGCTACTATTGTAAATGTTTAACCCTTTGACTCCCGCACTCTGTCCAACAGCATGCTGCATTGTCAACCACGCTAGCAAAGCAAAAATGTAATCCTTTGACTCCCTCACCGTATTCTCCAACGTCCTGCAGGAAGCTGGTGGATAGGGTGAGGGAGTCAAAGAGTTAAATTTTTATAGTTGGCGGGTGGGGTGCAGGAGTCAAAGGGTTAAAGTTCAACCGACTGAGCAAAGCCATCATCATCATCATCATCAGGTGCCCTGCCGCATGGCGTTGGCGATCGTGGACTTCCATCTGTCTCTATCTCTCGTTGCCCCTAGCATCTCTCCCACCCCACCCCCTCGTCCCCAGCCACTCTGCAAGTCCGTCCAGCATTTTCTCCCTGGGTCTACCCGGTGCTCTCTTTCCCTCCAGCTTTCCCGTTGTGACCAGGCGCTCCAAATCCCCCTTCTATCATAAAATGGCCTATAAATGTTGCCTGTCTATTCCTAATCTTCCTTATGAATGATCTGAAGAAGAGCCATATCAGGGCTGTAACCGTCTCAAGAAGTACGCTATACTTCACTGGAGAAAAAGAGATGTCTTCCATGTTTCCATGAGCCATCGGTCACTGACATGACTTACAGGATTTTTAGCGTGCAGATTTTAATGTTCTGAATACGTATACATTCACAACGAGTTTAGGCACCATCTCTCTCTTTCTCTCTGTCTGTATGTCTGTCTGTCTGGCCTGGCTGGCTGGCTGTCTCTCTCCCTCTCTCTTTCTCACTCTCTCTCTCTCTCCCTCTCTTTCTCTCTCTCTCTCTGTCTGTCTGTCTCTCTCTGTCTCACTCTCTCTCTCACTCCCACTATCTCTCTCTTTCTCTCTCTCTCTCACTCTCTCTCTCCCTCCCTGC
>JAPXFY010000016.1:17334813-17339813 GCA_030674185.1 Monoplex corrugatus | reverse complement strand
ACTTACAGCAGCTTTTTGTATATGTTGACCTTTTTCAGCAAATAGGGTCTTAAGAGCATCAGTTTAACGATATGGCTATATGGCTCGATTTTTTTATCGCCTCTCCCCCCCCCCCCCCTCTTTTTTTTTCCTTTAAAATGAGAGATTTCATATTGACTGGAGAGGTAGGTGTTTTCGCGAGTGTGTGTGTATGTCTGTGTATGTGTTTGTGATTTTTCTCAACTGTTTATGAATGAATCTTTACCAACACCGAGTCAGAGGTGCAGACCACAAAGCAGTCGCGAATGTTTAAGTTTAAAAATGAGGGCGCCATCGTCAAGATTGCATGTGCCAAAAAAAAAGTTAACAGATTAACGATGTTGCAAAGAAAATTTGAAGTGAAATGGTATCATTATGAGGCCATGAGAACAGGAATATAAATTATGGCATAGATTTCAAATGTTAATCGCTCTGGAGCCACTAAGATCCACATTTGAAGGTGTCTTTTTTCGACTTTTGCTGTATTACGACCCTGTCCGTCTCCTTGTGAATCTGATGCATCTATTTCCAAATTGATGAGAAAGATTTTTCCTACATGCTCATTATCGTGAATCTGATGCATCTATTTCCAAATTGATGAGAAAGATTTTTCTTACATGCTCATTATCGTGAATCTGATGCATCTATTTCCAAATTGATGAGAAAGATTTTTCTTGCACGCTCATTATCGTGAATCTGATGCATCTATTTCCAAATGATGAGAAAGATTTTTCTTGATGAAATGCATTTTTCATTATATGCTCATTATCGTTATGTAATAGTTTACCCATCAAAAAGGTTTTATGTTATGAGGACATAACCTTCGATTTCTTTACAGGAAAAGAATGAAGACAAACATATCAAGACTGATACAAATTTACACATGGACTTATGCATGTAATAGGATCATGTTGAAAGTGCGATTTGTATTCATATTTTATTACGATAACTGAGATGTGTTGTATTTTCTGTTATATCATTTTTAAAATATGTATTGAATAAGCAAAGTAATGTGGAAAAAATCTTCATTTTTTCCACTGTGGCTTGGCTCTCCATTTCCGAAGACCGGATCCAGCAGTGTTTGACGTGCAGAAATGTTAAGACCTGTGTAAACATTGCCACTGTTATTCGTCTACGTTTCCAATCGAGAAGACGAATTACAAAAGTGAAATTGCTTTGAGGGTGCATCTTTATCGACGTAAAATCTTGAACATGTTTGCGAAAAGTTTCCAAATAAGCAACAGTGCTTTTTTGTCATTGTTGTTCTCCCTGAGAAGAAGGAAGGCGATATTACTTGGACAAACTGAGGTTCTTTGATTCTCTTTTGTTACAGGAAAATTTGATGGAACCTGCTCCAAAGACATCAAAATTAGAACTGGAATTGCAAAGCAAAAAATGGCCCAACTCAACAATATCTGGAAAGACAAGGCATGCCTAATGGCCTGAAAATTAGACTTTTAAAATGTTTGATCCAGCCAATCATGATTAATGGCTGCGAAGCCTGGACTCTCAGAAAAGCTGATTGCAGAAGAATTGAGGCAGCAGAGATGTGGTTTTATCGGAGACTACTACGTGTCAAATGGACAGACGCAAGAACTAATGAAAGTGTCCTGGAAGAACTTGATACCATCAGAAAACTACTAGCAGACACCAACAAGAGAAGACTAAAATACATTGGCCATGTGTCACGTAGCAAGAACACGGACCTCATGGCAACCATATTTCAAGGGAAAAAGAGACATAAAGGAAGAAAGGCAGACCTCCAATCTCATACATCGAGAACACAACACCAGTGACCTAAATATTCAAGACGTTGTCCACCAAAGTCAAGACAGAACGGCCTGGAGGGAAGTCAAAGAGTGCTGCTGCCAACACTGAACTCGGTGACGCCGACAGGTGAGACAGGTGAGACAGGAGAGACAGGAGAGACAGGCAAAGTTATGCACATTCCTCAAGTAAAGCTAAGCGTAGATGTAGTTTTATTTTGCCTTTTGTCTGTGTCATTAAAGCTTAATTGAAATGTTTGTTACAACTGGTGGGCCATATTATTGTTGGTTGGTTGGTTGGTTGGATGGTTGGTTGGTTGGCCGGTCGGTGCGGTTGGTTGGTTGGTTGGTTGGTTCGGTTGGATGGTTGGTGTTGGTTGGTTGGTTGGTTGGTTGGTTGACTGGATGGTTGGTTGGTTGGTTGGTTGGTTGGTTGGTTGACTGGATGGTTGGTTGGTTGGTTGGTTGGCTGGATGGTTGGTTGGTTGGTTGGTTGGTTGACTGGATGGTTGACTGGTTGGTTGGTTGGTTGGTTGGTTGGTCGGTCGGCTGGTTGTTTGGTTGGTTGGTTGGTTGGTCGGTTGATTGGTTGGTTGGTTAGTTGGTTGGTTGGTAGGTCGGTTGGTCTTCTCTGACCATATGCATGCACATTGTTTTGCCAACATTGTGCAGGAGGTATGTTGCTGCATAGTCTGCATATTACGTCTTCAGTGGGCGTGCGTACTGGGAGTTTTCAGGTTTCCATCAGCTTCAGAACACTGACAGACTTACGGACATATGTAATGTTTTGCGTGCTCACATTCACGAGGGGGATTAGTTTCAAACAAGTCTTCACACATAATGACTCGGAATATCGGCAAAAACATGTCAAATGGCTATCAATTAACATCAGGAAAAGAGTTCTTAAATGTTATATAGAACCGATAATGTTATATGGTTGTGAGGCGTGGACAGTCAAGAAGCAAAGCCAGAACAAGATTGAGGTAGCCGAGATGTGGTTTCTAAGAAGAATGTTGAGAGGTCCATGGACAGCAAAGAAAACAAACGAGACAGTCTTGATGGAGGCAGACACAAGAAGATATTCGTAAAGACGATCAGGAAAAGACAGGCAACATTTATAGGCCATTTTATGAGGAAAGGGGAAGTACAGCATCTGGTCACAACAGGAAAGCTAGAGGGAAAGAGAGCACCAGGTAGACCCAGGGAGAAAATATTGGACGGACTAGCAGGGTGGCTGAGGACAGAGAGGGTGGAAGATGTGCTTGTGGCGACAAGGGATAGATACATATGGAGGGCCATGATCGCCAACGCCATGCTGCAAGGCACATGATGATGATGATCGGCAAAAACGTCCACTCTTCCCCTCGTAGGGCGAGATGTTGGCTTACCCATACAGTTTTGGTTTCAGTTTCCATTTTTTAGGATCATCGCATTTACCTTTGTGCTCACCTTCTTTTTCGTCCCATTTTCTACGCTATCGTTAATGGTCACAGAAGCTGGCATATCTTTTTGTTTGGTTTGTTTTTACAATGTGATGATGATGATGATGTCGATATGGATGATAATCATGTTATTATGGAGTTCCATATAGGAATGAGACTGCGTGACAGGGCTGCAGTTGCAATCTACGCTTACTATCAAAATATATCCTGGCGTCAACCAGGCCCGAGAGATAAAGACACCTGCGGTGCTGGTCGGAAGATTTTAGCAACACCTTCAATGACGCATCCGTGAAGTGGATGAGACTCGACTGTGTTGTCCGAGTCTTCCCAATGAGCCCATAGCACGCCCAACTCTGGGTAGGAGCCGGTTAGAGCCGAAAAATCCCACATTGATATAGTTTTGAAGGGACTGATAGGGATTCCAAGCCACAGCCTTCCAGTCGGTAGTCCATTGCGTTAACCACTACACCACGGCGACTGGTTCAATTTCTGAAGATGACGTCTCCGCGCTCTGAATGAATTCCATACGCACTAGCGTCAAAGGTGCCATGTAATGGAGAAGACCCAGAATGATCACGGCAAAAGCCTTAAGCCTGCACATAAACCCATGAGCTGGCCAGGTCCTGAGGTCCTACCTAGATAGTTCCATAACCCCGGGGTCGTAGGGGAGTGAGGTGGTAGAAACCTCAACTTTTCCCGGGGCCAGCACACGAGGCCGGCGCCCATGACCTCTCCCTCGATTCAAATTCATATTCATTTTTCATATTTTTTTTATCAAGACTTCAGACAGGCAAGAAGGCTAATTGGTCTTCAAGGGGAGGGACCTGGGATATCAACCTATCTCTCCAATGTTTTACACCAAGGCATCCGGGCAATGCCCTACTCTTCACGATTTTCAACTACCGTGGGATCTTTAGCATGTGCAGCCAGAAGACACACGGATCCGACCCGTTTTCCGTCCCTTTCCAACGGACTAGACGTTCAGTTCGATTTTCCGGTCAAACAGAGGAGAAAAGTCGAAGCCTCTACGGGAAGCGAGGGGACCCTGGATTCTCAAGTTTAGTTACTGGCAGGCGAACGTCTGAACCATTCTGCCACTCTTCTCCCTGCAGGATCGAACCTAGATCTTCGAACTAGAAGTTTGAGGTCTTATCCATTTGGCTATCCCTCCTGTAAACCTTCTTGTTTTGTTCTGTCTGGTTGACACCAGAAAAAAAACACGAAAAAAGAATAAGAACACGTATTTAATACAACAAGATAAGACAGGCGCAAATTTTCGGCCAACTGGCCTTTGTCAAGCGTAAGATTACAAACAAACAAACAAAAGATACAAAAATTATGTGAAAAAGACTGAAACTTCCCTGTTGCTTCGTCCAGTTGGAAAAAGTCAATAATGAAATTCAGAGAAAAAAAATTACTAAAATTTTAGTCAGCTTATTCCTTTTCTCACACTGGACGGAACAGCAGGGCAATTTCAGTCTTTTTCTCCTAATTTTTGTATTTGGTGTTTGTTTGTTTGTAATCTTACGCCTGACAAAGGCCAGTTGGCCGAAAATTTGCGCCTGTCTTGTCTTGTTGTATTATTTGCGTTCTTATTCTTTTTTCGTGTTTTTTTATTTTTTCTGGTTCCTGTTTACTTGAACGCGGGCAGTCATACATGTTTTGGATTCTGTTTGGTTGGTTAGGTTTTCTTGTTGTTTTGTTTTGTTTTTGTTTCTGTTGTTCAACCCGGTCGAGGGTTGGTCTGCTACCCGGTTAAGTTGGGGTGTTTGCC
>JAPXFY010000016.1:17319813-17332313 GCA_030674185.1 Monoplex corrugatus | reverse complement strand
GTTGTTGTTTGTTCCCACCTTTGTTGTTGTTTGTTTCACTTTGTTGTTGTTTGTTCTCACCTTTCTTTCTTTTCCTCTCTTGGGGCTATGACAATCTATCCACATTTTCTGTCTTTATTATAGTTGGCTCCTGCATAGTCGTGCTCGTTTTATGTCTAACTCTTTGACGCTACCAGAACTCCTCCTATAGATTAAAGGAATATATTTTCCTTACACTTGTCTTTCACTTTTTTTTTTTTTTGGTCTACATTGGCTGCTTTGTTAGTTGTTCAGGTGAATTTTCTACACTTTGTAAAATTCTGCTGCCTTTAAATAGCTCGCTCTACACGTGTGTGGATACCATTCTGGTCATGCCATCCCAAGCAGCAGGTATGATGAGTTCTACACGAAGAAAACGCTTCAGGTGCTCCCGAAGCATCGGACCGTCCCACTGAAGGACCTAGATACAGATTCAACGACCTCCGAAAGTCTTCGGGGTGTTCCAGGTCTATTGGACTGCTATTGAGGTCTTCATAATTTTTTCTTTTCGTTGTCTTCCTCAAACGCTCCTATTATATACATGTATTTCAGACCAATCACAGTTTATTCTGTGGGGTAAAAGGTCTGTTCTCTTCTCTCTCTCTCTCTCTCTCTCTGTTTGTCTGTCTCTCTGTCTCTGTCTCTCTCTCTCTCTCTCTTTCTCCCTCTCTCTTGTGTTGTCTTCGTGTTGTTATTTGTTCTTATGTTTGCAAGGGAGACAATCCTTTCCATACACAGCTGTCAAATCGACATGGATTTCGATAGGACCGTCTCCAAGTTGAAACATTGTGAAGACGTAGTATCTGAGCTGCTCTACGCTAGGATCCATTTTTTTCCGGACGCACAGCCGGTGACATCGCACTTTTCAATGAGGTCCTATAGCTCAAAGGCTATATTTTTTCTCAGTACAAGTTAAACGAGACAATCTTGAAGGAAGCAGATACAAGAAGAACATTAATAAAGAAGATCAGGTAAAAACAAGCAACAGTTATAGGACATGTTATGAGGAAAGGGGAATTACAGCACCTCGTCATAACAGGAAAGCTGGAGGGAAAGAGAACACCAGGTAGACCCAGGGAGAAAACATCGTCCGGACTTGTAGGGTGGCTGAAGACAGAGAGGGTGGGAGATGTACTAGCAACGTCAAGGGATAGATTCACGTGGAGGGCCATGATCGTCAACGTCATGCAGCAGGGCACATGATGATGATGATGACATGTTAAAAGTATTTACTGTATACTTTTCTTTTGTAAGAAGACCATTTTAACCCTTTGACTCCAGCACCCTGTCCAACAGCGTCCTGCATTGTCAACCTTGATAGTAAAGAAAAAACTCAATCCTTTGATTCCCTCACTTGCAGGAAGCTGGGGGATAGGGTGAGGGAGTCAAAGGGTTATTGCAGTCCACTTCAAGTTGGAGTCTACAACCACTGGCTGGTGATTGCTATGCTCGATGAATTGAACTTTTCCCGCCGTTTTTAAGACCTGAGTAGATGCAGGTCGTGGAGCACACTGTTTTACTATAAACATTCCGGAAAATAATTCACAAAATGGCAGGCTAACTGACAAGACTTTGATCAGCCCTCGTATATATACTTAGTAGCCTGTTTGCTAAGTTTGTTACAATATGGTGCAGACGGGAGCCGCAATGAGGTAAATAAACGTGCGAGTTATAATCGGAAGGTCCTAAGTTCGATCCTCTGGACACCTCAGCCTGATTGGTAAAGGATAGAACATGCTTTTTTTTATTTTTGTTTTTACTCCCAGGTCAACATGTCCCCAGGCTTGCCAGTGCCTGAACTCACTTTTGTGTGTATAAGTATACAGAATATCAAATAGAAGTGTTCGTTAAAGATCCTGTAATCCATATGTCAGTGGCTGCCTTGCAGACTGTGCAGTAATACACCGCCTGCACAGTGTGGGTAAAACAACGGGTATACACTTCGCGACAGAGAAAACTAGAAAAGTTGAAAGCAATGAAGTTACATAATCCATACTGTTGATTCGGGGGTCGTACCGGTCGCCGTGTTGTAGTGATTAGCTCAACAGACTAACAACAGGAAAATTGTGGGTTCGAATTCCATCAGCTCTGTTAAAATCATTGTGAGGCCTGTTTTTTTGTACATGTATGTGTTAGTGTCTCTAGTCATGTTTAAATTAATATTCGTGAGGCCTGTTTTTATGTATGTTTTAGTGTCTCTAGTCATGTTTAAATTAATATTCACGTATGTTTTCTAAATCCCCTGTGCGATAAATTGGATGGAGTGGTCAACGACAGGGGCATTTCCTCATCTTATATGCGCAAATGCATTGATATGTGTACTTAATTTTCTTTACCCGTTTTTTTCCTGTTGAAGTATTGTGTATGTTTTGAAACGGTTAAAGGCCTGATATGGCTCAACGCAGTCGGCTGGGCTTTAAACAAAATAACAGTAATATATCCAAGATCAGTCCCAGACTGCAAACTAAAAACTGGCCTGTTCGCTGTCCATTTCGAATGCTCCAGTCCTCCTAGTGGTATCAATTTAGCGTTTTAAATGCCTCTCCTCCCGGCTACTATTTCAAAACCAGTGCGTTGGGTTTTGGGTGGACTTATGAAGTCTGTGGGATCATCGGTGGCAGAGTTTGGTGGAGAACAACTGAATCAATGAATCGTTTTTGGAACTGAACAAATCCAGTCGAAGTCCCCGGAACAGGTTGTGGCCGTGTGCACCGTTTCTGTTGGAGTGTTCTATTTGTAAATTCTGTTTGCATTTATTTCTTGTCATTATCATCATCATCATCATCATCATCATCATCATCATCATCATCATCATCATCATCATCATCATGTTCCCTGCCGTATGACGGTGGCGATCATGGTCCTCTATACGAATCTATCCCTTGTTGCTGCAAGCGCATCTTCCACCCTCTCTGTCCTCAGCCACCGTGTAAGTCCGTCCAGTATTTTCTCCCTGGGTCTACCTGGTGCTTTCTTTCCCTCCAGATTTCCTGTTGTGACCAGGTGCTCCAATTCCCCTTTCCTCGTAAAATGTCCTATAAATGTTGCTTGTCTTTTCCTAATCTTTTTTTTTTATTATTATTATTGATGTTGTGTCTGCATCCTTCAAGACTGTCTCGTTTGTTTTCTTTGCTGTCCATGGAACTCTCAACATTCTTCTTAGAAACCATATTGTACAGTTGCCTTAGTTTTGTCCTGACTTTGCGTGTTGACTGTCCACGCCTTACAGCCGCACAACAGTATTGATTCTACATAACATTCAAAACTCTCTTCCTGACATTAAGTGATAGGCATTTGTTGTTACGAATACTTTTCATCTTCTTAAATGCTGTTTTGGCTAGGGCCGATTCTGCTGGCTATTTCTTGTCACAATGTGAACATCAGCCAGCTTTTCCTGGGAGGAACGCGTCGCTACAGTGCAGCGCCACTCTCTCTCTTTATTATTATTTTTCCATGTTTATGTTATTCATTAGGAAAAGACAGGCAACATTTATAGGCCATTTTATGAGGAAGGGGGATTTGGAGCACCTGGTCACCACGGGAAAGCTGGAGGGAAAGAGAGCACCAGGTAGACCCAGGGAGAAAATGCTAGACGGACTTGCGGAGTGGCTGAGGACGAGGAGGGTGGAAGAGATGCTTGGGGCAACAAGAGATAGAGACAGATGGAAGTCCATGATCGCCAACGTCATGCGGCAGGGCACTTGATGATGATGATTCATTTATTCATTATTGTTTATTTGTTATTTTATTTTATCTTGTTTCATTTTATTTCATTTTATTATTTAATTCATTTATTTTATTTTATTTATTTATTTTATTTTATCATTTATTTATTTTATTTTTTGATTTGTTTTATTTTATTAATTTATTGTTTATTTATTTATTTATTTATTTATTTATTCCATACGTGTATTTCTGTATTCCTTTGAGAGTGGATTTCTCTACAGAATTTTGCCAGGAACAAGTACTTTTTTTGCCGTGGAAACTTGAACGTACGCAGTAGTACGTGGTACACAAAGAAACTCGGTTCTTGTCGTCTCATCCGAAAGACTTCTCAGAAAGACTTATTAACTTCTACTTTCTAGGCGTGAATACCGCAACCTGTCAAGTCTACGAGTGAGTAATGCAAAGTTATCAGCTGGGCAGGGCAGGGCAGGGCAGGCAGAGCGTCTGGCGAGGCAGGTAGTGTTTACAGCTTCAACAGTTGTAAACATGACAATGAAAAACGTGACGGTGTTTACACAAGTAGAAGCCGTAAACCGCTGTAAACATCTGTTGATGGGAGTTGGCCGTGATCTTTTACACGTTCTGTTGGGATGGTGGGGGTGATTTACACGACCACCTCCCATCCCACCTACCTTCGTACTAACTGGATAGAGTAGGCTAGGATAGTGGTTAAAGTTCTCACTCACAATTACTGTTTATTGTTGTTTAAAGCCCAGCCGACTACGTACGGCCATATCAGGGCTATAACCGTTTCAAAACATACAAAACTTCAACAGGAAAAAAAAAAAAAAGAAAATTAAGTACACCTATCAATTATCAATGCATTTGCGCATATGATCTAAGGACATGCCCCTGGCGTTGATCAATTTATCGCACAGGGATTTAAAAAAACACACCTGAATACAATTAATTTAAGTTTACCTAAGGACACGAAAACATACAGAAACGGGCCTAAACTACATGAAATTGCTTCCACATATCTCACCTCCCTTGAACCAAAAATGCACTTAATACATGTACCCAATTATCAATCCTAAGACAAAGTACGTAAGACTTTAAGGAACACATACAGATGAATGGACCAGCAAGGCAGAAAATGATAGGAAAAAACGACAGAAAGCAAAGGAACAAGACAGAAACAAAGAGACTGATAGAGAAGAGGAAATTTCTATCAATTAACATCAGGACGAGAGTTCTCGGTGTTCATAAAGAACCGATACTGTTGTACGGTTGTGAGACGTGGACAGTCAACACGCAAAGTCAGAACAAAATTGAGGCAACTGAAATGAGGGTTTCTAAGAAGAATGTTGAGAGTTCCATGGACAGCAAAGAAAACAAACGAGACAGTTTTTGTGGAAGCAGACACAAGAAGATCATTAATAAAGAAAATAAGGAAAAGACAAGCAACATTCATACAAATTTTTACGAGGAAAGAGAAATTAGAGCACCTAGTCACGACAGGAAAGCTGGAGGGAAAAAGAATGCCAGGTAGACCCAGGGAGAAAATATTTGACGGACTTGTAGGTTGGCTGGGGACAGAGAGGGTGGAAGAAGTACATGCAGTGACACGAGATAGACTTGTACGGAGGGCCATGATCGCCAACGCCATGCAGCAGGGCACATGATGATGATGATGATGATGATTGATGATGATGATGATGATGATGATGATGATAATGATTTATGAGATGTGATAGTGAAAATGAAGGAGTGAGTGAAGAAGAAAAGAAGGAGGAGAAGAGAAGAGAAGAAGAAGAGAAGAAGAGAGAAGAAGGGAAGAAGAAGGAAGAAGAAGAAGAAGAAGAAGAAGGAAGAAGAAGAAGAAGAAGAAGAGAAGAAGAAGAAGGAAGAAGAGAAGAAGAAGGAAGAAGAAGAAGAGAAGGAAGAAGAAGAAGAAGGAAGAAGAAGAAGAAGAAGAAGAAGAAGAAGAAGAAGAAGAAGAAGAAGAAGAAGGAAAGAAGAAGAAGAAGAAGGAGAAGAAGAAGGAAGAAGAAGAAGAAGAAGAAGAAGAAGAAGAAGAAGAAGAAGAAGAAGAAGAAGAAGAAGAAAGAAGAAGAAGAAGAAGAAGAAGAAGAAGAAGAAGAAGAAGAAGGAAGAAGAAGAAGAAGAAGAAGGAAGAAGAAGGAAGAAGAAGAAGAAGAGAAGAAGAAGAAGAAGAAGAAGAAGAAGAAGAAGGAAGAAGGAAGAAGAAGAAGAAGAAGAAGGAAAGAGAAGAAGAAGAAGAAGAAGAAGAAGAAGAAGAAGAAGAAGAAAGAGAAGAAGAAGAAGAAGAAGAAGAAGAAGGAAGAAGAAGAAGAAGAAGAGAAGAAGAAGAAGAAGAAGAAGGAAGAAGAAGAAGAAGAAGAAGAGAAGAAGAAGAAGAAGAAGAAGAAGAAGAAGAAGAAGAAGAAGAAGAGAAGAAGAAGAAGAAGAAGAAGAAGAAGAAGAAGAAGAAGAAGAAGGAAGAAGAAGAAGAAGAAGAAGAAGAAGAAGAAGAAGAAGAAAGAAGAAGAAAGAAGAGAAGAAGAAGGAAGAAGAAGAAGAAGAAGAAGAAGGAAGAAGAAGGAAGAAGGAAGAGAAGAAGAACTGTGGCATGATAGGTCCCGTGACAGCTAGCTATAGAAGAGACTCGTTTCGCTGAGATCCTACTTGCGCGAGCCATGGTAGTTTGTACAGGTCACGAACAGTATTTGCGACAAGCGATAAAAATGCTCCAGGGTCCATGCCTCGGCCGGTGTGAACAATCATTCACCTGTGTTATGGCGGGTGCGAACAATGCCGTGGGCAGATATGATGTGTGTGTGTGTGTGTGTGTGTGTGTGTGTGTGGTGTGTGTGTGTGTGTGGTTGTGTGTGTGTGTGTGTTTTGTGTGTGTGTGTGTGGTGAGAGCGAGCGAGAGAGATAGAGAGAGCGAGAAAGAGAGAGCGAGAGCGAAAGCGAGAGAGAGAGAGAGAGAGAGAAGAAGAAGAAGAAGAAGAAGAAGAAGAAGAGAAGAAAGAAGAAGAAGAAGAAGAAAGAAGAAGAAGAAGAGAAGAAGAATGTGAAGAGGACTGACTCAAAGTACAGAAGCTTGGAAGACCCCAAATATGAATTCATAAATCTAACTGTCAGAGAACTGGACAAATTTACCATAACTGACTGAAAACGGTCAGATAGGTAAGAAACAAAAAAAACAAGAAAGAGCACGGCCTTAGATCACAAATGTATGCTCCAGACGAAAGAGAAGGATATGGCGGTCGACGGTATCAAAAGCGGCAGAAAGATCCAAAAGACTAAGTAGAGAAGTTTGGTCACAGTCAGCTGAAAGTAACAAATCATTGACCATGTAATGGAGGACGGTTCCAGCGCTGTGGTCAGAACGGTAAGCAGATTGAAAAGAAAGACAAAAACTGTTGGCTTAGAGATCATCATTCAGTTGTTTTAGAACCACGTTCTTGTTATTTTTGAAAATAATGGCAAAACTGGAGATAGGGCAATTATCTCTTACAGTGCTGGGATAATTTTTTGGCAGACGTGGAACAATGACTGCTTTAAAAAAATAACAGGAGGAGGCGGGGGGGGGGGGGGGGGACAGACGAGAGATGTTAATGATACATACTAATAGATGTAAGAAGCTCAAGAAGTGTTTGTTGGAAGACAGAGGCAAGTGTAGGGTCCAACTGACAAGGTTTGAATGACATTTCTCTCAGAATGATGGCAGTCACAGTTTCAGAGACTGGTTGAAATTCAGTAAGTGGGGAGCCAACAAAACAAGGAGAGAAAAGAGATATGTCAACCTTGGCTTAAAGATCATTAACTTTAGGAGAGGAAAAAAAAGCTAAAATAAGCCTCTTGGCTAAGGAATAGCTGAAGAAGTGATGAATGAATGGAGATGACTTGGCAGTGCCCAAAAGATCAGACATGACAGAGAACAGGCGTTTTGTAGATGTAGAATCAAGGACCTGGGCAGAAAAAAATATATTCAGTTTGGGCTATCGAGATCATTTTCGTAACTTTCTTCAAAACATTCTTGATAAATCTGAGAATAAATCACAAGTTTAGGAACGTTACATGGAGTTTCATTCTGGACTGACTGGACTGAACTGGCAGACAGTGCTATAGTCTACACTTACTGTCATAGTTCTATCTTGGTATTAACCAGGCCCAAAAGATTCAGACACTTGCAGAGATTTGAACAACATTCTCGTTGTAGCATCCGTGAAATGGTTTAGACTGGTCCCAGTTTTTTCAGTTTCACTTTCAGTTTCTCAAGATGACGTCTCTGCGCTCGGAATGAATTAAATATGCACTAACGTCACAGGTGCCATGTGTATGGTGATGATGGCACAAGCCTCAAACCTGCACATAAACCCAAGAGCTGGCCAGTTACTGATGCCCTACCTAGACTATGTTTGACCTAGTCTATATTTTATACTGGTATTTTATCAGCCTACCACTGGTGGAATAATCTTGGTTATATGTAAATGACATGTGTATGTGTGTATCTTCCCTTCAAAGAAGGAACATGTTTGTAAAGAAAATAAATAAGTAATTAAAGGTCTGATTCACGACACAACTAGCTATCCTGTATAAATCACATCCTGTATAAACTCGTCTTTCAATGAGCCTATAGCACATTTAGCTCAAAGTAGGCGTCGGTTGGGGCCGAAGGATCCCACAAATGATTGTGACAGGACTAATGGGGTTAGGATCCACAACCTTCCTGTCAATGGTCTGTCTCGCTAAGTACAGCATCACAGCGACAGCTAACACAACAGAAACTGACATTACACTCAACAACATGAAGTACAACAACAAGACTGAGACTTCAGACTTCAGAGGATACATATCCATTCAGTTGCCCCATATGAAGGGGACTGAAATGCAACAGGCAAATTTCAACAGTATATTTGGCAAAGATTGAAATACAACAGACACATTTCAACAGTATATTTGGCAAAGACTGAAATACAACAGACACATTTCAACAGTATATTTGGCAAAGATTGAAATACAACAGACACATTTCAACAGTATATTTGGCAAAGATTGAAATACAACAGACACATTTCAACAGTATATTTGGCAAAGACTGAAATATAACAGACAAATTTCAACAGTATATTTGGCAAGGACTAAAATCATCATCATCATCATCAGGTGCCTTGCCGCATGGCGTTGGCGATCATGGACTTCTATCTGTCTCTATCTCTTGTTGTCCCAAGCATCTCCTCCACCCTCCTCGTCTTCAGCCACTCTGCAAGTCCGTCCAGCATTTTCTCCCTGGGTCTACCTGGTGCTCTCGGAGGAGGTCTGGCCCCCAGACGTGCGGCATGCAGGCCCACCGGCCTGTTGATATGCCCTGGTGCCCACGAACCAGATCTCCAAGCTATGGGTAAATAGCTCCTCTGCCTTGTGGACATCTCGCGAGAGAATAAGGCTAAGGGAGTTAACCCTGAAAAATAAAACTGATGGAAGGCAACGGGAAACCACCATCGTATTTTCCCCAGGACAATTACGGATGGAAAGACTGAAATACAACAGACAAATTTCAACAGTATATTTGGCAAAGACTGAAATATAAAAGACAGTTTTCAACGGAATGTTTGGCAAAATCTGGTAAACCTTCCTCATCAAGGAAAACATGACAGTCACACCACAAATACCATACTACATGAACAACAAAGGAAAAAGTGTACATTTGTACTCATGTCTATGAAACGTTCGATGTTGACCACTTTGAGAAACTTGTATGGTCATAGTGCTGAGTTTCTAACTGCTTGTTCGAACAACAGAAAAGGCCAGAATATATCTTGTTTTGTTTATTTGCTCGTTTCTTAGTAGCGAAGGGAAGAAAGAGAGGGGAAGAGAGAGAGATAGAGAGAGAGAGAGGGAGAGGAGAGAGAGAGAGAGAGAGAGAGAGAGAGAGAGAGAGAGAGAGAGAGAGAGAGAGAGAGAAAGAGACAGAGATTTTCGGAAACTTGAAACTTTGTGTGTGTGTGTGTGGTGCATGTGTGTGTGTGTGTGTGTGTGTGTGTCTGTCTGTGTGTGTGTGTGTGTCTGTGTGTGTGTGAGGGGGGGGGGGGTATCAAAGATTGTGTTTATCAAATGATGTATAATGTTACACAATTTATGTGTGAACTAGTGTTGTGCTGCAGTTACCTATTACTGATTTTGATGTTATGAAATATTGTTGTTGTTTTTTTTTTTATTAACTATATCTATAATGCATTAATGTACACATTTGACAAAGTTTATACTGCATTAATATTGTGACATGGTAAACTTCATATCCCGTTTTATATTTGTTGTTGTTGTTGTTTGTAAAGTTCAACGACCTTCCTTTGACATGACCTATTTGTGCTATACAAATGGAATTAATGCCAGCATTAGTATTAATATTAGTATTAGTTTAGTATTATAAAGTCCAGTGATGCCCATGTGGGGATGCTGGGGGTTCTTCCGGTATAAAAAGTGTCCTTCCCCTTCCCCCTACCTTCTAGAAATTCTGAGCTAGAAGTTTCCTCTTTACTATGACTCTGTTTCTGCTATGCTCCTTTGTTTTCTGTCAACTCCTTATATCATTTTCTGCTTTTCTGGTCCACTCACCTGTATGTGTTCTATAAACCCTCGCTTAATTTCTGCTAGGACTGATAACTGGGTACCGTGTTAAATACATTTTTTTGACTCTAAGAAAATATGATGTGCAGAGGTAAGTTAAGCCAGAGTCTGTATATGTTTTCATGTACTTTATTATGTTTCTATATGTCTCTTCTACCCCCGTGGTGATGCCGGGGGCTCTTTCAGTATAAACAGTATCCCCACATTCTGGAAACTCTATGCTAGGAATTTCCTCTTTTCTGTCACTCTCTTTTTTTTCTACCTTGTTCTTTTGCCTTGTGTCATTTCTTACTCTCGTTTTCTGCCTTTCTGGTCCATTTACCTGTATGATTGTGTTTTCAATACAGTCTTATGTACTTTTCTCTTAGGACTGATAATTGGGTACATGTATTAAGTGAGATATGCAGAAGCAATTTCAGGTAATTTAGACCCGTTCTTAGATATGCTTTAATGTCCTTAGTTATGTTTAAATTTGTATTCAGGTATCTTTTTAAATCCCCTGTGCGATAAATTGGACGGAGTGGTCAGCGCCAGGGGCGTCTCTTTAGATTATGTGCGCAAAGGCATTGATATGTGTACTTAATTTTCTTTTCGTTTTTTTCCTCTTGAAGTACTATATGTGCATTGAAATGATTATAGCCCTGATATGGCTCTACGCAGTCGGCTGGGCTTTAAGCAGCAATAAAAATAAGAATGGTATGTCTCTTTGTGTTTGTTGTTTTAAAGCGCCTAGTGATAATTTGGGCGGACTGGTCAACGCCAGCGACGTATGCTTAGATTATGTGCACTAATAAATTGTTCAGTGTCGTTAACTTCCCCCTTGGGAACGCCGGGGGTTCTTTCAGTATAAATAGCATCCCTGTCTTCTGGAAATTCTGTGCTAGAAATTTCCTTTTTTCTGTCACTCTCTTTGTTTCTGCCTTGTTCCTCTGCTTTCTGTCATTTTTTCCCTATATTTTCTGCCTTGCTGGTCCATTCACCTGTATGTGTTCGATAAAGTCTTATGTACTTTTTCTTAGGATTGATAACTGGGTACATGTGTTAAGTGCATTTTTGGCTCCAGGGAAGTGAGATATGCGGAAGCAATTTTTGATAACTTAGGCCTGTTTTTATGTATGTTTTGGTGTCCTTAGATATGCTTAAAGTTTTATTTAGGTATGTTTTTTTGAATACCCTGTGCGATAAATTGGACGGAATGGTCAACGCCAGGGGCATCTCTTTAGATTATGTGCGCAAATACATTGACATGTGTGCTTAATTTTCTTTTTTTTTTTTTTTTTTTTTCCTGTTGAAGTTTTGTATATTTTGAAGCAGATATAGCCCTGATATGGCTCTACGCAGTCGGCTGGGCTTTAAACGACAATAACAACAGTAGGTGTCCTTAACTTTTTTTTCAGGTGTTTTTATTTTTCCTTCACCATAATCAGCTTGGTTGTGGGTGTGTTTTGAAATAGTTATAGCCCTGACTAGACTTTTAACCAATAACGATAGTGATAATAAGAACTAAATAAAAAAACAACAAGAAGCAAACAAACAAACAAAACAAAACAAAAAACAACAACAGGAAAATAGAACCAGAACGCGTATTTCATACAACCAGACAAAACAGGCACAAATTTTTGGCCAAATGGCCTTTGTCAAGCGTAAACGTAAGATCACAAACGAACAAACACCAAATACAAAAATTAGGAGAAAAAGACTAAAACTTCCCTGCTGCTTCGTCCAGTGGGAGAAAATATAATGATAATGATAATGAAAAAAAAGATAATGATAATGATAATGATAATATAAGGCCCTGGTGTTTCTGTTTAACAGCTTACCATCGCTATTCTACTCATACAAAATAATTATAAGCATACAAACGGAGATAGATTAAGACAGAGAGAGAGAAAGAGAGAGAGAGAGAGAGAGGGAGGGAGAGACAGAGAGACAGAGAGACAGAGACAGAGAGAGACAGAAACAGAGACAGAGAGAGACAGAAACAGAGACAGAGAGAGACAGAGAGACCGAGACAGACAGAGAGACAGAAACAGAGACAGAGAGAGACAGAGAGACTGAGAGAGAGAGAGACAGACAGACAGACAGACAGAGAAGGAGAGAGAGAGAGAGAGAGAATCGAAGCACCTCCCACCCTCCAGGACTAGTTGAGTCCTTCCCCCCACCCATCTACCCCCCAA
>JAPXFY010000016.1:17312313-17314813 GCA_030674185.1 Monoplex corrugatus | reverse complement strand
TTATAGCAGTACAGGTCTTCAAGATTGTACGAAATATTTTTTACGTGAGTTTACGATGATACAAATTGTGTAGAGTATTTTATAGCAGTACAGGTCTTCAAGATTGTACGAAATTTTTTTACGTGAGTTTACGATGATACAAATTGTGTAGAGCATTTTATAGCAGTACAGGTCTTCAAGATTGTACGAAATATTTTTTACGTGAGTTTACGATGATACAAATTGTGTAGAGCATTTTATAGCAGTACAGGTCTTCAAGATTGTACGAAATTTTTTTTACGTGAGTTTACGATGATACAAATTGTGTAGAGCATTTTATAGTATAATTTCAGATTACGAATGTTTTTTGTGATTACGAGTAAAATTGTTCAAAATAAAATAAAGGTTTCAAACATTGTATGAATAGTCTGTATAAGGTTTTTATAAGCGTTACGAAGTGACTGTCAAAGAGGACTTTGACTCCAAATAAACAATTGCTTCAACAGAGGTGATGCTGTCATAAAAGATAATCATGAGAACGGGAGTCTTATCTGTGAAACAACGTAGAAGTGATAAGCGCAGTCCAAAACCCGTGCCTTTTCGCCTCTCCGCCTGCGCGCACACACGGTCACGCACGAGCACGCGCGCACACACATACACAAATACACACACTCAAAAACACACATGCTCACGCACACACACACACACACACAGACACACGCGCACTCAAATACACACATACAAACACACATACACACATGCACACGCACGCACACACACACACACACACACACACACACACACACACACACACACTCTCTCTCTCTCTCTTACTCACACACACACACACACTTGCACACTTACACACACACACATACACATGCACATACACTCACACACACTCACATGCGCGTGCGCACACAGACACACAAACACACACACATACACACTCTAACACACACACACACACACACACACACACACACACACTCACTCACTCACTCACTCACACGCACTCACACACACACACACACACACACGCACACACACACACACACGAACACACACCACACACACACACACACAATCACTCACTCATACACACCCTAAACACACCTTTGGTTTTCCCAAAATGAATAATCTTTTGTGGGTTTGCATGACAGATTCTGTCAATTGTACCCTCTTACTGTGGCCGTATTTCTCTACCCACCCACCTAATACCCCCTCGATTATTAAGAAAAAGTTCTGGTTTAGATTTATATTTTAAGAAAATTTGTGGTACAAGAATACTGATCAATATTATGTTGCTTTGGCACATTTTGCAGTCACACATTCTATTTTGAATTCAAATTAACAGAATGCTTAAAACGAGTACAATTTTGTAAACACAAATACTTTTTGCATATATATGACAGAACAACTTCCAGTCACACTTTATTCTCTGTCCCTCCCTCCTTCTGTCTGTCTGTCTGTCTGTCTGTCTCTGTCTCTCATTCTCTGTCTCTCTCTCTCCTCTCCTTTCCTCTCTCTCTCTCTCTCTCCGTCGTAAGCACACAGAAAACCGACAAACAGACGCACGCATGGAGAGAGATAAACACACACACACACACCACACACACACACACACACACACACACACACACACACACACAGAGAGAGAGAGAGAGAGAGAGAGAGAGAGAGAGAGAGAGATAGAGACAGAGACAGAGACAGAGACAGACAGACAGACAGACAGACAGACAGACAGAAATAGAGATGAGACAGATGCTTCGAGAGAGTAATATATTTTGCGTTATGTGAAAAATCAATCATACGTATTCTTTACGAAACAGTGCATGATTACCTACAGGCTGAGGGTTATCCTTTGTGTCAATAACCGTCATATTTTCTGGTCTATACACGAGTGTAGGCTGTGCACATATGGACTGTATATATATATATAACTTAATACGAAGGCCTATTCTTATGCACGTGTTCGTCTAAAATCAACATTGTATAAACAGTCTCTTTCACGTTTGTAAGCGTTTCTGTGTACATGTAATCGACAAATAGAACTTTGAATCCAACTAAACAGAGCACATACAGCAAACTGACTCCACATCAACTCAGCTCTTGCGCACAAATGATAGAAATTAATTAAACGACTGAATATAATATTTCAATAATGACAAGAAATAGAACTGAAACACGTTGATACTGATTCCATGAGGAAAACTGACAGAAATTATATATATAAAAGGAGAGAGGGATAGGTGACGTGGAAACAAGAATTATAATGTCGGTAAAAAATTCATTCCTATACATCACACAGTTGTCATTTTAATGTACGATTCAAAATAATCATCTGAGCGTTGTGAAGCCCTCTTAAGATAATTGAAACGGTTCTATCGATAATGATGATGATGATGATGATGATGATGATGATGATGATGTTGATATGATGATGATGTGATGATGTTGATGATGATGATGATGATGATGATGATGATGATGATGATGTTGTGATGATGATGATGATAAT
>JAPXFY010000016.1:17284813-17292313 GCA_030674185.1 Monoplex corrugatus | reverse complement strand
ACAGACAGACAGATTGACAGACAGAGAGAAACAACAGACAGACAAATAGACAGTGACACAGACAGAGACAGAGAGACTGAGAGAGACAGACACAGAAACAGAGGCAGACAGACAGACAAACAGACAGACAGACAGGCAGAGACAGAGAGACTGAGAGAGACGGACAGACAGACAGAGAGAAAGACAGAGAGACAGACAGAAAAACAGACAAAGACTAGACAGTGTAACAGAAGAAACCTCTGGTCTCCTTGCCAGGGACCTACCGCACTCAGAACATGACTAATGATGTTAGAGGACAAAAACTGTATGCACCCCACATCATACCACAGGAGATCAGAGACACACGAGACAGACAGGGAGGATGGAGGGGGAGGGGGAGGGGGACAGCTGGAAGGAGGAGATAGAGAGGGGAAGGGAGTGAGGACAAGAGAGACAGAGAAACATAGATAGAAAGAGAGACAGAAAGATATACAGACAGAAGTAAAGACAGAGAGAGAGACAGAGAGAGAGAGACAGAGAGAGAGAGAGAGAGGGTGGGAGGGAGAGTTAGTCCAGCTCCCTACACAAGTAAAAGTTGTCCCTTAGCCTAAGCATTCACTGCTTCAGTTTTAGTGTCAGTGTCTCAAGATGATGTCTCCGCGCTCGGAATGAATTCCATATGCACTAACGTCTCAGGTGCCTTGTGATGGAGAAGATCCAGAACGATCACGGCACAAGCCTTAAGCCGGCACATAAACCCATGAGCTGGTCAGGTCCTGAGGTCCTGCCTAGATAGTTCCATAACCCTGAGGTCGTAAGGGAGCAAGGTGACAGAGACCTGAACTTTTCCCGGGGCCAGCATTACAAGGGCGGCGCCCATCCCCTCTCCCTCGATTCAAATTTATATTCATATTCACATTTTTTTTACCAAGACTTCAGAAAGGCAAGAAGGCTTATTGGTCTTTTAGGGGTGGGACCTGGGAAATCAATCAGCCTATCTCACCAATGTTTTATACCAAGGCAGCCGGGCAATGCCCTGCTCTACACGATTTTCAACCGCTGTGGGATCTTAAGCGTGCGCAGCCGGAAGGCACACGGGTCCGACTCGTTTTTCGCCCCCTTCCGAAGGAGTAGACATTCAGTTCGATTTTCCGGTCGAACAGAGAACCAGGCGAGCTCCACATGCAGGACAACAAAACCTCACAGGTGTCAGCACAGAAGGAAGCACAGCCAGAATAATTATCACAATTATCGTAATATATGATCCATAGAACCAATACTGTTGTACGGTTGTGAGGCGTGGACAGTCAACAAGCAAAGCCAGAACAAAATTGACGCAGCCGAGATGTGGTTTTTAAGAAGAATGTTGAGAGTTCCATGGGCAGCAAAGAAAACAAACGAGACAGTCTTGGTGGAGGCAGACACAAGTAGATCATTCATAAGGAAGATAAGGAAAAGGCAGGCAACATTCATAGGCCATTTTATGAGGAAAGGGGAATTGGAACACCTAGTCAGAACGGGAAAGCTGGAGGGAAGGAGAGCACCGGGTAGACACAGGGAGAAGATACTAGACAGACGTGCAGAGTGGCTGAAGACAGGGAGGGTGGAAGATATGCTTGGGGCAACAAGAGATAGAGACAGATGGAAGTCCATAATCGCCAACGCCATGCGGCAGGGCACCTGATGTTGATGATGATGGTGATGACCCATCCTTAATGAGGGGGACACAAGTCAAGATTTCCTTTTTGATCTTTGGTTTCTGTTTCTTTAGGATAACGTCGTAGAATGCAGATGAGTGTCGTTGAGGGGGGTGGGGGGGGGGTAGGGTGGGGGCTCAGCTGGCATAGTAGTGATGGGTGGCCAGCTCCTTCATTAACAATGTCCAGTCGCTGGTGATGGAATCAGTGTGAACTACGTTGTTACTAAGACAATTCCACTCTGTTGTGGAACTGGTGCGGTGGAAGAATCACTTTTTCAGCTGGCCCGTTTTGCCAGTTTGAATAGTGAATCACCTTTCGTTACTTCAACTTACCTTTTTCACATTGTTTTTATACACAAAACTTACGTCTTGTTTGTTGTGGATCAGTCTGGATTTCTTTTGTGTTGTCAAAAATGTGTCAAAAGGTAAGGCCTATATCATTGGAAGGGACATATATAATTGACAAAAAGACAAAAACAACAACCCAAAAACACACAAAAAAACAAACCAAAAACAACAAAAAAACAAACAAAAAACAATCAAACAAACAAACAAACAAACAGAAAGGGAAGAAGAAGAAGAAACAACAACAGGCTTTTGACCAGTTGAGATGTCCCATATGCGTAATACTCGTTTTCAGGAAACAAAGAAGAACATTTGAGAACGTTCATAACAGTCATTCTCAAAGAGTCATTATGAAAAACTCTCTTATAAAATTTGATTGGGTTGTTTACAACTTACGCTCGGAAGTTGATGCCATAAACTTCAAAACGATGTGTACAATGTTGAGGTTCTGTGAAGTGTTGGATTGTGGTGGTAGTATGACGACTGCCAACTTCAGGAACACACCAACGAAGCATTGACGAGCCGTGGTATAGTGGTTAGCGAGGTGGACTACACGACCAGCAGGTCGTGAGTTCGAATTCCCATCAGTCCCTTCAAAAATCATTGTGGGATTTTTTGGCTCCAACCAGCTTCTACCCAGAGTTGAGCGTGCTATATAGACTCAATGGAAAGACTGGTACCACACAGTCGAGTCTCATCTACTTTACGGATGCGACAATGGGGGATGCTACTCACTTCCTCTGACCAACATATCAGATGTCTGTATCTCTCAGGTCTGGTTGGACGCCAGAATATGTAATAACAGTATGCGTAGAGTACAGCCCTACCACGCAGTCTCAATCCTAGATGGAACTCCATAGCATCACGGTATCATCCACATCCCCATATTTATAATTGCATTGTCAAAACTGTGCCAGCTTCTGTGGACCATTAATTAAGGTATCGTAGAAAATGGGTAACACACACACACACACACACACACACTACACACACACACACACACACACACACACACACAACACACACACACACACACACCGCACGCACGCGCGCACCACGCCACACCACACACACACACCAACACACACACACACACACACCACACACACACACACACACAAAAACTGAAGCAAGAACGAGCGTTATCAGTATAAGTATTTTCTTTTATTGCTATTTTTAGGAAAAATGTCACAATGAAACGCATCGTGCATCATAAGAAAACTCCGGAGGAAGTTTCAAGAAAAATATCATCAACTTCACACAAACAGATTCTTACTATATATTTTTGAGGCTTGTATCAGTCTGTGTTTGTCACGTGCTACGTACCTCCTGGTCTGCGAGAATGGGTCACGATGATATATTTACGTTATACGCATACTTAATACACGTGAGACAACAAAGAGACCAGTGTAGTGTGTTGAGACAACGAGCACGATGTAGAGGGGGATGGACAATGGTCATCTGTCAGTCCCTCACTCCACTACTAGTTAATGCACTTTTTTTTTTTTTCGGCCAAGGCGGTCGGTTGGGCCAACCGTAGACTTATATGTTAATATATTACTGTATGTCAACCATAGAATTACACCGTAACATGTCTACGTCAACTATATACCTAAATGATATATGAAGGTTATTGGTTGTTGTTATTTTTGCTTAAAATCCAGCCGACTGCCTCGAGCCATATGAGGGTTATAACAGTCTCAAAACACACAATATTTCAACAGGGTGAAAAAAAAAGGAAAAGAAAATTTAGTACACATGTCAATGCATTTGCGCACATAATCTATGGAGATGTCCTTGGCGTTGACCACTCCGTCCAATTTATCGCACAGGGGATTTAAAAAACATACCTGAACACATAACTGAGGGCACTAAAACATATAGATCTATGTGACCCATTCTCACAAAAGGCACAATAAGTCTCAGTTTGGGCAGTTTTAGGTTTTGGTATCACTATAAAGTTTAGAACCTCAGCTTTCAAATGGTACTAAAGTTGAGTTTCAGGCTACAAAAAAACAAAAAAGTTATGGGCTTTCAAAGATGAAAGGGGTCAAGTCAGCCATTTTGAGAAAAACTGTTGAAGAGAATAGGTCTGAATTGAAAAGGTATTGTCAGAAACTCCTTAGCAACAAGCATTAAATATCAACCAAATCAGTTGAAATTCCTTACTTCCCTTGTTTACTTAATTGTCCATCCATCCAAAACAACAAAAAGAAAAAATAGATTTAAGAAGAACGTACTTTAATCATCAAAATGTTACGGAACTTGTGAATATTTTGAAAGGAGAAGAAAACATTAAAACACAAAAACAATGATACTCATCGACTGAATTTGACTTCATTGTGTTAGGGCATGGTGTAAAAGTGGTTATAAAGCATTAAAATGCAGAAAACTCAAAATCGACTTATTGTCCCTGTTCAGAGTTTTCAGCCCACAGCAGCAGAAGGCCTCACCCGACTTATTGTACCTTTAGTCAGAGCGTCACACATCATATAATATATATATATATAACGACCTATATTACCTAAAATGGCTTCCGCATGTTTCATTTCTCTAGAGTAAAAATGTAAAAGATCGGGCGGCTCTCCCCGGGGAGAATGCGTCGCCAAAGTCCAACGCCACCTTTCTGTACTTGTTTTTTTTTTTATCTTGTTGCCGTTGTTGTCGTTGCTACGGGACAAGAAGCCCATAGACAGACAGACAGAGACAGACAGACGAAAGGATGGAAGAGAAGACAAATATTTTCGAGGGCAACGGACGATATTATTTACTCTCTTGTGTGTGTGTGTGTGTGTGTGTGTGTGTGTGTGTGTGGTGTGTGTGTGTGTGTGTGTGTGTGTGTGTGTGTGTGTGTGTGTGTGTGTGTGTGTGTGTGTGTGTTCGTTCGTTCTTTGATTTAACATCTGTTCACTATGAGTGATATTAGACGTTAGTGATATTAGATGTGTGTGTGTGTGTGTTTGTATGTGTGTGTGTGTGTATGTGTGTGTGTATGTGTATGTGTGAGTGTGTGTGTGAGTGTGTGTGTGTGTGTGTGTGTGTGTGTGTGTGAGTGTGTGTGTATGTTGTGTGTGTGTATGTGTATGACTGTATGTGTATGTGTGTGTGTATGTGTGTGTGAGTGTGTGTGTGTGTATGAGTGTGTGTTTGTGTGTGTGTTTTATGTGTGTGTGTGTGTGTGTGTGAAAAAGAGAGACTGGGGGGTGGGGGGGGTGGTAGTCCAGTTACACCTACTAGATAGACAAACACACACACAATGACACATACGATGGTCGAATGGTTAAGACATCAGACTTTCAATCGGGAGGTCCAGGGCTCGATCCAGCGTGGAGAACTCCCGCCTGGGGGGTAAAGGGTGGTGATTTTTCACATGCGACTATCTGAAGCCGCCTACACCAAGCTCTGATTGGCTCATGGGAAGATGCCGTCACTCCTTCTTTCCTTTGATCTGGATCTGCAATATGATGGCATCAACGGCTCAAGTTAAAGATAAATTTCTTCAAAAAGATCTTAAAAATACACTGAACTGTTCAACACTTTACGAAACAACCGTAGGACAGTCATCCTGCATTATGGCACACAAAGTGGTAGCAGCAGACGAACAAACCACGATGGCGGCAAGAAATGACGCAGCCAATCAGAGCCTACTTCCGTTGGTGTAGGGCAGCTCCATATAGTCGCATGTTGATTTTTGCTGATCTGTCCAGGTCAGCATTGTGTGTGCAGACTAGCCAGCGCCTGACCTAAACGCCGTTCGAGTATACTACGCACACAGTACAGAACAACACCAACAAATGCCTATCAATTGACATCAGGAAGAGAGTTCTTGAATGTTACGCAGAACCGATAATGTTATGCGGTTGTGAGGCGTGGACAGTCAACACGCAAAAGCCAGAACAAGATTGAGGCAGCGGAGATGTGGTTTCTGAGAAGACTGTTGAGAGCTCCATGGACAGCAAAGAAAACAAACGAGACAGTCTTGATGGAGGCAGACACAAGAAGATCATTCATAAGGAAGATTAGGAAAAAACAGGCAACATTTATAGGCCATTTTATGAGGAAAGGGGAATTAAAGCACCTGGTTACAACAGGAAAGCTGGAGGAAAAGAGAGCACCAGGTAGACCCAGGGAAAAAATATTAGACGGACTTGCAGCGTGGCTGAGGACAGAGAGGGTGGAAGATGTCCTTTTGGCATGGAGGGATAGATACATATGGAGGGCCATGATCGCCAACGCCATGCGGCAGGGCACATGATGATGATGACAGAACAACACAAATGCACGTTAAAGATCCTGTAAGACATGTCAATGTCTGGTTGCTAATGGAAACCTGAAGAAAAAATCTAGCATATCCAATAGTATGCAAGACTTGGACACCAACGTAAGACGTGCACAGCATGGGCAAAACAACGTGCACACACGCATCAGAGGAAAGTCAGAGCGCCTAAGAGAAAGCAAACAGCACACACACACACACACACACACACATATACACACACGCGCACACACACACACGCGCATGCACAAACACACACACACATACACACGCACGCACGCATTTACGCACACACACATGCACAGGCACACACTGACGCACGCTTTTCCTCTCTCTCTCTCTTCTCATGCTCTCTCACTCTCACTCTCTCTCTCTCTCCTCTTCTCTCTCCTCTCTCACCTCTCTCTCTCTCTTCTCTCTCTGTCTCTCTCTCTCTTCTCACTCTCTCTCTCTCTCTCTCACTCTCTCCTCTCTCTCTCTCTCTCTGTCTCTCTCTCTCTCTCTTCTCTCACTTCTCTCTCTCACTCTCTCTCTCTGTCTCTCTCTCTCTCTGTCTCTCTCTCTCTCTTTCTCACTGTCTCTCTCTCACTCTCTCTCTCTGTCTCTCTCTCTCTCTGTCTCTCTCTCTCTCTTTCTCACTGTCTCTCTCTCACTCTGTCACTCTCTGTCTCTCTCTCTTGTCTCTCTTTTCTCTCTCTTTCTCACTGTCCTCCCCCTCTTCCTCTCTTCTCTCCTGTCTTCTCTGTCTCTCTTTCTCTGTCTCTCTCTCCTCTTCTCTCTCTGTGTCTCTCTCTTGTCTCTCTCTCTCTCTCTCTCTCTTCACTCTCTCTCTCTGTGTGTCTCTCTCTCTCTCACTCTCTCTCTCTGTGTCTCTCTCTCTCTCTGTGTCTCTCTCTGTCTTTGTCTCTCTGTCTCTGTCTCTCTGTCTCTCTCTGTCTCTCTCTGTCTCTCTCTGTCTCTCTCTCTCTCTCTCTCCTCTCTCTCTCTCTCTCAAATGGATGACGAATGTAAAGTATTGAGTACATTAGCAGTATTGATTCCAGCCCCATATTCTCTGGTTTGTGTATGAATCATTGGCCTTTACAATATACCGTCTCCTCTCTCTCTCTCTCTCTCTCTCTCTCTCTGTCTCTCTCACTCTCTCTCTCTCTCTTCCCCCTCTCTCTTTCTCTGTCTTTCTTTCTTTCTCTCTCCTCTCCCC
>JAPXFY010000016.1:17252313-17277313 GCA_030674185.1 Monoplex corrugatus | reverse complement strand
CATTATCATCATCATTATCATCATCATCATTATTATTATTATTATTATCATCATCATCATCATCATCATCATCATCATCATCATCATCAGCTTGACCAACAAGTATTTTTTTTACTTGTTTGCAGCAGGGAAGTTTTCTGTCTTTTTCTTCTAGATTTTTGTATCTGGTGTTTGTTTTGTTTTGTGATCTTACGCTTGACAAAGGCCGGTTGGCCGGAAATTTGCGCCTGTCTTATCTGGTTGTATTAAATACGCGTTCTTGTTCTTTTCTCGTGTTTTTTTTTTTTACCTGGTTCCTGTTTGTCTGTTTGTCTGTTTGTTTGTTTGTTAATAAACATTTTCTTTTTCCTCTCTGAAAACTGTTGTTAAAGAGTCTTACTGACTACAAAACGGAACACGGAAGGCAAGAAGTGGGTGGTTGAGGGGAAGAAGAAGAAGAAGAAGAAGAAAAAGAAGTACGATACATTTTGAAAGGTGTGTAACAGGAGAGAGAGACGAAGACAGACAGACGACAGACAGTGTTGGGGGTGGGGGTGGGTGGGAGAACAACATTCCTACAAGTCCAGACACTTAACAGTGTCAAATCGCAGACAGAGAAAGAGAAGAGAAGAGCGACTTAAACATAAGCTCGGGGCCTGATATCGGTGCGTTTGCGCGTATGCACCATCACGTCCACGCGGAGACACGCATGAGCAAACAATGAGCGACACGACTGGCGCATGCTCAGAGGGCCCGTTGGCGTGTGGACTTTTGGATGGGAGAGGGAGAGGGGGGAGGGGGAGGGGGAACGAGAAGTAGGGGAAAGGAGGACGAGAGAGAGAGACAGAGACAGAGGCAGACAGACAGAAAGACAGAGAGAGACAGAGAGAGACATAGACAGACGGAGAGACAGAGACAGACAGACAGAAAGACAGACAGAGACAGAGAGACAGACAGGCAGACAGAGATAGAGACAGAGAGACAGACAGACAGACACACAGACAGAGAGAGACAGAGACAGACAGACAGAAAGACAGAGAGAGAGAGAGAGACAGACAGACAGGCAGACAGAGAAAGATAAATAGAGAGAGACAGACAGACAGACAGGCAGGCAGACAGGCAGACAGACACAGAGAGAGAGAGACAGAGAGGCAGACAAAGACAGAGAGAGAGAGAGACAGACAGACAGACAGACAGACAGACAGAAACACAGAGGGAGAGAGACAGACAAACAGAAACAGAGAGAGAGAGAGAGACAGACAGACAGCAGACAGACAGACAGAGACAAACAGACAGAAACAGAGAGAGAGAGAGAGAGATGGGCGACAACTAGGTAGAGTAGATCTAGTACCTCTGGCGAAGAATTTATCTTTACATTGTACAGAGGTGGAGGTGGGTGAGTTGGGGGGTCGGTGGGTGGGTGATATGGAACAGAAGGGAGAGAGGATCTAGCTTAGGGAAGGAAGGTGGACGGGGGATTGTAGTAGTGTGAGTAGTGAAGGAGGAGAATGGGGGACACAGAGCGGAGGGAGGAGGGAGGGGGGGGAGGGAGGGAGGGAGACGACAACCTCAAAGGGTACAGATAAACAAGATTGTCGTTGTTGACAGATCACAAGTTGTCAAGGAGTTTGTCATCCTTGTTTTCTGTGTGACTTAGTTACACACACACACACACACACACAGATATTTGCACGTGCGCAAACACGCGTGCGTGCGCGCGCGCATGATACACGAGCACACTAGTACAGTGCATGTACACACGCACGCACAGCACGCATACATACATAATACATATATACATACATATACATACTATACATACATACATACATACAAAACATTAGATTACATATATACCTACCTACCTACTTACCTACTTACCTTCATTGATACGTACATACATGCATACATACATACATATATACAAACATACCATTACCTTACCTTACCGTACCTTACATTGCATTACATTACATTGAATTACACTACATTACGTTACATTACATGTACACATGCGCTAAGATACATTGACATACATTCATACACAAATCAATGTTTTATCACAGTTCATTATTGTAACTTGTTTCACTTTGTATGTGTTATGGACGGTGTATTTTTAATATGCTTATAGTGTGTGTTTGTGTGTGTGTGTGTGTGTGTGTGTGTGTTGTGTGTGTGTGTGTGTGTGTGTGTGTGTGTATTAGTGTGTATGTGTATGTGTGTTTATGTGTGTGGTGTGTGTGTGTATGTATGTGTGTGTGTGTGTGTGTGTGTGTGTGTATGTAGTGTATGTGTGTGTGTGTGTGTAGTGTTTGCGTTATTCGTTATTTCTTTTAACGTCTATTCAAATATGTGCTTTTAGACGGGGAAAAAAAAAAAAAAGGTGCGTAAGGAATGAATGAATCTATGTAATCATGAAGGCATTGTATCAATTAAGGTAACAATTAATGTAACATCAAACAAATTAACGAACAAAAGAAAAACAATCAGAACATTATATCAGTCAGGCTTCATCGGATTTCTCGGGGCTGTGTGGGAGTTACAGGTATAAAACAGTTGGGCTGAATCAAAGAAAACGACCTACAGGACTGTGCAGTAAATGTCTAGCAATGTGTAAATACAGAGTGAAATCAGTATGTTTCTGTTTTAAGTTTGTAAATGACGCAGGGAAATAAGGTCGCATTCGCTGACAACACAAAAGGTTATAAAATCACCACAGATACATTTGATGGTTTTACTAAATTTAGTTCGAAGTGAATTGAGAGTTAATCTGTAAGCTAAAGTTATCTCTTGTCTTGTAAAACCCTGGTAATTTACCGAGAAGGGGCGAAGGTCACATTGCGCTTTTACTTTGTTTTCTAATATAGCATTCATTTCATGTTCAGGGTTTACTCCCTTAGCTAAATGGCCGCGGGTAGCTCTTCAGAGCTGGCGCCCTTTGATGGATCTTATTTAATTCCACCAGGGTTTCTAGTGTAGTGTGTGTGTGTTGTGTGTGTTGTGTTTGTGCGTGTGGTATTAGTGTGTATGTGTATGTGTGTGTATGTGTGTGGTGTGTGTGTATGTATGTGTGTGTGTGTGTATGTAGTGTATGTGTGTGTGTGTGTAGTGTGTGTGTGTGTTGTGTGTGTGTGTGTTGTGTGTGTGTGTGTGTGTGTGTGTATGTGTGTGTGTGTATTGTGTGTGTGTGTATGTGTGTGTGTGTATTTGTGTGTGTAGTGTTTAGTGTGTATGTGTATGTGTGTGTATGTGTGTGGTGTGTGTATGTGTGTGTATGTGTGTGTGTGTATTTGTGTGTGTGTGTGTGTGTGTGTGTGTGTATTTGTGTGTGTAGTGTTAGTGTGTATGTGTATGTGTGTGTATGTGTGTGTGGTATGTGTGGTGTGTGTATGTGTGTGGTGTGTGTATGTGTGTGTATGTGTGTGGTGTGTGTATGTGTGTGTGTATGTGTATGTGTGTGTATGTGTGTGTGTGTGTTTGTGTGTGTGTAGTGTTTGTGTGTGTATGTGAGTGTGTGTGTGTGTGTGTATGTGTATGTGTTTGTGTATAGAGTAGCAAGGACTAGCCGTAAGACAGGTCCAGTGGGACCGAATGCTACTATTCTTGACTAAAAGACTTCAGTTCTGAAGTCTGAAATCTGAAATCTGAAGTCTCCCCCTCTGTTTTTTTCTGTCTCCTTACTTGTCTCTCGTTCCACGCTGGCATTATTATCAGGAATACCTCGTTCCGAAAAACAGCAGCCTCGCGTTTGCAAAGCTAATCGGCGATGATGATGATGATGATGATGTTGATGATGATGAGGAGGAGGAGAAGGAAGAGGAACAGGAAGGAAAAGAAGAGGAGGATGGCTACGACCAAGTTGAGTTGATGCAGTGGATGATGACATACGTAAACGGGGTGGGGGGGTGGGGGATGGGGGGTTAGGGGCGGGGGGCAGAGCACATTATCAGCCGGTTCGTCGTTCATCATATCTGACGATGAAGAGGTGGTTGCTTTTTTGGCGTTCTCGCCTCTCCCCACCCTCATCCCCCACCCTACCTCCACTATTTCCTCGCACACTCACACACACACTACTTCCAGCAGAAAGGTTCGTGGATGGATGAAGGAGTGAAAGGGTTAATTTTTTGCTGCTGGTGGTTAGGATGAGGGATTGAAAGGGTTAACTTTTTTTTGCTTTTGATGGACATAGTGAGAGAGCGAAAAGTAAAGGTTTTGCCATAGGTGGATAGGGTGATTGGGGGGGGGGGGGTTGAAAGGGTTAAATGTTTGCCACTGGTTGATCGTATGAAGTAGCGAAACTGTTAAAGTTTTATTGCTGGTGGATAGGATGAAGGAGTGAAAGGGTTAATTTTTTCGCTGCTGGTGGATTGGATGAGGGAGTGGAAGGGTTAAGATTTTTTTTTTGCCGCCAGTAGACGTGATGAGAGAGTGAACTGATCAACTTTTTGCCAATGGTGGGTAGAGTGAGGGGGTGAAAGGGTTAATTTTGGCCGCAGGTGGACAGGATGAGGAAGTGGAAGAGTTAATTTATCGTTAATGGATAAGATGAGGGAATGAAAAGGTTAAGTTTTTGTTTCAGGGGGATAGGATGAAGAAGTGAAAGGGTTAATTTATCGCTGGTGGATAAGATGAAGGAATAAAAGGGTTAAGTCTTTGTTTCAGGGGGATAGGATGAAGAAGTGAAAGGGTTAATTTGTCGCTGGTGGATAAGATGAAGGAATAAAAGGGTTAAGTCTTTGTTTCAGGGAGATAGGATGAAGAAGTGAAAGGGTTAATTTGTCGCTGGTGGATAAGATGAAGGAATAAAAGGGTTAAGTCTTTGTTTCAGGGAGATAGGATGAAGAAGTGAAAGGGTTAATTTGTTGCTGGAGGATAAGATGAGGGAATGAAAAGGTCAAGTTTTTGTTACAGGGGGATAGGATGAAGAAGTGAAAGGGTTAATTTATTGTTGGTGGATAAGATGAGGGAATGAAAAGGTTAAGTTTTTGTTTCAGGGGAATAGGATGAAGAAGTGAAAGGGTTAATTTATGCTGGTGGATAAGATGGAGGAATGAAAGGGTTAAGTCTTTGTCGATGGTTTGTAGGATGAGGAAGCGAAAGGATTAATTCTTCGTGAAAATCTTTTTTTTATTCCGTTTCTACTTAAGAACGTGGGCACATTGTGTGTGTGTGTGTGTGTGTGTGTGTGTGGTGTGTGTGTGTGTGTGTGTGTGTGTGTGTGTGGTGTGTGTGTGTGTGTGTGTGTGTGTATGTGTGTGTGTGTATGTGTATGTGTGTGTGTGTGTGTGTATGTGTGTGTGTGTGTGTGTGTGTGTGTATGTGTGTGTGTGTATGTGTGTTGTGTGTGTGTGTGTGTGTGTATGTGTGTGTGTGTGTGTGTTGTGTGTGTGTGTGTGTGTGTGTGTGTGTGTGTGTGTGTGTGTGTGTGTGTGTCCGTTACCAAACTGGGTTTCCTGGTGGGCCTTTTCCAACTGCGGATCAAAAGTGTGAACCACTAAGAAGTCACAAATGCAACAGTTTGGAAGAGAAGTGGTCAAGCTCAAGGTCACACCTGTCTTGACTAATGTTAGGTACAAAATTTGGATCTTTTGTTATGATTTTTTAAAAATTATTTTAGAAAGAGAGATTGTTAGAATTACTTGATGTTTTTGTACGTTCGTGTGTATGTGTGTGTGTGTATGTGTGTATATATATATATATATTTGTAAGAAAACAATATATATAATTATTTATCCTAGCGTTTTGTAGTGTTATAGTGTCAGACGTGAATATGGTTTAATTAACTTTGCCACAAAGCCAAAGAACACTCTGCTGGGAATGTCATTGACCCAAATACTGCTCGCGTTTTGTGATCATTATTTCTTCTGGCACTTCAGGTTTATTTGCTTCTTTGTTTTGTTTTACTTTTTTTAAAATTTACCTCTCTATACAAAACACAGATAAAACTAAACAATAAATAGAAATAAGCAACAACAACAACAACAAAAAATGATGAAACAAAATAGCACACAGCAAAGCAAATGGCAAGAAAGAATAAAGGCCAACACTGGCAAAATAAACAGGCGCAGACAGACAGACAGACAGACAGGAGGCCGTCGATCGTTTGGAATTATCCCCTTCTCAGTCATCGTCCCATCTCTATATTGATGGAGTTGCTTTTCTATTTTTGTTGCTGTTGTTATTATTGTTCTTTTGTTGTTGTTGTTCTTCTTCGTCTGATTTTTCTTCTTCTTCTTTCTATCATTATTGATAATAATAATAATGATAATAATGATAATGATGATAATAATGATTATAGTAATAATAACAATAATAATAATAATATATTTTATTATTGTTATTATTACTAGTAGTAGTAGTAATAGTAGCAGCAGCAGCAATATTATTATTTTTGATAGTAGTAGCAGTATTGTTTTTATTATCATCATTATTATTATTGTTATTATTATTATCATCATCATTACTGTTATTATTATTATCTATATTATTATTATTATTATTATTGCTATTGTAGTTGTTACTGTTGTTGTTATATTGTTGTTGTTATTGTGCCACCCACCCAGTGACAGTTTACAGACGACTCTGGCTGTGTATGTAAAATCTTATCATCACCAAGAACGATTTCCCCAGAGGCAGTGTTCTCAGTATAGCTATTATTACATGATCCGAAAAAACAAAACAAACAACAACAACAACAACAAAAAACGGTCTGCAAGCTGCACAAATACCGTTATGGCAAAATTCAGGAGGGAAGATCGATTTTTTTTTTCATATTGAACAGTCGTGCATGCTGCATTGATCAATTTGTGCAGGAGGCTCTGAAAGTGGAATTAATGCCCGCAGGGTGGCAGTTACCTCGTCCTGAAGGCACAAGGATCAAAGGACAGAGTCTTTCCAGTTGACGCTTTTATTGACAAGGTAGTCACAGTGGGGAGAGAAGGGTGAAAAAAAAAAAAAAAAAAAGAAGAAACGCCGTCATTATTTTTAAGACGCTTGCAATAACCTATTTCCAATATCTTCTAACACCCCAGCTTTCACGGGCTTTAGCGAATACGTGTACGGATCATGGCGCACGGTTATTACGTGAAGCGGCGGCCCAGTGGTTAATTCCTTCATTCCCTCACTCTAACCACCAGCAGCTTTCTGGCATTATCAGTGGTGATAGAGCGAAGGGAAAATTTAACCCTTTCACTCCCTCATCACCCTGTCCACCAATTTCCTGAATAATCAGTCAAGATAGCAAAAACGAAAATTTAACCTTTTCACTTTTTCACGCTGGGCAACTCCCAAAAGGTGCCTAAGAGGACACTGAATTTTCATTTTGTGTTTCTCAGTATGTCTTTTGTATTTTTGACAAGTTAAATGATTGAACTGTTTAAATTTTTCATCTAAAAGACTGCAGGTTGTCGACATAATGAGAAATTAGTGTTTGATGTTCTGCTTGTAAAACTGTTTCTCGTGACGCAAAAATTTTCAGTGCTAGAATTTGTAACATTTTAATTGAAAAACAAGATTATAATTTTTTTTATATTTAATCATTTGATGGACTCTTTTCATTCATAGCCAAACAAAGGGCTCACAGATCATGTTCCTTGAAATTTGTCATCATGTACATGTCACGTCACTAGAAACAGTTTTTCCACTTATGCAACAATGCATTACACAAAAATTAACAACTTCTTCATGATCAAACTTTTTATTATCCCACTTTTTTCACATCAACATATTTGTCTGCAAAAGATACAAAGGCTTGAGAGAACTTTGATATCAAACTTAGCTAAACCCCTGTTTCTCGTGACAAATCAATGTGACATAAAGACACGTATTTAAGTCACACGTCACAAGAAACTGTTTAATTAACACAACTCCTTTATCCACAAACACAGAGAGTGGAAGCAGCACCAAATTAAGCAATATGAAGAAGATTAATAAAAACAAAATATTTTACGAATCATAAACACTTTGGTTAAAAAAAACATTGCATATATAAATGTTTCTTGTGACAACTGCGTCACACGTTGTTGTCACATGTAATGAGAAACATTTGAAATTATCGAGAGTCATTGTTATGGCAGATAATTTCAAACAAGTTACTTGATTCAGAACATTTGAACTTAATCAAGCAACAAATGAGCTTTATTCAAGAAAAAACAACACAACACGCAAAAAAAAAACACTTGCCTTCTGTTTCTTGTGACAATCTCGTCACACCACATGCAACACTAATTTATCAAAAAAATTTTTTTTTAAAAAGCTATTCTTTTTATCTCAATGACTAGGAACAAACAAGATTCATGGCAAATGTATTCTTTACATTATTTAAACATGGGGAAAAAATGGAAATGTGATGTTACACATTCAACAAAAAAATATTTATGACATGAAAAGAAAATTGGATTCACAAATTGTAGGTGACTAGGAACAAAATGGGATTTGCGGCAAATGTATTATTTGGGTGTCAAAAATGTTTTATCAGTCAACCACATTTCTTGAAAAAAAGAAAAAAAAAAGCATTTTATAATGTTTCTTTGACAGTTGTGTCACATGTTGTCACTCGTAATGAGAAACATATGAAATTATCCAGAGCCATTGTTATGGCAGATAGTCACAAAGTTACTTGATACAAAACATTTGAACTTGATCAAGAAACCATGAGCTCTATCAAGGAAAAAAGCAACACACACCACACACACACACACAAAAGAAAGAAAAAAAAACCCACTTGTCTTCTGTTTCTTGTGACAATCTCATCACAACACATAGGTTGATCCTATTAGAAAATCAGTGTTGCATGTAACTGGTTGCCGGTTTTTCACCCATGAAAAAAGTATAGATTTATCCTTTGGAAATTTTATCCAAACAGCAATCTGTCAATTTGTTGCCTTGTAATATCATCTCTATAAAGTAAATGTCAGCAGGAGTTTACAGCGTATAGGAATAATAGAATTACATCAAAACTCTTGAGAGCAATGAGAATGTAACACAGGGCAATGCCTATCTTGAAAATCAGGATATATGAAACTGTCATTAAACATGATGAAATGTAAACATAATGGAACGCCCATCCATTTCCATCTTGTAATCATCAAGGATCTGCTTGATGTCCGAAAGGGGCAAGAAGAAGCTGCCTCGGGACGAGTTTGGCCTTTTCCACGACATTCCTCCATTGCACTGAACCAGGTACACCCCCCATGCCCC
Source organism: Monoplex corrugatus (assembly GCA_030674185.1). Taxonomy (NCBI): domain Eukaryota; kingdom Metazoa; phylum Mollusca; class Gastropoda; order Littorinimorpha; family Ranellidae; genus Monoplex; species Monoplex corrugatus. The sequence continues at coordinate 17,268,136 of JAPXFY010000016.1, read as the reverse complement.
TCGCTGTCCTTGCAAAACAGTTTCGTCGGATGTTAACTCTGCGACGTAGGCATTAGTCAGTTTGGATTCCTTCCCACCAACTGCAGACTGTTTGGTCTCCTTCCCACCCACTGCATGAGGCACGTGTGCAAGCACAAAATCGCTTGCAGCCAACTTTGATCCAAAGCATGGAGGAACACACACAACAAAGTGGTTTGGCTGCCATGGTTGATGTGCGGGTCCATGCCATCCTCTGGTATGTGTCCACATGATGCCATAGTGTGCTGCTTCATCTGTTGGGCACCCTCTAACAGGGTGGACGCAATGATGTAGATCTCTCCTCACATTGTGCCCAACCCCTTCTGGGTAGATGGATTCAATGTTGCTCTGCAGTAGAGTGGCAACCGCATACAGTTGAAGTATCCCCATGTATCTAGCTGATCTGATGCTTTGCATAATTTCAGTTTTGTACATGTCTTCCAAAACATGAGGAGTGACCACTTGCCCGACATAGTTTTCTGAATACATCGCCGCCTTCTTTGGAAGATCAGCCACTGCATGGGACATGGTGTCGGAGATGTATAAGTGCTTGTAAACAGCCATTTCAACAGCTATACGAACTCTCATCTCAGTATGATTGTCCTCATGGCCAAATGCAAGCAGAGAAGCACTTCTAGGGAGGCAGTTGCCATCACCATAGATCTTGATAGGTGTTAACTTGGGTGCATCAGAGGGGTACAGCAATGTTGCTGTTTTGTCCTTTGCAAACAGATTACTTTTCATGTCTGTTTTCAAAGACAGTGCATGCCTGTTTATCACAGGTAGGCTGTCAGTTGCCACTTTTAGAAAATCCTCAAAAGAGGGTGCTGCTTGCAACTTGCATTGCAATGTCTTAAAGTCCTTCTGTCTGTCATTTTCAGTTTGAATATTTGGTTGTGCTTTAGAGAAGTCACGTGAGATGGAATTTGGCGAAGGTTGGCACACAGGTGGTAGGATAGATTGGGACGGAAATGCAGGGATGGGGGACACATCAGGTGCTGGTGTGGATGGGAACGCATCAGGTGCTGGTGTGGATGGGAACGCATCAGGTGCTGGTGTGAATGGGAATGCGTCAGGTGCTAGTGTGGATGGGGACGCATCAGGTGCTGGTGTGGTGTGGGACGCATTAAATTCTGGAGTAGTTTGAGACACAGATGGTGGGGATGTGTTCTGACTTCCTCTTTCCGTTTTGCGTCTTCTATTTTCCTTCAGATTGACAGACCCACTTCTCCGCTCACCAACAAACAGTTCATTCTCACATCCATCTTCATCCCTACAACTGCTGCAAAAACAAGATAAATGACGGTAGACAAGTTCTCCAATCTCTCTCTTGGGCTTTAGGTGGTGGATTGAGCGACAACCTTTCAGTGTAACATAATCCTCTGCCTTCTTAAGGCGTGAGAAGTCGTCTGCTTGGTATAGTTTGAACGACCTGCGTAGATGCGTTTTGTTGTGATCTTTTTCTTTTTGTTCAGGCAGAACCAGTTTTTCAACACAAAACCTGTGCATGTCTGCAGCACTTTGAATAGTTTCCCTGCCAGTAGCAACGGCCCTTGTTGCACATCCTTTGATTGTTCCCCCACTCCCATCACACAGCGATTTCCCGTGGCCAGCACCAAAGTAGTGGCGGTCAATGACAATGTTTGGGTGTTCAGCTGCCAGTTCGGTCAAGTGGATGAAGGGAAGTTTGCTTTTGAATTGTGATGAACAGCCATCGCTCCAGATGTGGATATGCTGAATATGCTCATGCTGTTCAAGATGCTTGAAGATGTCGCTGAGAAATCTCTTGACGAATGCAGCATCATGGTTGTTATCATCCGATATGGCTGTGATGTATTCAGTGATGAGGCTACTGCAGGAAGAGCAGCGGTACTGCAGCACAGACGGACAAAGGGTCACTTGCCGGTAGCTCCAGTGAGCAGACTGTACTTCGTTTTGATAACGACATAAGTAATTTTCTGCAAAATCAATGGTGATGACTGCAGAAAATTCTGGAAGAGAGTTTAGGAGTTCGTGATATTGGTTGCGCTGCCATCGTGCAGTTTTCAAATGGTTCGCTAGGTTAGCGAGCTCTACTTTCAACTCCTTCAGCAATTGGTCCCAAGTTCCTGTCTTCTTTATTTGATCCATTGGGGAACGATCACTCTTTTGCCATCTGAGCCAACTCACAGGTTCCTGCAAAGCGGGAAGTCTGCACTCAAGGCTGTCAAAAAAGGCATCAACACCACAGTTGCGGCAATTTCTATCCACACATTCTCTCCGCAAAGTGTCTTTTTTACAGACAGTACGCTCCACCAGGTCATCTTCATGCTTGATCTTCATATCATGGGGCAAAAATGGATTGATCTTGTGAACTTTGAGCATTGGATTAACGCAGTGCAGACACAAACACTGTCTGAAGGATGTACTGCTTGAAAGTAAGATGTGCTGTGGTCTTCTGCGTGAGAAGGATGTCAGAGAGATCTTGTATCGAGGATTCTTCTCGCGAAAATCATGAAAGAGGGTTTTGACAGTTTTCGTTAGCACTTTCTTTACCTTCATTGAGATGGTGCTCACCGACTTTTTCCCTGGTAAACTAATTCCTGCCTGTTCATAGAAATTTTCAACTGTATTGTCTCGGAGTGTTGTTCTTTTGTACAAGTTCTTTCTGTTGACTGTGTTTGTGTTACCTGCCAATAGTGCCTGAACAAAGTGCAGCTTGCACAGACTTTCTTTGTCCCTTCTTATTTTCAGATTTTCTCTTGCCCTTTTCACAACTCTCCCCAGGGAGATTTTATGCACTTTCTCATTGCCCTCTCTTCTGTCGGATTCTGAAGTGCGGGTTTGGTTTCTTCTCTCTTCTGCTTCATTTTTTTTGCGATGGTACCGCTCTTTTTGGGCCTTGCTTTCACGTGCTCTTTGTTTGGCTGACAATCTGCTTTTTCTCTTCCGTTCTGCTGCTGCTTGTCGTTTTATTTCTTCTTTCTTTGTCTCGGATCTTGTTTTTGAAGCTTTTGAAGCCTTTGCAGGAGCTGACTCTGGTTTGGCCCCACGCTGCTTGTCACGCATCCTGTAACATAAAATGTATCAATGTACATTGGTCTATCATTGATTCAGAGCCCCATATTTTCATATAATTGTAAATAGTTGGATAATTATTGTTTTGTTGTTAATGTTATTATAAGTATTAAAGTTAAAATGCTTTGGGGTTTTTTCCTTCTTTTTTTAAAGCCTAAAATCACTGAAAGTTGATAGACTTTAAACAGAAGAAACAACAACAAATAAACTGTATTTCTTTACCACACCTTCATTAGTCTGAATACTGTGTAGAACAATAACAAAACAGGATTAACCAAAAGAAAGTGAACATTGTCCAGATTGTCAGCAATGCATTAATTTTATTTGAATTGCAAGCAAAAAAGTCAAATTTATTTAACAAATAGAACTTTTGAACAAGGGCATAAGGATAAGCGAGTACAGGCCCAGCCCCACTGCAATGCACTCATATACTTCTGTTACCCCGACACAATCTGCCTGTGGAACTCTCTGCCAGCAGCCTCTGTCTCGGCCCCATCTCTTCCCCTATTCTATCCACATAAATTCTTCTACCCTACTGTTTTTAACTGTTAATAGACACATTTAACCCACTCTTTCCTAACCTGTGCAAATTCCCATTTTGTGTCTTAACAAACCAGTTGCACAATACCCTCTTTGTTGAATAAACTAAACGTCGTCAGGAAATGCAAGAATACCTTTTTCTTGCCTGTCGCTCTCTGGCCTTAATTCTGTCCAACTGCCGTTGCTCCTCAGATCTTTGTAACAGCCATCGGGCTTGCGCCAACTTCTTGGTCAGCTTGAAGTCAGCCAATTTCTCGGGGTCTGCTTTCACCCGCTCCTGGTATTCTTTGCAGCATTGTGCATTTGTTTTTACTGCAGGCTTTGGCGCTTTGGGCAATATTTGTCGTAATCCTGAAACAGCACAATGAAAGGGACAATTGTTTGTGACTCTTAGCCAAATTCATAACTGCTGAACAGGGCTGCAGCAAGAATAATTTCATTTGTCAGAGACGGGCAGATTTTCTTGTTGATAAAAATCACAAGATCATTTGTCAATGAAAATCATTTGTCAATGGGGAAAAAAAAAAGACTTTTTAAATAGATTTTGGTTGAAAGGGTGACAGACCTTTCTCCAGATACTAGCCAAATAGATGAGTGAGAAAAAATGGCTTCCCGTCGCTCTGTCCAAATGATAGTTTTAAAGAGTAATTTAAAAAAAAGAAAAATCCGGCTTTAAAAATTTTTATGAAAAAAACCCGGAAATGTGCAGTTAGGCCTAAATTTTTTTCTTAATTTAGATTTACTGTGATCATTTATTTTCTTTGTTCATACTTGCTTGAAAAGAAAATCCATTATTAAAAACTATATTAATTTTATGGAATTCAAACTTTGAGTTGAAACTGCTAGCACAATGTCATCAAGAATAGCATGTCACGAGAAACAGTCAAATTCTAACTTGTATTCTCAAATTTACCAATAATGTACACAAAAGCCCATCAAATGTTGTAGATGAAATAAATTTTATCACATAAGCAATTGAGTATTTGATTCATGTTGTGAAAAGTGCACACACACAAGTTCATGTTTCTAGTGACAGTGACAGAAAATCAAGTCATGTCACACAAAAAATGTTACGAGAAACAGGCTATGCAGTGAGATCCGAGAAATCAAATAAACACAACACTTTATTTCCTCCTTAAATTGCAACAATAACTTAATTGAGCATTAACGATAACAGTAACTTGCTTTACTTTCGGATAAAATCGAAGTATGGCTGTTATTTCTGTTTCTCGTTAGCTGTGACTTGAACAATGTTTCTGTCACAACAACCAACGTACATCATTTGACCAGAAAACAACACATGGTGCCAGCATGAGCACGCAGTCGTGCACTTTCATTTCGTTCTACTTCTTGATCGGAAACAGTTTAGATCAAAAGAACCAGTAAATTTGATAAAGTAATGGGTTTATTCTGTTTCTCGTTACATTTACAAGGATGCGTTGTTTCTCGTGACATGCAATTTTGCTGTGACGTTATCAGTTTACTTACCCTCACGCCTGGACGCCATTTCTTTCACGTTCCCGGAAGTAGTTTTTCTGTACAGACCACTTTGCGGTTGTCGTAAATGTCGTTCTCGCCGTTGGCAAACGAAAACTAAAATAGCGAAATGCAGCACTGTTTCTCGTGACGTTTGTGACGCAAATTTACGACACACGAAAAAATAGTTTTAATCATGAAATTATCGTGTCTATTGACTGCCACCCTACCCTCTGTTACGAGGAGTAGTGTTGAGGCTTCATTCTGAGTTGCCTGCCTTAGATTACTTTGTGTACAGTGAGAAAAGGGACAGTGACTGAGTGTGACGCAAACAGTCACAAGAAACTGTATATTTTCAAGTGTTAATTTTATAACTTTAAGTTATATTTTTCAAACAAAAGAATGCTTCAGATCGTAGAAACACCTTTATTTAACATGTTACAGAACTTGAAATAAAAAGAAAACAATTGTTTTATTATTAAATGATAGCTTTTCTAAGTACCCCGAAAAAAGGTGAAAAGAAACAGCAAAAAATTGAGAGAAATTTATTTTTAAAATTTAATAAAAAATAGTAATACATTAGTATTTGCTGTAAACCTTTGATAAATATGACATTCAAACATTTCAGATTACAATGAAAGCAGCTGTATTGGTATTCTCTCTCAAATAAACTATTTGTGGACAATTTAAAGATGTCATCTGACAGGGGGCACGTTTTATATATCGGTTTCGTGCATTATCAGCCACCATCGTTGAGCAAACACTTAACCCTTTCACTCCCTTCGCCTTATTCACCAACTTCTAGCACAGAATTTCCAGAAGGTGGGGATGCTATTTATACTGAGAGACCCCCCGGCATCTCCCACCGGGGGAGTGAACGTATTTAAGTTTTTGTGGCTTGCATGGTGTGAAAGGGTGAACATGCCAGCCTGGGAAGCCAGATAGTCACGGGTTCAATTCCTGCTAGGACAACGATTTTTCTCCAGCCACCCACGGCTTCCTGTCCAGTAGACAGTGAGAAGTGGTCTGGATGCTTGTCTTTCAGAATCCCCCTGCGGGATGCAGAGGGCTCTTTCAGTATAAACAGCATCCCCATCTTCTGGAAATTTTATGCTAGAAATTTCCTCTTTTCAAAAAAAAAAAAAAAAAAAAAAAAGAAATTTCCTCTTTTCTGTCACTCTCTTTGTTTCTGCCTTCTTCGTTTGCTTTTTGCCATTTCTTACTTTCCGCCCCGCTGGTCCATTCACCCTTATGTGTTCGATAAAGTCTTACGTACTTTCTTTTGGGACTGATAGTTGGTACATGCATTTCGTGCATTTTTGGCTGTGGGGGAAATGACATACCTGGAAGCAATTTTATGAAATTTAAGTCCGTTTTTATATATGCTTTAGCGTCCTCAGTTATGCTTAAATTTGTATTCGTGTGGGTTTTTTTTTTCCCAGTCCCTGTGTTATGAATTGGATGGAGTGGTCAACGCCAGGGGCATCTCCTTATATTATGTGCGCGAATGCATTGACAGGTGCGCTTAATTTTATTTTCTTCTTTTCTCCTTGTTGAAGTGGTATGTTTTGAATCGGGTTGTAACCCTGTTGTAGCTCTACGCAGTCATCTGGGTCTTAAACAAAAATAACAGTAACAGTAAAACAAACAAACAGACAAAACAAACAAACAAACAAACTAAAAACCAGTCTTTCGGATGATACGGTATACGCAGATCCCATGAACTGAGCGGACGTGAAAGAATCTACGGAAAGAACAAATTCTCCGTTGGCGTGTAAGCCAAAACGTGGTAACTGAAGACGAGGTCTGAATGGGTCTAACCAGTCGCCGTGCTGTAGTGCTTAACACAACGGACTACCGACTGGAAGGTTGTGGGTTCGAATCCCCCATCAGTCCTTTCAAAACAATGTCATAGAAGGATTTTTAGGCTCTAACCGGCTTCTACCCAGAGTTGGGCGTGCTATGGGCTCGTTGGAAAGACTGGGACCACACAGTCGAGCCTCATCCACTTCACGGACGCGTTGTTGAGGGTGTTGCTCAAATCTTTTGACCAGCACCGCAGGTGTATGTATCTCTCGGGCCTGGATGACGCCAGGATATTTTACAATAGTAGTAAGCGTAGAGTACAGCCCTGTCACGCAGTCTCAATCCTAGATGGAACTTCATATCATCATGATTATCATCCTCACCGACATCATCATCACGGCATTGTAAAACAAAAAACAAACAAACAAACAAACAAACAAACAAACAAACAAACAAAAAGAAAGAAAACTGTGCCAGCTTCTGTGGCTTTTGAAGATGGCATAGAAAATGGGACGAACAAAGAAAAAGGTGAGCACTAAGGTAACCTCTGTAAGTGCGATGGTCCTTAAAAAAAAAGAAAGGTTTGAATGGGTCTTGCGGTGCATGGACAACCAGCCCCCCCCCCCCCCCTTTGCTAGATGAAATGGCTCCCGTGTGACATCAGGAGCTGGGATGTGGTTGTCTGGTGAGTGGTGAGGCATTCTTGCTCTGGGTCCCATCCAGCAGCCTCTGCTGTTTCTTGTAAAGAGAAAAATCCATTTCAACGGGTCAGCACAAATACTCGCGTTCGGAGGGTTGTTTCGTTATTGTTGTTTAAAGCCCAGCCGACTGCGTAGAGCCATATCAGGGCTATACCAGTCTCAAAAAATATACAGTACTTCAACAGGGGGAAAAAAAAAAGTTACACGCATCAAAGCATTCGCGCACATATTCTAAGGAGATGCCCCTGACATTGGCCACTCCGTCCAATTTATTGCGCATGGGGATTTAAAAAACAAACCTGAAGACAAACTTAAACATAGATAGAGACAGTAAAACGTATATATAAAAACGGGCACAGATTTCCTAAAATTACTTTCGCATACCTCATTTCCCTAGAGCCAAAAATGCACTTAACATAATTATGAACCCAGTTATCAATCCCAAGAGAAAGTACGTAAGACTTTATTGAACACATACAGGTGGATGGACCAGGAAGGCAGAAAATGATAGGAAGAAATGACAGAAAGCAAAGGAAGGAGACAGAAACAAAGAAAGTGACAGAACAGAGGAAATTTCTAGCACAGAACTGGGTGACGTATTACGGGTGACGATGCGCTCTCTCTCGAATTTGAAACAGAAATGCCGTTATGCCATGGTAACCGTCTCTTTGTGATATAATTAAAGTGACTATTATGTGTGTATTTTTTTTTTAACGAAATTATTCTATTTATTATATACACATGTACACTTATTTATGTGGTTATTTGATTAATTTATATCATAAAATGACTGATGCGTTGTTGTTTTTAGCTTAGTGCAATCGTGATTTATTTATCTGTATTGTAGGATTACTGATGTGCTTTTCCTTGGTACATTTTTTTTTTATTATTTACAGTATAAATTTACATTGTCCTTTTTCTTGGCACAAATATGATTTATTCATTTATATCTGAGATTTTATATCTGAGATTTGCCGTGGCACTTTTTCTTGGTATAAATGTGATTTATTTGAGAGTCTTATAATGTTCCGTTTATACTTTTTCTTGATAAAAAATCATTTTGTATGTATTGTAAGTTTACTTATGTGCTCTTTCTTGATATAAATGTGATTTGTTTTATTTGCATTATAAAATTATTTATGTGCTTTTTCTTGGTACAAATGGGATTTATTTGATACATAATTATAATAAAAATTTCCTCATATGCTTTTTCTTGATACAAGTGTTATTTTGTGTGTATCATAGTTTTACTTAGGTGTTTTTTTCTTGGTGTGAATGCGATTTACTTTATTTGTATTATAAAATTACTCATGTGATTTTTCTTGGTACAAATATGATTTACTTTTGGTGTATTATGAAATTACCTATGTATTTATTTTGTATGTATCATAAAATCGCTTATGTGCTTTTTTTTCGTACAAATGTGATTCATTTGATACATACTATAAATTTCCTTATGTGCTTCTTCTTGGTACACATGTGATTTGCTTTATTTGTATCATGAAGTTGCATATGTGTTTTTGCTTATTTTCTTTGTACAAATGTAATTAACTTTATTTTCACCGTACAATTCCTTTTGCGGTTTTTCCACTTGATCTAAAAGTGATTTCCTTGTCTATATTTTATATTTACTGGTGTGGATGCTTTTTCTTCGTGCGCTACGATTTTTCTGTTTTATCTTTTAAAGTTAAAAATATGGTTTTTCTTTATGCGAACGTGATTGATTTATTCATATGTTATGATTACTGATGTGCATGTGTCCTTCATGGTGATACAAATGTAAATGTATTATGGAATTACTGTGCTTTTAAAGGGGAGTGACTCCGCATGGATCAGAAGAGTGGAATCAAGTTAGCCAGTTTCTGGCAGGCTAGTTGGTAGAGCCATGGACTCAAGATCTGGTATCTTGAGTTCAATTCCAGCCGGCAACATTAACACTTTGTCTCCCGCATGCCGTCCACCAGCTTCCTGCACTGTAAACCATGCTAGCACAGCAAAAACTTAACCCTTTGAGTCCCTCACCCTATCCAAAGGGTTAAGTTTTTGCAGTTGGTGGATAGGTTGCGGGAGTCAAAGGGTTAAAAATTGGCCCGTTTGCTGCCCATCTTAATTTAATGTTTCCATCATTTTGGTGGTATCGGCTTAGTGTTTAATAGGTCTCTTCTTCCCCCTTTCCCTGTTTCAAGACCTTGTAGCCAGCACGTATGGTTTTGTGCAAGCTCAGGAAATCTGTCGGATAAATTGTTGGCAGATTTGAATGGAGCGCGTATGGAGTTGTTTGAGCGCGGTAAATCCTTCTTGAAATAACTCTAATAACTCTGATGTGCAATTTTTTTTTTAATTACAAATTTATGTTTGATATTTGTTTTATCGTTCATTTCATTTAAGATTTAAAATTTCATTTTTCCAATGGAATAATCTGACTGGCTTCCCTCCCTCCCTCTCTCCTTCCCCTCTTCCACTTTCCACCCTTGATACAGCTGTGAGGGTTAAATTCTAAAATCTACTGCGCTTGTCACCAGCACCACTTAGCCTACAGCCCTAGCACCACCACGCCAAAACCGATTTTCTTTTCTTTTTTTTCTTTTTTTTCCTTTTTTTTACCCCCTCAAGCAAATCCCAAAACAGTCTGGAATAACCGGCTTCTCCATGACTGTTTGACTTTGATCTTGCCATGAAGCCCGGCGCCCGAGACAGCCGTTTTCCACCCAACACCCTGCGCGCTCCTTCATTCGATACTGTTGTCGAAGAGCCGCGCTGTGTTTGTACAGGAGGATGAAAGGAGTTTTTCGTGGGCTGAAGATCAGTCGTGGTTGGAGTCGACTCTCTGTATTCGGCTTGCTGTGCAGAGACAGTGGAGAGAGAGATCGGTGGTGACAAAAGCTTGTACGCTGTTTACTACTACTATTCCAACGTAGCTGAGTGGTTTAGCTCGGTCATGTACTACTCATCATCATCATCATCATCATCAAGTGCCCTGCCACATTTTTTGGGGGCTCGATCATGTACTACTCATCATCATTATCATCATCAAGTGCCCTACCACATCATCATCATCATCAAGTGCCCTGCCACATGTTTTGGGGGGCTCGTATCCATCTCTATGTACTCATCATTCTATCATCATCATCAATATGCCCTGCCACATTTTTTTGGAGCTCGATCATGTACTACTCATCATTCATCATCATCAAGTGCCCTGCCACATTTTTTTGGCTCGATCATGTACTACTCATCATCATAATCATCAAGTGCCTTCCACATTTTTTGGGTTCGATCATGTACTACCACTCATCATCATCATCATCAAGTGCCTTCCACATTTTTTGGGTTCGATCATGTACTACCACTCATCATCATCATCATCAAGTGCCCTGCCACATTTGTTTTTGGTTCGATCATGTACTACTCATCATCATCATCATCATCATCATCAAGTGCCCTGCCACAGTTTGTTTTGGCTCGATCATGTACTACTCATCGTCATCATCAAGTGCCCTACCACATATTTTTGCCTCGATGTACTACTCATCTTCATCATCATCATCAAGTGCCCTGCCACAATATTTTTAGCTCGATCATGTACTACTCATCATCATCATCATCATCAAGTGCCCTGCCACATTTTTTTGGGTTCAATCATGTACTACTCATCATCATCATCAAGGCCCTGCCACATGGCGTTGGCGATCATGGCCCTCCATATGCATCTGTCCCTTGTTGCCGCAAGCACATCTTCCACCTTTCTGTCCTCAGCCACTCTGCAAGTCCGGCCAATATTTTTTGTACTGCTAATATACTACTGACTGGGGGAAATCGTGGATTCGAACTCCACACAAGAAGGCCTCGCCAGCGCCGCATAGGGTTAGGATTTTGCGTAGGCTTTGGGAAGTCAGTTTGTCAGATATTTTCCTGCTGACAAACTTTGGGGGGAGCGCATATCGGAGTTGTCTCAATGAAGTGATTCCTTCTTGAACAAACTCATAACTCTAATTCCACATTACTCTGAAATTATCGTGATTTTTATTTATTCACACATTTTCATTTATCTATTTCATTTAATTTTATTTCAGTTAATATTTGTTGTTGTTGTTGTTGTTGCTGTTGTTGTTGTTGTTGCTGTTGGTTTGGATATGTGTTAAAAAAAACTCAGTTGCATGCAGTTTATAAAGCACCATTTATTCATTTTTTTGTTGTTTTGTTTTTCTCTTTTTCTTTTTCGCCTTTGTTTGTTTGTTTGTTTGTTTGGTTGGTTGGTTGGTTGGTTGGTTGATTGTGTTGGTTGGTTGTTGGTTGGTCCGTTCGTTGATTGTAGTGCTTTACATGTTTTTTGTCTACACTAGTAATTTTTTTCATAGCGAAGTGTTGTACATTTGATCATCACCTGTGTGTTCTTATATCTATGGACATTTTCATTTCTAGCTGTGGATTACACAGCTTCTGTATCGACACGTGAGGATTTTCTGTTGATCAGTATATAGTTGTTAATGTGGGGGGGGAAAAGGAAGTGTTGGAAAGGTGGTCACACAACACAAAACACACACACAGACACACCACACACACACACACACACACACACACACACCCACCACCACACAGCAACCCCACACACGCACACACACACATCACATATAATGAGCGCAAGACAAGACAACACAAGACAAGAAAGGCGTTCTTATTTTCGCAAGTTAAAGAGTAATAATAAATGCTTTTACATCCAGCTTTTGCTCTAAATAAGAGTAAAAAAAAAATGAAAAAAAAATAGAAAAGGTAATAAAATATGTGCCACTAACACCAAATTATTCTAGCATACACACACACACACACACGTGCGTGCTCGCGTGTGCGCGCGCACACACACGCACACCACACACCACACACACACACACACACACACACACACACACACACACACACACACACACACACACACACACACACCAACGTTATTTTTTTTTAATCCATGTGAGCTAACATGAATTACGCATACACACATTCGTTCGTTAGTTGTTTTTACTTAGTTAAAACCACATACCACCAGTCTTTCTTTTCCGTGTCTCTGGCGAAAATTCGACATGACTTGCCTTTTGCCTTAGCAAGCGCAGGAGGAACGGAAGAGGAAAAAGCAGTAACAGTTTTTACGCATTTCCGGTCTCGCCAGTTGTCGTCTGCACCGAGATGTCCTTGGTGCGCTCCTGTGGTGCGGAGCCTTGATTGTGAATGGTGCAGGCCTATGATAAGTGCGGCGTTAATGTCAGCCTTCGCTCTATTGTTTACAGCTTTTTCTTCATCTGTAGGTCATCTTTCGTTTGTTGTTTTTCCTTCTTTCTTTCTTTCTTTCTGTCTCTGTTCTGATGCACGCCAGAGAATTGAGGTGGGGGTGGGTGGGGTAGGGGTGGGGTGGTTGGGGGGGGGGATAGAGAGGGGGAAACGTGGCCTGCTCGCTGTTTTCCCTAGGATTGGTTGTTTTTGTGCATTTCCCCTTACAGAGCTCTCCGCCCGTCTGTCTATCTGTCTGTCTGTCTGTCCTGTCGGTCGGTCGGTCTGTGTTTCTGACAGACTCTGTCTCTCTCTGTCTCTCTGTCTCTGTCTGTCTGTCTCTGTCTCTGTTTCTCTGTTTCTCTCTCTGTCTTTGTCTCTCTGTCTCTGTCTGTTTCTCTCTCTCTCTCTCTCCCCCCGCCTCTCTCTCTCTCTCTATCTCTCTCTCTCGGTCTCTGTGTGTTTACCTCTGATTTAAAACGCACAAACCAAATGCAAACCACGTGTCACAATACTTTGATCTGGCCCATGAAAACATTCCACATGTTTTTTTCGCAGTCATTTTGCCTGTACAATGTCAACATTCCCCTCATCATCATACATCCTCACACTCACCCCCATCTGGAACAAAAACAAAAAACAAAAACAAAAAAAGAAAAGAAAACAAAACAAAACAAAATATACATGCAAGCTCCTGGCAAAATAGTGAGACGTATTGTTTGAAATGTTATCATTTGTTATCAGAAAGAAAGAAAGAAAATCACCACACAGTCTGCCTATTCTTCTTCTTCTTCTTTTTCTTCTTCTTCTTCTTCTTCTTCTTCTTCTTTTTCTTCTTCTTCTTCTTCTTCTTTCTCTGCTTCTCTCTTCTTCTTCTTCTTAGTCTTCTTCTTCTTCTTCTTCTTCTTAGTCTTCTTCTTCTTCTTAGTCTTCTTCTTCTTCTCCCCCTCCTCTCCCTCCCCCTCCCCCTCCTCCTCTCTTCTTCTTCTTTCTTCTTCTTCTTCTTCTTCTTCTTCTCTCTTCTCCCCCCTCCTCTCCCTCCTCCTCCTTCTTCTTCTTCTCTCTCTTCTTCTTCTTCTTCTTCTTCTTCTTCTTCTTCTTCTTCTTCTTCTTCGTCTTCGTCTTCGTCTTCGTCTTCGTCTTCGTCTTCGTCTTCGTCTTCTTCTTCTTCTTCTTCTTCTTCTTCTTCTTCTTCTTCTTCTTCTTCTTCTCTTCTTCTTCTTCTCCTTCTCTCCCTCCTCCTCCTTCTTCTTCTCTCTTCTTCTTCTTCTTTCTTCTTCTTCTTCTTCTTCTTCTTCTCTTCCTCTTCTTCTTCTTCTTCTTCTTCTTCTTCTTCTTCTTCTTCTTCTTCTTCTTCTTCTTCTTCTTCTTCTTCTTCTTCTTCTTCTTCTTCTTCTTCTTCTTCTTCTTCTTCTTCTTCCCTTCTTCTTCTTCTTCCTTCTTCTTCTTCTTCTTCTTCTTCTTCTTCTTCTTCTTCTTCTTCTTCTTCTTCTTCTTCTTCTTCTTCTTCTTCTTCTTTCTTCTTCTTCTTCTTCTTCTTCTTCTTCTTCTTCTTCTTCTTCTTCTCTTCTCTTCTTTCTTCTTCTTCTTCTTCTTCTTTCTTTCTTCTTCTTCTTCTTCTTCTTCTCTTCTTTCTGCTTCTTCTTCTCCTTCTTCTTCTTCTTCTCCCCCTCCTTCTTCTTCTTCTTTCTTTCTTCTACTTCTTCTTCTTTTTCTCTCGCTGCCACATTTAAGGGCTTGAACCTCAATCTGCCTTATTTGATGAAGAAGGAATACAGAATACCACCAAGGTGGACACTGCTGTTGACTGAGACCTATTGTGTGCTGAACATTTCGAGGATCTGGTGTTCATTCTGTTGAAGGTTCCTATGAAACGACTGCGAGAGTGTGTACCAGAGGTCTTCTGCAGTACATTTAGTTCCACACTGAAACTCCTTCCATCCACCACCTTTTTTTATTTTTTTATTCATGTTATAGATCCAAAACAAGAGTGACTGCCTGCGCCCAAGCAAACACAAACCAGAAGAACAAGAAAATCAATGTAAGCGCATCTCCAACAAGACAACACAAAACAAAACAAGCGCAAATTTTCGGCCAACTAGCCTTTGTCAAGCGCGAACGCACGGTCACAGACAAATCACAGACACCAAACAATGGATAATAAAAACGGGACTAAAAACTTCCCTGCCGCCTCGTCCAGTGGGTAAGAGATGGAATGCCCATGTCATCATGAGCAGTAGTAAGAAAAGGGGAGAGGGGAGGCAACTGTGATGTCAAAAGGGAAGTGAGATAAGTTCTGCAATTTTGAGAAGTGGCCATGCTATATCGGTATAGCCCTGTTCTGAAGAAGGCACAGGGCAAGAGCCAAGAGATAAGGGAGTAGATTGTGCCCGGTGCCAAGAATCTGGTAGGCGTGGGAACAGGAAGAGACATGAAACGGCATGTCTGAATTTTGTTACTCATGGTTTGTCGTTAAGACCATGTGGTTTGCGTGTTCCAAGTTTATTTATGAGGTGGGATTCTCTGTCTTTCCTGTCTATGGTGCTGTTATTGTGTAGAAGCCACAGACCTTTCACTCGGATGTCATTGATTGAGTGGTCTGATTGGTTGAAGTGATTGGGGATAGTTTTATCCCTTTGGTGGCGGATATCAGCCAAGTGTTCTTTGAAACGTGTGTCAAGAGTGCGTCCAGTTTCACCAATATACAATTGGGAACATTTAGAGCAGCTGATCAAGTAGACAATGTTATAAGTTTGACAGTTGAAATGTTTTGTAATTCTCATATGAGATTTGGGGCCTTTGACTGTGGTGGCTGAGCACAAGAAAGGACAAGTCTTGCATTTAGGTTTGTTGCATGGAGAGGTTCCTGGAGGTTGGCTGACTGGTTTGCTGAGATTCGAATGCACCAGCAAGTCGCGGAGATTGGTGTCTCTCTTGTAGACGAGCAAAGGGCGCTTGTCAAAGGT
>JAPXFY010000016.1:17229813-17242313 GCA_030674185.1 Monoplex corrugatus | reverse complement strand
ATTGATAGGCATTTGTTGGTAAGAATGCTTGTCATCTTCTTGAATGCTGTTTTGGCTTGGCCGATTCTGCCAGCTATTTCCGATGTGCATCTGCCGTCTGATGAAATGACCGTTCCCAGGTATTTGAACTTATTAACCTGTATCAAGGTTGTGCCATTTGCTGTTATTTTGCATGAGGGGATTTCACGTTTTTTACTGGTCACCATGACTTCAGTCTTCTTGCTGTTTAGTTCCAACCCCTTACCTTTGCTTTCTATTTCTAGTATATTCACAAGGTTTTGTAGGTCCCTTTCATATTCTGCAATTAGCATGGTGTCTAGAAACCTAGAAGAAGACCCTGGATTAAAGGTTGGAGGGAAAATGATAAACAATATATGCATACAAGAAGAAAAATGAAGACGAAATGCAAAGTTGAATACAAAGAAATGAATTGAAAATAAATGCATCAAATCAGACATATAAATGATAGAAAAAAAGAAAAGTAAGCAATAAAGCAAACAAATAAACAAACATAGGAGGAAGTGGTTATTATTGGTGAAATGGACATCTGCGCAACAGGGTGTGAACACGAGAAGTTTTAAACGGAATTGGTTGATATATTAAAGCAAGAAACTATTGAAGAATCTTCAGATTAAAGCTGCCTAGTAAGTGCTGTGCATGATTTGATGACGGTGGGTAGTGTGTATTCCAAAGATATGATCTAGAGAAGAAGATCCTTACTTTAAATATGTCTAATCTTGGTCTTGGAAGACAAACTTATTTTTCCTTTCTTTAGATTAGTGTAGTAGTGTGCTTGACACAGTGTGAATAGTTTCTGTATTATTTGGGGACGGGTCTGTGTGCATTTGTGCCCTTTTCTTACGCTGAAGTTGGCTTTAGAGTGGGTAACATTTGCTCTTTTTAAGATTTTTAGTCTGAGTTTATAGAGCTGTCATTAACTAGATGGGATAAAGAGATACAAAGAGAGACAGAGAGAGAGAGAGAGAGAGAGAGAGAGAGAGAGAGAGACAGACAGACAGACAGACAGACAGACATATACAGAGACAGAGACAGACAAAGACAGACAGACAGAGACAGACAGACAGGCAGAGACAGAGACAGAGACACAGGCAGACAGACAAACAGATAGAGAGACAGAGACGGACAGAGACAGACAGACAGACTGAGAGACAGACAGAGACAGACAGACAGACAGAGACAGACAAACAGACAGACAGACAGCCAGCCAGAGACAGAGACAGTGACAGCCAGCCAGCCAGAGACAGAGACAGTGACAGCCAGCCAGCCAGACACAGAGACAGTGACAGCCAGCCAGCCAGAGACAGAGACAGTGACAGCCAGCCAGCCAGAGACAGAGACAGTGACAGCCAGCCAGCCAGAGACACAGACACACAGACAGACACACAGACATACACACAGACAGACAGACGTCGTGGCGTGGCCCACTCAAAAACAACAGGCGTTTCTTCTTTACGCCGCACGATAAATCAGAGCGGGAGGCAGCTAGTCTCTGGGCCATGGGTGCATGCGAGTTATGTCCCTTAGTACCACTCTCTGTCACCGGAAATTATCTTTAATGGCCGACGCGGCAATGAATGGCCTCCCGCTAATTGCTACACACTCCTAACTGACGGTATTAAAAACACAACAAGCAGCCTGCCTTGATAACACATCTGCTTGCTTGTTGGCCATTTTTCTTAGTTTCTTTATTTTTTATATGTACATGTTGAACGACAAGTGTACTCATGTATGTAGTGATACGTCTTCTAAACATGTGTTGGTTGATGTAAGGAAGCAACAGACGGAAAGAAATGCAGACACAGGCTTACAGACACAGAGACACAGACACACAATAGATAATACATGCAGATAGACTCTCTCTCTCTCTCCCCTCTCTCTCTTTCTCAGACAGAGACACAGACACACAATAGATAATACATGCAGATAGACTCTCTCTCTCCCCCCTCTCTCTCTTTCTCAGACAGAGACACAGACACACAATAGATAATACATGCAGATAGACTCTCTCTCTCTCTCCCCTCTCTCTCTTTCTCAGACAGAGACACAGACACACAATAGATAATACATGCAGATAGACTCTCTCTCTCTCCCCTCTCTCTCTTTCTCAGACAGAGACACAGACACACAATAGATAATACATGCAGATAAACTCTCTCTCTCTCCCCTCTCCTCTTTCTCAGACACAGACACACAGACACACAATAGATAATACATGCAGATAGACTCTCTCTCTCTCTCCTCTCTCTCTCTTTCTCAGACAGAGACACAGACACACAATAGATAATACATGCAGATAGAATCTCTCTCTCCCCCCTCTCTCTCTTTCTCAGACAGAGACACAGACACACAATAGATAATACATGCAGATAGACTCTCTCTCTCTCTCCCCCCTCTCTCTCTTTCTCAGACACAGAGACACAGACACACAATAGATAATACATGCAGATAGACCTCTCTCTCTCTCCCCCCTCTCTCTCTTTCTCAGACAGAGACACAGACACATAATAGATAATACATGCAGATAGACTCTCTCTCTCTCTCCTCTCTCTCTCTCTTCTCAGACAGAGACACAGACACACAATAGATAATACATGCAGATAGACTCTCTCTCTCTCCCCCCTCTCTCTCTTTCTCAGACAGACACACAGACACACAATAGATAATACATGCAGATAGACTCTCTCTCCCCCCTCTCTCTCTTTCTCAGACAGAGACACAGACACACAATAGATAATACATGCAGATAGACTCTCTCTCTCCCCTCTCTCTCTTTCTACAGACAGACACAGACACAATAGATAATACATGCAGATAGACTCTCTCTCTCTCCCCTCTCTCTCTTTCTCAGACAGAGACACAGACACACAATAGATAATACATGCAGATAGACTCTCTCTCTCTCTCTCTCCCCTCTCTCTTTCTCAGACAGAGACACAGACACACAATAGATAATACATGCAGATAGACTTTCTCTCTCTCCCCTCTCTCTCTTTCTCAGACAGAGACACAGACACACAATAGATAATACATGCAGATAGACTCCTCTCTCTCTCTCCCCCTCTCTCTCTTTCTCAGACAGAGACACAGACACACAATAGATAATACTGCAGATAGACTCTCTCTCCTCCTCTCTCTCTTTCTCAGACAGAGACACAGACACACAATAGATAATATATGCAGATAGACTCTCTCTCTCTCTCTCCCCTCTCTCTCTTTCTCAGACACAGAGACACAGACACACAATAGATAATACATGCAGATAGACTCTCTCTCTCTCCCCTCTCTCTCTTTCTCAGACAGAGACACAGACACACAATAGATAATACATGCAGATAGACTCTCTCTCTCTCTCTCTCTCTCCTCTCCTCTCTCTCTCTCTCTCCCTCTCTCTCCTCTTCTCACTCACTCACACACGCACACATACACAGATAGAGTGGAAGGGAGGGGGAGGGTCACAGTATGACTATACTTTCAAGGATTGTGGAAAAAAAAGAAAGAAACAATACAAATTGTTCCCATAATATGATGTTGTTGCGGGGAGTGAAGTGGTAGAGACTCATCTTTATGTCGGAGCCAACAGTATGAAAACGATACCCGCAACCCTCCCTTTCTCTGTCTGTCTGTTACTCACTTTGTCTGTGTGATTCTCTCTCTCTCTCTCTTATCTGTATTTCTGTCTATGTCTTGCTGTCTGTCTCTGTCTCTGTCTCTCTGTCTGTCTCTCTGTTTCTCTCTGTTGCTGTCTGCCTGTCTCACTCTCTGTCTGTCTGTCTCTCTGTCTCTGTCTCTCTGTTTCTGTTGCTGTCTGTCTCACTCTCTGTCTGTCTGTCTCTGTCTGTCTGTCTCTGTCTGTCTTCTGTTTCTGTTGCTGTCTGTCTCACTCTCTGTCTGTCTGTCTCCGTCTCTGTCTCTCTGTCTGTCTCTATCTCTCTCTGTCTCTGTTTCTGTTGCTGTCTGTCTCACTCTCTGTCTGTCTGTCTCCGTCTGTCTGTCTCTGTCTCTGTCTGTCTCTCTGTTTCTGTTGCTGTCTGTCTCACTCTCTGTCTGTCTGTCTCTGTCTGTCTGTCTCTGTCTCTGTCTGTCTTCTGTTTCTGTTGCTGTCTGTCTCACTCTCTGTCTGTCTGTCTCCGTCTCTCTGTCTGTCTGTCTCTGTCTCTCTCTCTCTGTCTCTGTCTCTCTGTCTCTCTGTATCTGTATCTGTCTCTCTGTCTCTGTCTCTCTGTCTCTCTCTCTCTCTCTGTCTCTCTCTCTGTCTCTCTCTCTCTCTCTCTCTCTCTCTCTCTCTCTCTCTCTCTCTTTCTCTCTGTATGTATGTAGGTGAGACAGAGGATGACAACTCGTGTCGAGGATCGCACGTCTAACAGATTGAGTATGTTCTAGCTCAACAACCTGCATGTATGATTGTGTGTGTCTGTATGTGTGTCTGTGTGTGCGTACGTGCTTTGCGTGCGTGCGTGTGTTTGTGTGTGTGGTGTGTGTGTGTGTGTTTGTGTGATACAGAGTGAGGATTGGGACCTGGGTCAAGAGTCACACGCCTAACAGGCAGAGTGTAAGCTAGCTCAGCATCATGTGTGTGTGTATTTGTGTATAGTATGTGAGTGAGTGAGTGAGTGTGTGTGTGTATGCGTGTGTGTGTGTGGGGGGGGGGGGGGTGGAGGAGCGGGAGGGAGGAGAGTGAGAGAGAGAGAGAGAGAGGACGTTGGTCAAGAGTAATGCCCCTAAAAGGCTGAGTGTACTCAAACTTAGCATCCTCTCCGTGTTTGTTTGTTTGTTGTGTGTGTGTGTGTGTGTGTGTGTGTGTGTGTGTGTGTGTGTGTGTTGCGTGCGTGCGCGCGCGGTGCGTGTGTATGTGTGTGTGTATGTGTCTGTCTGTGTGTGTGCGTAGATGAGCACAGGCGTATTCATTTATGTCTGTGAATACTTACATTCATTTATATTCTTTGGCTCTTTTGTTTACTATAACTTGTAATACTTATAATTGTGGTACCATGATTCCTAATACCTGTTTTCTTTTCGTGTTCTTTCTGCCTCTCTGTCTCTGTCTCTCTCTGTTTGTCTGTCTGTTTGTCTCTCTGTCTCTCTCTCTGTCTCTCTCTCTTCTCTTTTTTCCCCTGTGTCTCTCTCTCTGTCTGTCTCTGTCTGCCTGTCTCTCTGTCTCTGTTTCTGTCTGTCTGTCTCTTCTCTCTCTCTCTCTCTTTCCCGTGTCTGTCTGTCTGTCTCTGTTTCTGTTTCTGTCTCTCTCTCTCTTTCTCTCGTCTCTTAGGGGGGTAAGGAGATTGATTGAAGAGGAAGGGAAGGAGAGGAACGAATTGATTGAAGGGAGGGAGGGAGAGGAGGAGATCGATTGAAAGGGGAGGGAGGGAGAGGAGGAGATTGATTGAAAGGGGAGGGAGGGAGAAGAGGAGATTGATTGAAAGGGGAAGGAGCGAGAGGAGGAGATTGATTGAAAGGGGAGGGAGGGAGAGGAGGAGATTGATTGAAAGGGGAGGGAGGGAGAAGAGGAGATTGATTGAAAGGGGAGGGAGGGAGAAGAGGAGATTGATTGAAAGGGAGGGAGGGAGAGGAGGAGATTGATTGAAAGTGGAGGGAGGGAGAGGAAGAGATTGATTGAAAGGGGAGGGAAGGAGAGGAGGAGATTGATTGAAGGAGTAAGGAGGGAGAGGAGGAGATTGATTGAAAGGGGAGAGAGGGAGAAGAAGAGATTGATTGAAATGGGAGGGAGGGAGAGGAGGAGATTGATTGAAGGGGGAGGGAGGGAGAAGATGAGATTGATTGAAGGGGAGGGAGGGAGAGGAGGAGATTGATTGAAAGGGGAGGGAGGGAGAGGATGAGATTGATTGAAGGGGGAGGGAGGGAGAGGAGGAGATTGATTGAAGGGGGAGGGAGGGAGAGGAGGAGATTGATTGAAAGGGGAGGGAGGGAAAAGAGGAGATTGATTGAAAGGGGAGGGAAGGAGAGGAGGAGATTGATTGAAAGGGGAGGGAGGGAGACGAGGAGATTGATTGAAGGAGTAAGGAGGGAGAGGAGGAGATTGATTGAAGGACTAAGGAGGGAGAGCAGAAGATTAATTGAAAGGGGAGGGAGGGAGAGGAGGAGATTTATTGAAAGGGGAGGGAGGGAGGGAGGGAGAAGATGAGATTGATTGAAGGGGGAGGGAGGGAGAGGAGAAGATTGATTGAAAGTGGAGGGAGGGAGAGGAGGAGATTGATTGAAAGGGAGGGAGGGAGAGAAGGAGATTGATTGAAAGGGAGGGAGGGAGAGGATGAGATTGATTGAAGGGGGAGGGAGGGAGAGGAGGAGATTGATTGAAGGAGGAGGGAGAAGAGGAGATTGATTGAAGGGGAGGGAGGGAGAGGAGGAGATTGATTGAAGGGGGAGGGAGAGGAGGAGATTGATTGAAGGGGGAGGAGAAGAGGAGATTGATTGAAGGGGAGGGAGGGAGAGGAGGAGATTGATTGAGAGGGGGAGGGAGAGGAGGAGAATGATTGAGAGGGGGGAGGGAGAGGAAGAGATTGACTGAAAGGGGAAGGACGGAGAGGATGAGATTGAAAGGGGAGGGAGGGAGAGGAGGAGATTGATTGAAGGGGAAGGGAGGGGGGAGGTAGAGGAGGAGATCGAAAACAAACACACACACACACACACACACACACACACACACACACACACACACACACACACACACACACACACACACACACACACACACACACACAGAGCTGACCTATCTCAGATTCGAACCCGCGGTTACTCGCGTCCTGCCTAGGCAGGTGTTGTAACCACTGGGGCCAAACGCTACGTTCCAACAGAGTACGGTGTCATGATGAGGGGCGGTGATAGAGACATTAGCCGCGCGCTCGAGATGGGTGCAAGCGACTGGCAGCTACGTGAGGCAGGTAACACAGGTGCACACGCGAAAAGTTCTCCGCAACTTCTCTTCCACTCTCTCTCTCTCTCTCTCTCTCTCTCTCTCTCTCTCTCTCTCTCTCTCTCTCTCTCTCTCTCTCTCTCTTTCTCTCTCTCTCTCTCTCACTCTCTCTCTCTCTCTCTCACTCTCTCTCTCTCTCTCTCTCTCTCTCTGTGTCTCTCCCTTTTCTCTCCTACCTTCCCTTCATTCTCCTCCACCCCACCCCCGACATCCTAACATCTCGCTCGCTATCGTTTATATTCTTCCTTTCTCTCTCCCTTCCCAAACCATCACCTACTACATACCACCTACAGTCTGAAGTCATGTCATGTCATGTCATGTCAAGTCAAGTCAAGTCGAGTCCAGCCAATTTTTACTATTAGTTATCTCTAAGAAGAGCAATTACATTTGTTGGTTTAAACAGACGGTATAAACATAATTTATAATGTGGTTTATCATGTTCACATGATAGTACTTTTTAACTTGGAACATAAAGTCAGTTCTGTCAGTTAAAAAAGCGTACGACTCATTCAATCACAAACAATCATCAAACATCAATCATTCAATCAATCACCCCCTCCCTCCCCTCCCCCCCCCCCACCGTGGGGCTGCCGGGGGCTCTTTCAGTATAAATAGTATCCCCATCTTCTGGACATTCTGTGCTAGAAATTTCCTCTTTTCAGTCACTCTCTTTCTTTCTGTCTTCCTCCTTTGCTTTTTGTCATTTCTTCTTGTCATTTTCTGTCTTGCTGGTCCATTCACCTGTATGTGTTCAATAAAGTCTTGAGTACTTTTTCTTAGAATTGATAATTGGGTACGTGTATTGAATGCACTTTTGGCTCTAGGGAGGTGAAATATGCAGAAGCAATTTTAGATAATTTATGCCTGTTTTTATGTATGTTTTGGTGGTCTTAGGTATGCTTAAATGTGTATGGCACTTACTCTCAACCTGCATACCTGACCTGTGGTGTTCCACAAGGATCTGTCCTTGGCCCTGTTCTTTTCACTCTTTATACCTCCCCCCTGTCCACCATCATCAACTCCCACTCTATAAAACACCACTTCTATGCTGATGACACCCAACTTCAAGATAGTGACTCACCTGATAATATACAGCGCCTGTTGACTCGCACCACTGAGTGTTACTCGGACATTAAGAACTGGATGACACACAATAGACTTCAGCTTAATGACGACAAGACAGAAGCTATCCTCATTGGCACCCGTCAGAAACTTTCCCAGCTGCCTCCTCTTTCTCTCCCATTATGTAACACATCAGTCCCAATTTCTGATTCAGCTAAAAACCTTGGTGTCTGCATTGACTCTACCCTGTCCATGAACAACTTTGTTTCTCAAACTGCCAGATCTTGCTACTATCATCTCCATCGTAT
The DNA here is from genome assembly GCA_030674185.1 of Monoplex corrugatus. Lineage (NCBI taxonomy): Eukaryota > Metazoa > Mollusca > Gastropoda > Littorinimorpha > Ranellidae > Monoplex > Monoplex corrugatus. The sequence continues at coordinate 17,233,997 of JAPXFY010000016.1, read as the reverse complement.
AAGCCTGATCAGGAAGTATCTCTCTGTCGAAACAACTGCAAAACTCGTTCTCTCCTTCATAATGTCTCGCATTGACTATTGCAATTCACTCCTGCCTGGTCTTCCTGCCTCCACCATTCACATCCTACAGCACATTCAAAACAATGCTGTACGCCTTGTACTCAAAAAGAAAAAAGCTGACCACATATCTCCTCTCCTGGCACAACTTCACTGGCTCCCTGTATCAAAGCGCATACAGTACAAACTAGACACCATGTGCTACAAAAGCCTCAATAACGCAGCCCCCGATTACCTGTCAAGCCTACTTGAGATCTATGTTCCCTCACGTACCCTCCGCTCTGCCTCCGATCCTCTGACTTTTCGCTTTCCACGCACTAAGCTCAATACCTATGGTCCACGAGCCTTCTCTGTTTCTGGTCCACTCTCCTGGAACAAACTTCCTCTCGCAGTCCGTCAGCAACCTACTTTTGCCTCCTTCAAGTCCGCTCTCAAAACTCACCTTTTCTCCTCTGCATAAAATCCTAACCTCACTCAACCCCCCTCTGCAGCCTGTCTCCGCTCGGAGGGGAATCACTTTGTTTTAATATATAATTGTATATGATGTGCTCTCTGTGGTTTTCCATTGGTTTTATTCTTGCTTTTATTGCTTTTATTCTTTTCTCCCCATTTGTGGCCATGCATGTGTGTGTGTGTGTGTGTGTGTGTGTGTGTGTGTGTGTGTGTGTGTGTGTGTGTGTGTGTGTGTGTGTGTGTGTGTGTGTGTGTGTGTGTGCGCGTGCGTGCGTGCGTGTGTGCGTGTGTGTCTTTTCGGCGCTTGGATTTGATTTTGTCGAGATTTGCGCTATATAAATATTGTAATTATTATGTATGCATGTGCGTACGTATGTATGTATGTATGTATGTATGTATGTATGTATACGCTTAGATTTATGTATGTATGTATGTATGCATGTATACGCTCAGCTTAGATTTATGTATGTAAGTATGTAAGCATGTATGTATGCATGTATACGCTCATATGTATGTAGGTATGTATGCATGTATACGCCCAGCGCTTAGATTTGATTTTGTCAAGATTTTGCGCTATATAAATAGAATATATTATTATTATTATTATTCAGGTGTGTTTTTTTTTTAAATCCCCCTTGCGATAAATTGGTCAACGCCAGGGGCATGTTCTTAGATTATGTGCGCGTATGCATTGATATGTGTACTGTATTTTCTTTTCTTTTTTTTTCCTGTTGAAATTTTGTTTACGTTTTGAAGCAGTTATAGCCCTGATATGGCTCTGCGCAGTCGGCTGGCCTTTAAACAACAATAACAATAACAATATCAATCAATCAATCAATCAATCAATCAATCAATCAGTGACTTAGTCAATCGATCACTCAATCAATCAAACAAGCATGTTTGAACACAATGAATGTGTCTGTGTGCACACAAACATATAGACAGAAGCTGGGGATTTGTCTAAGTAGAGAGTTTGTTGAGAGTTTGTTCAAAAGAGATTCATCGAGCTTGGACAGTTCCATATTTGCTCTGTCCAAATCTGCCAGCAATCATCGGACAGACACCTTTGAGGCTGTGCAAAATTATGTGCGCTGGCAAGGTCTTGAAACGGGGAGGGGGGGATGGGGAAAGGGACGAGGGACCCATGAAACACAAAGCCGACTCCACCAGAATGATGGAAACATCAAGATGGGCAGCGAACAGGCCAGTTTACAGGCCAGTTTACAGGCCAGTTTTTAACGTTGCAGGCTGGGACCGAACTCGAGATCTTAATCAGATCTTGAGTCCACGGCTCCCATATCCCAGACGATTCATATGTGCAGACCTGCTAGAGCGTCTGAATGCTTTTTTGTGTCTATACGCGCTCAGAACCTAAAAGAAACGCGCCTTTAAAGATCCTGTAAGTCATATCTACGTTTGGAGATGTTGCTTTTGGTCTGAGATGTGGTTTCTCAGAAGAATGTTGAGAGTTCCATGGACAGCAAAGAAAACAAACGAGACAGTCTTGATGGAGGCAGACACAAGTAGATCACTCATAAGGAAGATTAGGAAAAGACAGGCAACATTTATAGGCCATTTTATGAGGAAGGGGGATTTGGAGCACCTGGTCACAACTGGAAAGCTGGAGGGAAAGAGAGCGCCAGGTAGACCCAGGGAGAGAATGCTGGACGGACTTGCAGAGTGGCTGAGGATGAGGAGGGTGGGGGAGATGTTAGGGGCAACGAGAGATAGAGATAGTAGGAAGTCCATGGTCGCCAACGCCATGCGGCAGGGCACCTGATGATAATGATGACGTTTGGAGACATGAAAACACTCTGCATGCGCTTCCATCGTAGACGGAGTTTGTAGACTGTGCGGCGACATACAGACTGCATAGAGTAGACAGTACAACGTGGTTGCAGGCGTCTGAGAAAAGACTGCTCTGAACTCAAAGAAGAGTGGGGGGTGAAAGTGGGGGTACGGAGGAGATAAGTGGTGGAGAGGCGGGTGTGGAACACGTGTCTTGTTCTTTTTTACCGTCTCCATCTTCATTCTACTCTACAATTCTGTCACATCCCTTCCTCTTCTCCCACGAGTAGGACAGTTCTGAACTAAACTCTTTTAAAGCTCAGCCGACTGCGTAGAGACATATCAGGACTACAACCATGTGAACAAGTACACAATAACTCGTTGATCATATAAAAAAGAGAAGAAAAAAAAAGAGAGAAAAAAAAACCCACCTAGAAAAGAAAACGAAGTACACATATTAATGTATTCGCGCACACGATCTGAGGCTATGCCCCTGGCGTTGACCATTCCGCTGAACAACTTTTGTTGTTGGTTAGACGGCACTCATGCACACACAACCACACACATACATACACACACACACACACACACACACACACACACACACACACATACACACATACACACACACACACATACACACACACCCACACACACATACACACACACACACATACACACATACACACACACACCCACACACACACTCTCTCTCTCTCTGTCTGTCTCGGTCTCTGTCTGTCTGTCTGTCTATCTCTCTCTCTCTTTCTGTGTCTCTGTTACTGTCTCTATCTGACTGTCTATCTGTTTGTCTGTCTCTCTCTCTCTTTCTCTCTCTCGAGCTAATCTAGATGCCAATGGTAAGAAAAACTGGGTATCGAATGTACGTTTGTGTTTGTACAAATATGGATTTGGATATGTGTGGTTATATCAGGGAGTCGGTAGTGTGAATGGCTTTATTCGTATTTTTCGTCAACGCTTGATAGACTGTAGATGACAGGACTGGAATTATCATATTAACAACAGCGAAAGATTTAATTTATACAGAACATTTAGTAGTGTATCTGAATTAAAACTGTATTTGCAGCTAAATTTAGAACGACATGTGAAGTATATTACAACAAGATTTAGGTTTGGTGTATCTGATTTGGCTGTACATCGATATAGATATAAAGTATTAAATGATAATGATTTATTATGTCCATTATGCAAAGAATCTAAAGAAGACGAAGTATACTTTGTCTTTTGTTGTAAAGCACTTACAGATTTTAGGGAAAAGTTTATTCAGCCTAAGTATTATAGACAGCCTTGTCTGTTTAAACTGTTCTTGTTGTTGTCATCAACAAAATATAGAAGTTGTCCGCAAATTTTCTGTGTTCTTATATAAAGCTGTAAAATTTAGAGAAAATGCTGTGTCATAAGATGAGTTATGGATATGTATAATTCAAACCTTTTTGTGCATTATTTAGAAGGTATTGTATTGTTCACATACCCCTTCATAAGGGGCCAAGGCCTAATATGAATAAACTATCTGAAGTCTGAAGTCTCTCTCGAGCTGGAGGACATATGCGATAGTCACAAACTCTTGTCTTCTTTCAAGTCTAGCTTGAAGACATATCTTTTTGCCCAGCAGCGCTTTTCCGCCTCTACATGTTTACTCTTTTGCCTAACTGCTCTCCTGCCCTCCTGCCCTCCTGCCCTTCCCATTGAGCTTGCGTGTGCTTCGTGCCCTGGAGTTTTGGTCGTTGGGTAACTGCTTTGGTGAATGGCGAGAGTGCCCACATTGGTTTGCTTCTTGTATCAGGATTTGGCTCATAAATGTTGTTGTTGTTATCATTATTATTATTATTATTGTTGTTGTTGTTGTTATAATTGTTATTATTATT
>JAPXFY010000016.1:17219813-17224813 GCA_030674185.1 Monoplex corrugatus | reverse complement strand
TCCTCAGCTAGGAGAGATCCATCCTCAGCTAAGAGAGATCCATCCTCAGCTAGTGGATATCCACCCTCAGCTAGTGGAGATCCATCCTCAGCTTGTGGAGATCCATCCTCAGCTAGTGGAGATCCATCCTCAGCTAGTGGAGATCCATCCTCACATAGTGGAGATCCATCCTCAGCTAGTGGAGATCCATCCTCAGCTAGTGGAGATCCATCCTCAGCTAGGAGAGATCCACCCTCATCTAGTGGAGATCCATCCTCAGCTAGTGGAGATCCATCCTCAGCTAGGAGAGATCCATCCTCAGCTAGGAGAGATCCATCCTCAGCTAGTGGAGATCCATCCTCAGCTAGGAGAGATCCATCCTCAGCTAGGAGAGATCCATCCTCAGCTAGTGGAGATCCATCCTCAGCTAGGAGAGATCCATCCTCAGCTAGGAGAGATCCTCCTCAGCTAGTGGAGATCCATCCTCAACTAGGAGAGATCCATCCTCAGCTAGGAGAGATCCATCCTCAGCTAGTGGAGATCCATCCTCAGCTAGGAGAGATCCATCCTCAGCTAGGAGAGATCCATCCTCAGCTAGTGGAGATCCACCCTCAGCTAGTGGAGATCCATCCTCAGCTAGGAGAGATCCATCCTCAGCTAGGAGAGATCCATCCTCAGCTAGGAGAGATCCATCCTCAGCTAGTGGAGATCCATCCTCAGCTAGGAGAGATCCATCCTCAGCTAGGAGAGATCCATCCTCAGCTAGTGGAGATCCATCCTCAGCTAGTAGAGATCCATCCTCAGCTAGGAGAGATCCATCCTCAGCTAGTGGAGATCCATCCTCAGCTAGTGGAGATCCATCCTCAGCTAGGAGAGATCCATCCTCAGCTTGTGGAGATCCATCCTCAACTTGTGGAGATCCACCCTCAGCTAGTGGAGATCCACCCTCAGCTAGTAGAGATCCATCCTCAGCTAGTAGAGATCCACCTCAGCTAGTGGAGATCCATCCTCAGCTAGTAGAGATCCATCCTCAGCTAGGAGAGATCCATCCTCAGCTAGTGGAGATCCATCCTCAGCTAGGAGAGATCCATCCTCAGCTAGTGGAGATCCATCCTCAGCTAGGAGAGATCCATCATCAGCTAGTGGAGATCCATCCTCAGCTAGGAGAGATCCATCCTCAGCTAGGAGAGATCCATCCTCAGCTAGGAGAGATCCATCCTCAGCTAGTGGAGATCCATCCTCAGCTAGTGGAGATCCATCCTCAGCTAATGGAGATCCATCCCGTCTGTCCTGTCGCACCAGTGTCAGTTTCAGTTTCTCAAGACGACGTCTCCGCGCTCGGAACGAATTCCGTATGCTCTAAGGTCACGGGTGACACGTGTATGGTGACCACCAAGTTTCAGTGCAGCCGGCAGGAACTTAAGGGATAAAAATCCGCATTCGTCACTGATACAACCTGGCCATGCATTAAATATTTTCATGTCGACTATGTCAAAGATACACTCAAAGTCAGAAGAATATCGAAGCAGATAAAGTGTAGTTTCTAAGAAGGCTGTTTAGAGTTTCATGAACAGAAAACAAAACAAAACAAAAACATTAAAAACAACAACAACAACAAAATATAAACCAAATGAGACAGTCTTAAAAGACGCAAATACAAAAAGAACATTAATGAAAAGATTAGGAAGAGACTAGCAGCATTTATAGGACAATTTATTTGGCAAGAGAAATCAGAGCACCTAGTCACAACAGGAAAGCTGGAGGGGAAAAGAGCACCAGGTAAACCCAGGGAGAAAATATCGGACGGATTTGCGGAATGGATAAAAACAGAAAGCGTGGAAGAAGTCCTTGCAGCGACAAAAGATAGATTCGTATAGAGGGCCATGATCGCCGACGCCATGCAGCAGGGTGTGTGATGATGATGATGTCATAAGTGATAAAGTTGATGACGGTGATAACTACAATGACGATGGCAATACCAAGGACAAATGAGACCAAGAACAGAAGAATGCTAACTACGCCACTGTATAAACACACAAAATGAGCAAATGCAATTCATATCATGAGAAGACAGCCTGCTTAGCAAATTCGCTCCACTTTCAATTACACGGTAATTCTTTTAATCAATTAGTAGTCCTGTCTTTCTACGCCTATTATATCATTGTTCTCATTAACATTCCATGATGATACTCAAGTCTCAGAACATGGAGGACAGCGACAGCATCACACACTATAATCAACAGTCACATGCTGTAGCATGCCTTATGGACAGCATGAAATGGATTAACTGGAAACAGCGTTGTGTGGCACCAAGGGTGGCAGACTACTATTACGAAATGCTTTCAAGAATGTCTGCGTTCAATGACTTTACAAGTCTGTGTTCACGAATTTATTCCTAAGTTCAAACTGAGCATAGTCCTAGTGGTTAAAAGAACAACTGCGTTTTGAATCCAGAGGTCTTGTTATTGTTGTTATTGTTATTGTTGTTTAAAGCCCAGCCAACTGCGTAGAGCCGTGTCAGGGCTGTAATCGTTTTAAAAAACACAAACGGTCAACAGGGAAAAAAAAACAGAAAAGAAAATGAAGTACACATATCAATGCAGTCGCGCACGTAATCTAAGGACGTGCCCCTGGCTTTGACCAGCCCGTCCAATTTATCGCACAGGGGATTTAAAAAACGCACCTGAATACAAACATAAGCATACCTAAAGACACCAAATCGTATATAAAAAAAAAAAGGCATAAATTACCTAAAATTGCTTCCGCATATCTCACCTCCTTAGAGCGAAAAATGCACTTAATACATATACCCAATTATCAATCCTAAGAAACAGTATGTAAAACTTTATCGAACACATACAGGTGAATGGACCATTAAGGCAGAAAATGATAGGTAGAAATGACAGAAAGTAAAGGAACAAGATAGAAACAAAGAGAGTGACAGAAAAGAGGACATTTTTAGCACAGAATTTCCAGAAATTTGGGATAATATTTGTACCGAGAGAGCCCCCGGCATCCCGACGGGGGGAGCCAGAGGTCTTAAAAACTTCAGGGTATCGACTCGATCGAACAAGTACATTTCTGTCCCCTCTATCTTCTCCAAAGACACTGAGTGGTGGTCTGTGGGTGATACAAGTCTTTCGGAGAATACTATATTTTCTTTTTTTTTTTATATGGGAATGCATTTCTGTTTCCGTATGAAAGTGATATTTTTTTCCTACAGAATTTTGTCAGGAAATACTCCTGTGTTGCTGTAGAATCTTTAACGTGCGTTAGGTGTGTGCTGCATACGGGATTTTTTTTTGTCTCATCCCATGCGCGGAGTTATGGTATATGCCATGATTATTTTGGATCCAGTTTGTATGTGTATGTGTGTGTGTATATGTGTATGTGTATGTGTTGTGTGTGTGTGTGTGTGTGTGTGTGTGTGTGTGTGTGTGTGTGTGTGGTGTGTGTGTGTGTGAGAGAGAGAGAGAGAGAGGGGAGTGTGTGTGTGTGTGTGTTTTGATCTTGATGTTTTCTACGTTTACCACATCATCAATTGTATTTATTTAACTGTGAATATGGAACGCATTAACGAGTGCTCGCTTGACATTTTGTGGATGATAGGATCAATAGCGGTGTTTTTATTTGCTGTATGTTTCGAGCGAGATTTTGTGTTGGTGTGTTTTGAAATAGATGTAAAAATAATGTACATGTGATGCGAATCCAAGGTATGTACGTTTTCATTTCCATGTGTGATTTACTAAAGCGGTAATGAATTGAATTCGATTGAATGAATCCAATCCCATTGTAAACTGCATTATTTGGACTTTTAGGTAAGTGTGAGAATGATGTACATATAGTAGTCCACTACATCATTATCATCATCATCAAGTGCCCTGCTGCATGGCGTTGGCGATCATCATCATCATCATCAGGTGCCCTGCCGCATGGCGTTGGCGATCATGGACTTCTATCTGTCTCTATGTCTTATTGCTCTAAGCATCTCTTCCACCCTCCTTGTCACCAGCCACTCTGCAAGTCCGTCTAGTATCTTCTTTGGCGATCATGCCTCCATATATATCCATCCCTGTTGCCGCAAGACATCTTCCACCCTCTCTGTCCACAGCCACCCTGCAAGTCCGTCCAATATTTTTTCCCTGGGTCTGCCTGGTGCTCTCTTTCCCTCCAGCTTTCCTATTGTAACCAGGTGCTCTAATTCCCCTCTCCTCATAAAATGGCCTATAAATGTTACCTGTCTTTTCCTAATCTTCCTTGATCCAAAATTACTGGACGAGGCGGCAGGGAAGTTTTTAGTCCTGTTTTTAATATCTGTTGTTTGGTGTTTGTGGTCTGTTTGTGACCGTGGTTCGCGCTTGACAAAGGCCGGTTGGCCGAAAATTTGCGCTTGTTTTGTCTTGTTTTGTTAAATACGCGCTTACATTGGTTTTCTTGTTCTTCTGGTTCCTAATCTTCCTTATCAATGATCTTGTGTCTGCTTCCATTTCCACTATATGCGTATTTCAAACTTCAGACATGGATTGTAAAGAGAGTATTGAACTGAATTGAATTGATACCCATTTCCATTGCAAACTATAGTACTGGATTTAAAAAAAAAAGATGCTACATTAATACACATGGCTGTGGTGCGAATCCCGTCTCTGTACGTTTCAATTCCCAAATGTGCATTTCCAAATCAAGGAATATTGAACTGAATTGAACTGAACGAAATCGAACTCCATCGCAAAACTACATCAGCAGATTTTTTAAAGTAGATGCAAAGAACAATGTACACACCTATGGGGTCAGTCCAGTGTATGCACATTTCAATCTCCACATGCAGATTTCAAAGTTAAAGAAATATTCAACGGAACTGAACTAGACTAGATTCCATTGTGAACTGTATCATTGGATTTCGTTCCATTAGCGGAGTCCGGAGACAAGTCTTTTCACTGGGCTGTCGACCTCTGGTGAACTGGTGCCGGCTTCCAGCTGATTAAGAAAGGAGGTCATGTCCGACGATCCTGCAACCTGGAAAC
>JAPXFY010000016.1:17212313-17214813 GCA_030674185.1 Monoplex corrugatus | reverse complement strand
ATAATAATAATAATGATAATAATGGTAATAATAACAACAACAATAATAATAATGATAATAATAATAGTAATAATAATAATGATAATAATAATAATAATAATAATATAATAATAATAATAACGATAATGATGATAATGATAAGAAGAATGACAATAATGATGATAATGATGATGAAGATTATGATGACGATGACGATGATACTGATACTGATACCAATAATGATAATGATGACGATAAGGATACTAATGATAACAGCAACAAAAAGAAGGAGAAAAAGAACGACATCAACATTAATTACAACAATAACGATAACCACTTGAAAAGCACCTCATCTCACAAAAATCCTCTACAGTATATAATGATACATAAACCTCCACCTTTTTTACACATACTAAACGGGAGGTACCCAGATAGAACCGAACCCGGACCTTCGGATTAGAAGTGTCATGTCTTGGCCACTGAACTTCCACGTTCCCCCGTCACTTCAAGGGTTTGTATTGTATGTTCCTCCCTAGTGAACATCTGCTCCGAGATTCCAGGTTTCGTATGCAACATTTCAGACTGGCATAGACTAACAAGTGTTCGCAGGTGGCTATAGAAATACCCTTTGTCTTTCTCATCATCATCATCGTCGTCGTCGTTATCGTCGTCGTCATCGTCATCGTCATCATCATCATCATCATCATTGTCGTCGTCATCGTCGTCGTCGTCGTCGTTTTTTAAACTGGCCTAACGATTATTCGCAGAGTCTTTGTTATCTGTTGTGTTCTGGCCATCATCGTTACCATTGTCGTCTTCTTCTTCTCCAGCATTTGGTCTTCTTCTCTTTCTGACCGTAAATCTCTCTCCTCTCTCTCTCTCTTCTCTCTCTCTCTCTCTTGTGTCTCTGTCTCTCTCTCTCTCTTTCTCTCCCTCTTTGTCTGTCTGTCTCTGTCTCTGTTTGTCTGTCTGTCTGTCTGTCTGTCTGTCTGTCTCTCTCTCTGTCTGACTGTCTTTCTCTCTCTCTCTTTTTCTCTGTCTCTCCCTCTGTCTCTCTCTGTCTCTCTGTCTCTCTCTGTCTCTGTCTGTCTGTCTCTGTCTCTTTCTCTCTGTCTGTCTGTCTGTCTGTCTCACTGACTCTCTCTCTCTCACCCAGTCTCATTTCCTCCCTCTCACTCACTCACTTTCTCTCTCCTCCTCCTCTTACTTTTCGTTCCTCCAACCTCATCCACCACCGCCACCACCAGCACCACCACCACAACCACCATCTCCTCCTTCCCATCTTTCACCTCTCTCTACTTCTTTCTCCCTTTTCTCTCTCTGTCTGTCTCTCTTACGATTCTTCTGTTTCTGCTGCTTTGCCTGTGACGTGGGCGAAATTCCAGCGTGTAGCTAGGTGTCGTGTTTGTTTTATCCAGCGTGTTAAAATATACAGCATGTTTCACCCAAATACAGCCAACCGGCTCGGAATGCTACTGTAGCGCACAGACAGATTAAGAGAGAGATTGAGAGACAGGGGGTAGGGGTGGGGGTGGGGGTGGGTGAGTGAAGGAAGGGAGGAGAGGGGGGCGGTGGCGGAGAAAGAGGGGGGGTGTGAGTGAGGAAGAAAGACAGGGAGAGGGAGAGAGAGAGAGAGAGCGAGAGAGAGAGAGACAGACAGACAGACAGAGACAGAGACAGACAGACAGACGGACATTCAGAGAGGGAGAGAGACAGAGAGAGAGAGACATACACAGAGAGAGAGACAGAGACAGACATACAGACAGAGAGAGAAAGACAGACAAACAGACAACATACAGAGAGAGAAAGACAGACAGACAGACAGACAGACAGAGAGAGAGAGACAGACAGACAGACAGACAGACAGACAGACAGACAGGGAGGGGAATGAGAGATTACGAATACTAACATGAATACGAATACGGATACGAATTTTATTCAACACAGGTCAAGATCCTTTATTCAAAGTGATAATACAGATACATGGGCATTTTCTAAGACATAAAAGGCACTTGTCATGAGGTGGGTAGTGGTGATGGTGAGAGACAGATAGACAGAGAACGCAGATTTTTTTTTTTTTAAAGGAAACGGAAAGAGGGAGGGGAGGGGGCGGAGAAAAGGAGAAAGGGAGAAGGGGTGAGAGAGGTAGAGACGGAGAATGTGGAATGCTTTAGAGACAGAGAAAGGCAGAGAGAAACACACACAGAGAACGCATAATATGTTTTATATTGAAGAGAGAGAGAGAGAGAGAGAGAGAGAGAGAGAGAGAGAGAGAGAGAATGAAAGCGAGAGAGAGCGAGAGAGAGAGAAAGAGAGAAAGAAAGAGAGAGAAAGAGAGACAGGGAGAGACAGAGACAGAGAGACAAAGACAGAGAGACAGAGACAGAAAGAAAGAAAGAAAGAAAGAAAGAAAGAAAGAGAAAGAGAAAGTGAGAGACAAAGAGACACAGAGAGAGGCAGAGACAGAGAGACGGATGCAGGGAAAGAGAAAGAATGAAAGAGAGAGAGACAGAGAGACAGA
>JAPXFY010000016.1:17194813-17207313 GCA_030674185.1 Monoplex corrugatus | reverse complement strand
TCTGTCTATCTATCTGTCTATCTATCTATCTATCTGTCTATCTATCTATCTATCTGTCTGTCTGTCTGTCTATCTATCTATCTGTCTGTCTGTCTGTCTATCTGTCTGTCTGTCTATCTATCCGTCTGTCTGTCTTTCTCGATCGCTCCTTCTTCTTCTTCTGTGTGTTGATAATCTAGTCCTTCTACAGCCATACCTCAGTTTGGTTTTCGCTACACTGCAAGTCGTTCAATTCTTAGAGGTCACCAGTGAGATGAAACTTGAAAGTTTAAACTCAAAAACAGCTTTTTGTTTTTTTTCTTTTTTGCTCAAGAACAGTATCTTTATTACAGTATCATAAATCATTCTTGTCTAGCGGTATTCTCCCTACTCATTTGGTGTCACGAAGCATTAGGCATAATCAGACAGGGACGGAGCACGGAGATCTCGAGCTGTTAGGCGGGCTGACCACACTCATCATCATCATCATCATCAGGTGCCTTGCCGCATGGCGTTGGCGATCATGGACTTCCATCTGTCTCTTTCTCTTGTTGCCCCAAGCATCTCCTCCACCCTTCTCTTCTTCAGCCACTCTGCAAGTCCGGCTAGCATTTTCTCCCTGGGTCTACCTGGTGCTCTTTCCCTCATCCTTTCCCGTTGTGACCAGGTGCTCCAATTCCCCCTTCCTCATAAAATGGCCTATAAATGTTGCATGTCTTTTCCTAATTTCCTTATGAATGATCTACTTGTGTCTGCCTCCATCAAGACTGTCTCGTTTGTTTTCTTTGCTGTCCATGGAACTCTCAACATTCTTCTTAGAAACCACATTTCGGCTGCCTCAATCTTGCTCTGGCTTTGCTTGTTGACTGTTCACGCCTCACATCCGTACAACAGTATTGGTTCTATACAACATTCAAGAACTCTCTTCCTGGTGTTAATTGATAGGCATTTGTTGGTAAGAATGCTTGTCATCTTCTTGAATGCTGTTTTGGCTCGGCCGATTCTGCCGGCTATTTCTGATGTGCATCTGCCGTCTGGTGAAATGATCGTTCCCAGGTATTTAAACTTGTCAACCTGTGTCAAGGTTGTGCCATTTGCTGTTATTTTGCATGAGGGGATTTCATGTTTATTCTTGATCACATTCCACTATGTTATTATATAATCTGTATCTTTGGTGGGTAGCCATTCTGGGTTGTTTCCATGTCTCTTTAACCCTTTGACTTCCGCACCCTATCCACCAACTGCAAAAACTTAACCTTTTCACCCCCTCAGCCTATCCACCAGCTTCCTGCAGGAAACTGGTAGATAGGGCGAGGGAGTCAAAGGGTTAAGGTTTTTTCTTTGCTAGCATGGTTGACAATTCCGGATGCGGATGGACAGGGTGAGGGAGTTAAAGGGTTAAGCCATCGGACACTGACCTGACTTACACCATTTTTTACCTGCATGTTCAGTATTTTGCAAACGTATACACACGAAAGGGGTGGGGGGAGGGGGTTACACACTGATAAGTTAGGCACTCTCTGTCTGTCTGTCTGTCTCTCTGTTTGCCTGTCTGTCTGTCTGTCTCTGTCTCTCTCTCTCTCTGTCTCTCTGTCTGCCTGCCTGTCTGTCTGTCTGTCTCTCTGTCTGCCTGCCTGTCTGTCTGTATCTCTCTGTGTCTCTCTCTGTCTCTCTGTCTGTTTGTCTGTTGTCTGTCTCTGTCTGTCTGTCTGTCTCTCTCTCTCTCTCTCTGTATGTCTGTGTGTGTGTGTGTCTCTCTCTCTGTATGTCTGTCTGTCTGTTTGTCTCTCTCTGTCTCTCTGACTGTCTGTCTGTCTCTCTCTGTCTCTCTGTCTGCCTGCCTGTCTGTCTCTCTCTCTGTCTCTCTGTCTGCCTGCCTGTCTCTCTCTCTCTCTGTCTGTCTGTCTGTCTGTTGTCTGTCTCTGTCTGTCTGTCTGTCTGTCTCTGTCTGTCTGCCTGCCTGCCTGTCTGTCTGACTCTCTGTCTCTCTGTCTGTCTGTCTGTTGTCCGTCTCTCTGTCTGTCTGTCTGTCTGTCTGTCTCTCTGTATATATAATGATCTGGGAGATAGGAAAAATCTCCACCCTTTGTCCACCAGGCGGATGGAACCCAGGATATTCCTTTTGGAAGTCCGACGCTTAATCACTTGACTAAACACGCCCTTTAGCATTAAGATTTTTGAAGAAGAATGTGTTGGGAGAACTTGATAATGAAGGAGATGGGAGAGTGTGGGGAAACTTTGGTCCAGTCTTCAGAACTGCAAGCATGTGACGCTACCCTTTGACTCCCGCACCCTGTCCACCAGCATCCTCCATTGCCAACCATGCTAATAAAGCAAAACCTTAACCCTTTGACCCCCTCACCCTATCCACCAGCTTCCTGCAGGAAGCTGGTGCATAAGGTGGGGGAGTCAAAGGGTTAAGTTTTTGCAGTTGGTAGTTAAGGTCCTGGTAGATCTGTGAAGAAGAGTGTGTTGGGAGAACTTGATCATGAAGGTGTTGGGAGAGTGTTGGAAACTTAGGTCCAGTCTTCAGAACTGCAAACATGTGACGCTACAGGCATGCGACACACTATTTACCTTAACCCTTGATTCCCGCACCCTGTCCACCGGCATCCTGCATCGTCAACCATGCTAACAAAGCAGAAACTTAACCTTTTGGCTCCCTCACCTTGTTCACCGGCATCCTGCATTGTCAGCCATGCTAACAAAGCAAAAACGTAACACTTTGACTCCCTCACCCTGTCCACCAGTTTCCTGCAGGAAGCTGGCGCATAAGGTGAGGGAGTCAAAGAGTTAAGTTTTTGCAGTTGGTAGACAGGGTGCGGGAGTCAAAGGGTTAATGTCATGGTGGATCTGTGAAGAAGAGTGTGTTGGGAGAACTTGATCATGAAAGAGGTGGGAGAGTGTTGGAAACTTAGGTCCAATCTTCAGAGAACTACTTGTATGTGACGCGACAGGCATGAGGCACACTATTTACCTTAACCCTTTGACTCCTGCACCCTGTCCACCGGCATCCTGCATTGTCAACCATGCTAGCAAGGCAAAAACTTAACCTTTTGACTTCCTCACCTTTTCCATCCAACTTACTGCAGGAAGTTGGTTGAAAGGGTGGAGAAGTCAAAGGGTTAAGTTTTTGCAGTCGGTGGATAGGGTGCGGGAGTCAAAGGGTTAAGCACAATAGACTTTATTGCTTGGGTAGGGTACGAACATGAAGTGCAGTCATGAACAGACAAAGGTACCCCATTTCGCTGGACATCCAGACAGTAATTTGATGTTAAAGGTGTGGTCACAGGCCAACGTGCATGGGTTCTGCATTGTTTTCTGTTTGACACCCCCAGACTCAGCAGTCTGGTCACAGGGGGGAACGGTGTCGTCTTGACCAAACGTACCCTGCATGGGTACCCGACAGTTTGCATTGAAGTCGTAGACGTGACTCAAGGTGCTATCCTTAACACAAACAAACATGTTGCATGTAGTTGCCATTAAACACACACAGATCAGTATTCTGGATACAGACGTCAAGGTGTTATCTTTTAACAACAACACAGTATCCCTCGTGTGCCATGACCATTCTCAGCAATCTAGACAGGTTTAAGGTGTTATCTTAACAACATAGTTCTACGGTCTTGCATGAACACATTCTCGCATCAGACAGGTTTCAGTGTTATCCTTAACAAACATAGTTCTACGGTTTGCATTGAACACATTTCAGCAATCTAACAGTTCAAGGTGTTATCCTTAACAAACATAGTTCTACGGTCTTGCCATTGAACACATTTTCAGCAATCTAGATAGGTTTCAAGGTGTTATCCTTAACAAACATAGTTCTACGGTCTTGCCATTGAACACAGATACTCTGCAATCTATAATGTATATAGACACAGACTTCGAGATGTTACTTTTAACAAATAAACACGATACCACGTTGCTGCCACTGAACGCATTCTCAGCAATCTAAACAAGCTACAGTCAGTTATCATTAACGTACAAACATAGTATTCAATGGTATGCTTACAAATAGTTCACGTTCTGCCATTGAGCACAGACTCTTCAATCTATATAGACACAAACTTCGAGGTGTTGCTCTTAACAAAGAAACATGATACCTCATTGTTGCCGTTGAACACTTTCTCAGAAAGTTAGACAGGTTACAATAAGTTATCAATAACAAACAAACATAGTTCTACGTTCTTGCCATTGAACACAAACTCTGTAATCTATGGACACAAAATTCAAGATGCTACTCTCAACAAACAAATATGATACCGCATTGCCATTGAACACATTCTCAGCAATCTAGACAGACTACAATAAGTTGTCATTAGCAAACAAACATAGTTCTGCGGTCGTGTCATTGAACACAGACTCTGCAATCTATATATAGACACAGACTTCGAAATGTTACTTTTAACAAATAAACATGATATCACATTGTCATTTAACACATTCTCTGCAATCTAGGATAGGTTACAAGAGTTATCATTAACAAACAAACATAGTTCTACATTCTTGCCATTAAATACACATACTCTGCAGTCTAGATAGACACAGACCTCGAGATGTTACTCTTAACAAAAAAACAACAACATGATACCACACTGTTATCCTTGAACACAGACTCAGCAACGTAGACACATGTCAGGGTGTACTTCTGAACAAACAAACAGGCTACCACGTTACTGCCATTGAATACACATCCCCAGCAATCAGCATTCCGATCAACTGTACAGGTGTCGTTTCAAACACGACTACAAGGGGTACAGTGTCGTTTCAAACAAGACTACAAGGGGTACAGGGTCGTTTCAAACAAGACTACAAGGGGTGCAGGTGTCGTTTCAAACAAGACTTCAAGGGGTACAGGTGTCGTTTCAAACAAGACTACAAGGGGTACAGGTGTCATTTCAAACAAGACTACAAGGGGTACAGGTGTCATTTCAAACAAGACTACAAGGGGTACAGGTGTCGTTTCAAACAAGACTACAAGGGGTACAGGTGTCGTTTCAAACATGACTACAAGGGGTACAGGTGTCATTCAAACAAGACAAAAGGGGTACAGGTGTCATTTCAAACAAGACTACAAGGGGTACAGGTGTCGTTTCAAACATGACTACAAGGATACACGACTACAAGGAGTACAGGTGTCGTTTCAAACAAGACTACAAGGGGTACAGGTGTCGTTTCAAACAAGACTACAAGGGGTACAGGTGTCGTTTCAAACATGACTACAAGGGTATACCAACTGCTCTATCGGGCACCCAGACCATTCAGTCTGGACACCGATACGAAGGTGTTGCCCCAAACAAACTCGCCCTTGGCTAACAGTTGGCCTCTGTCTGCGTGCATGAATGACTTTTTATGGGGGTATTATGTGAAATCGGATAGATAAAACCCGGGCATAGAAATCTTCATCGCCTGCGCCTGGTGTGGGTCGTAGGCGCGATCCAGAGAATCCGACAATAGCATCGGTATCTCTCAGTACAACCAAAATGTGTGAAGGCTTCTTTGAGCAACATTCTTATAGCTAGTCCTCACGTACTCTGAGAGTGGTAGAACTTTAGTCCTTTGACTCCCGCACCCTATCCACGTACTGCAAAAAACTTAACGCTTTGACTCCCTCACCCTGTGATGGATAGGGTGAGGGAATCAAAGCGAGGAATCTGGTGGATAGGGTGAGGGAATCAAAGCGAGGAATCTGGTTGTTAGGGTAAGGGAATCAAAGCGAGGAAGCTGGTGGATAGGGTGAGGGAATCAAAGCGAGGAAGCTGGTGGATAGGGTGAGGGAATCAAAGCGAGGAAGCTGGTGGATAGGGTGAGGGAATCAAAGCGAGGAAGCTGGTGGATAGGGTGAGGGAATCAAAGCGAGGAAGCTGGTGGATAGGGTGAGGGAATCAAAGCGAGGAAGCTGGTGGATAGGGTGAGGGAATCAAAGCGAGGAAGCTGGTGGATAGGGTGAGGGAATCAAAGCGAGGAAGCTGGTGGATAGGGTGAGGGAATCAAAGCGAGGAAGCTGGTGGATAGGGTGAGGGAATCAAAGCGAGGAAGCTGGTGGATAGGGTGAGGGAATCAAAGCGAGGAAGCTGGTGGATAGGGTGAGGGAATCAACGCGAGGAAGCTGGTGGATAGGGTGAGGGAATCAAAGCGAGGAAGCTGGTGGATAGGGTGAGGGAATCAAAGCGAGGAAGCTGGTGGATAGGGTGAGGGAATCAAAGCGAGGAAGCTGGTGGATAGGGTGAGGGAATCAAAGCGAGGAAGCTGGTGGATAGGGTGAGGGAATCAAAGCGAGGAAGCTGGTGGATAGGGTGAGGGAATCAAAGCGAGGAAGCTGGTGGATAGGGTGAGGGAATCAAAGCGAGGAAGCTGGTGGATAGGGTGAGGGAATCAAAGCGAGGAAGCTGGTGGATAGGGTGAGGGAATCAAAGCGAGGAAGCTGGTGGATAGGGTGAGGGAATCAAAGCGAGGAAGCTGGTGGATAGGGTGAGGGAATCAAAGCCAGGAAGCTGATGGACAGGGTGAGGGAATCAAAAGATACAGCTTTCGCTTTCCTAGCACAGTTGGTAACCCGGGATGATGGTGGCCAGGGTGCGGGAGTCAAATGGTTAAACTCAACAAAACAAAACAAAACAAAACAAACTGGTATGGGTCTTCATGTGGGATTCGAGACTGATCCTTATCCTTTAGGCATATATTCTTCCACGGGCGCTGCATAGAAAGGAGTCTTGCAGCCCTGGGGTTCTGCTTCCACCAGTCCCATCATCTGTTGATCGGTAGCTAGCTGTTCTGCGCTGTTCAACTGTGATTGTGCCCTACCTGAACTGTTAAGTAACAGGTTTGTGAAAATTGCTTACTACGTTTCACGTTTAAAATCGAGATAAGCAGCAGACTGTGTTACCCTAGTTGAACCTTGCCCCCTGCGGCTAAACTTAACTGATTTTTACACCTTCTTGACCACACTGCTGAAACGGCAACCTGTACTTTTGAAGTTGGATGAATTCTGTGTGTGTGTGTTGCTGTGAAGATTAGTCTTTTGCTTCCCTAAAACAAGTGCGACTACCCACGTTCGACAAACAGAAATCAGAAAAAAGAAACCCACGAAAATAGAATCAGAAACGAATAAACACCAAATACACAAATCAGGAGAAAAAGACTAAAGGACTTTTCTCCCACTGGACG
The DNA here is from genome assembly GCA_030674185.1 of Monoplex corrugatus. Classification (NCBI taxonomy): domain Eukaryota; kingdom Metazoa; phylum Mollusca; class Gastropoda; order Littorinimorpha; family Ranellidae; genus Monoplex; species Monoplex corrugatus. The sequence continues at coordinate 17,200,164 of JAPXFY010000016.1, read as the reverse complement.
AAGCAGCAGGGAAGTTTGAGTCATTTTCTCCTAATTTTTGTATTTGGTGTTTATTCGTTTGTAATCTTACGTTTACGCTTGACAAAGGCCAGTTGGCCGAAAATTTGCACCTGTCTTGTCTGGTTGTATTTAAATATGCGTACTGCTTCTATTTTCGTGTTTGTTTGTTTTTTCTGGTCCCTTTTGCTTTCCTGGCTAATTCTTCCGTGTTAGACTTTGTTGGGAAGATTGGAACAACACAACCGAATCTCATTATTTTTACGGATGCATCGAAGAGCAAGGATGTTTGCTCAAACGTCTTGACCAAAGTCGCAGGTGTCTGTCTGCATCTCCCGGGCCTGGTTGACAATAGGGATGTATTACGAAAGCAAGGCAGAGTACAACCCCAGTTTGAAATAACAGTCCAGAAAAGTCATACTGAAATAAGCGTAAAAAATACATCTAGACACCTTTGTACATGATATTATTTTGGTAGTCCAACTAATTCTCAGATCCCCTTTTGGCAGATTGTTATGAAGAGTTAATTAATTGTTGTCTGTTATTGACTGACACTGTTAACTTAATGTTCTGAATTCTTAATTGTTATTGTTCCTCTTCTTACATTCATACTATCACTACCCCTTCCCATCCCCGTCCCCCACCCGTCTTTTTTTTCTTCTTTTTTTCCCCTCCCTATGTATGTGTGTGTGTGTGTATATGTGTGTGTGTGTGTGTGTGTGTGTGTGTGTGTGTGTGTGTGTGTGTGTGTGTATGTGTGTGTGTGTATGTGTGTGTGTGTGTGTGTGTGTGTATGTGTGTGTGTGTGTGTGTGTGTGTGTGTTGTGTGTGTGTGTCTAAAATCACTATTGTGAACAGACATTAAATAAAGATTCCATTCCATTTCACACCTTTGTACACAGAGCCTACTGTAAACATTAAATTTACATCAGGACTCGCTGTTCTTTGTTGAGTCTGATGGTAGTAACCCTTCCCTCCCCTTCCCCCAAAGGAGACTTATCCATGAGAGTGCTGAAATGTCACATTCTGAAGAAAATCGTTGGTTTTGCTAAACTGTCACATTCTGAGGGTGTAACCTGTTGATCCTGTTGGTAGACCTCCCCGTCACGCCTCCCAAAAGGAGACATCCATGAGACTGCTGAAATGTCACATCTGAAGGAAATCGGTGTATGGGTGAAATCTCACATTCTGAGGGTGTAACCACACACACACACACACACACACACACACACCACACACACACACACACACACACACAAAAACACACACACACACACAGAAAACACACACACACACACACAGAAAAACACACACACACACACACACACAGAAAACACACACACACACACATACACACACACACAGAAAACACACACACACACACACACACACACACACAGAGAAAACACACACACACACACACAGAAAACACACACACACAGAAAACACATACACACACACACACACACACACACACACACACACACACACACACACACACACACACACACACACACAGAGAAAACACACACATACACACACACAGAAACACACACACACACACACACACACACACACACACACACACACACACACACACACACACACACACACACACACACACACATGTGTATATATATATATATATAGTTCCTCTCCATTATAATACTTTTACAAAACCATTCAGAATACGGGAGGTCCGTAGAAATTTCTTCTGAAATGTTCATGCTTTATTGTGTTGTTTGAAACCAGACAGGGCGACATAATTATGTGAAGGTGTTAACAAACCGTAAAAGTCCGGCAGTTACGTGGAGGAATTTTGACAGCTAACGATCCTGAGATTTCAGAACAAATCGACAGAGCATAACAACTGTTACGTTTCAAACTGTAGCGAAAGCAGTATCACAGGGCATGGTTGGAGCGACAAATGTGTGGATTTAACCAGTTAGCAGTCAACCGGTAACCGGTTGTAAACAGGTAGCGGTGTACTGTCGTGGCCCAGTTTGTTTTTACAGGCGCGTCATGGGGTCTGGGGCAGATGGTTGACAGTGGAGTTTTATCCCAACATGACACAATCATGTCTGTCGCCACGAAAGCCAGAAACACACGTCAACACAAACAAGTACGAGGTGATACATTCTCACAGCCCCAATTGCGAGAAAACTGTGAATTTTATCTTCTTCTTCTTCTCTTCTTCCTCCTCCTCCTTCTTTTTCTTCTTCTTGTTCTGCTTCTTGTTCTTTTTCTACTTTTTCTTGTTCTTCTTGTTCTTCTTGTTCTTGTTCTTGCTCTTGTTCTTGTTCTTGTTCTTCTTGTTGTTCTTCTTCTTCTGTTTCTTCTTCTCCTTTTTCTACTTTTTCTTCTTCTTCTTCTTTTTGTTCTTGTTCTTGTTCTTCTTGTTCTTCTTCTTGTTCTTGTTGTTGTTGTTGTTGTTGTTGTTCTTCTTCTTCTTCTTCTTCTTCTTCTTCTTCTTCTTTCTCTTCTTCGTCTTCTTTTCTCCCACTGGACGAAGCAGCAGGGAAGTTTTAGTCTTTTTCTCCTAATTTTCGTATTTGGTGTTTATTCGTTTGTGATCTTACGTTTACGCTTGACAAAGGCTTCCTGCAGGGAACCTGGTGGATAGGTTGAGGGAGTCAAATGGTTAAGTTTACATTTTGCTAGCATGGTTGACAATAATTATAGGATGCTGACGGACAGGGTGCAGGAGCCAAAGGTTTAAACTGACTGAGATGTGTTCTTTTTGTTGGATGTCTGCTGATGAATGTGATGGATGGTGGTCTGGTGATGCTCCCACCATATTTCTCTCATCATGACGTTTCGAATCATGTCGCACCTGGTCTTGTTGACAGTCCGTTTTAAAAAACAAATGCAACTGACCGATGCTAATTCATCGAGAGGTGAAAATCAACGGGCGAAGTGAGAAGTGGAAATTGGAGCGTGTTTAAGGCGAATTTTTTGCAGGCAGTCTGAATCGATGTGACAGCCAGCGTTCAGGCGAACAGAAAGCAGAAACATACGATAAAATAAAAAAAAAAAAAAAAGGAAGAAAAAGAACGCTTGTCAAATAGACGAAGCAGGCCTGAATCAAATCTGGGCAATTCATCATCATCATCATCACCATCATCATCGTCGTCGTCGTCGTCGTCGTCGTCGTCGTCGTCATCATGATCATCATCATGATAATATTCATCATCAATCATCATCTTCATCATCGTCGTCATCGTCGTCGTCGTCATCGTCATCATCATCATCATCGTCGTCGTCGTCATCGTCGTCATCGTCGTCGTCGTCGTCATCATCATCATCATCATCATCATGTGTCGTGCCGCACGGCGTTGGTGATCACGGCCTTCTATACAAATCTATCCCTTGTCGCTGCAAGTACGTCTTTCACGCTGTGTGTCCTGAGCCACCTGCAAGTCCGTCCAAAATTCTCTCCATGGGTCTACCTACCTGGCGCTGTCTTTCCTTCCAGCCTTCCTGTTGGGACCAGGTGCTCCAATTCCCCTTTCCTCATAAAATGTCCTATAAAAGGGGCAATTATCCAAACGCAGTAAAAAGCATCAAGCAAAACAACAAAGACGACAAAGAAAGAAATCCATTTGACAGTTCAAACCAAATATGAGGAAAGTTAGCTGATCCCTTGTTTTTATCCTAAATCTAACAGTTTTGTCTCTCTGATGTCGTCTGTGTACGCTTGACATAGGATCCCTGATTTGGCTCTACGCAATAACAATAAGCTTGACAAAGGCCAGTTATCCAAAACAAGTGTGACTGTCTGCGTTCAAGCAAACAGGAACCAGACAACAACATGAAATAAATCAGAACGCGTGTTTAATTCAACCAGATAAGACAGGTGCAAATTTTCGGTCCAACTGACCTTTGTCAAGCGTAGACGTAAGATCACAAAAGAGCAAACACCAAATACAAAAACTAGACGAAAAGAACCAGTTGGCCGAAACTTTGTGCCTCTCTCGTATTGCTGATTAACTATGCGTTCTTATTTTATTTTCATGTGCATGTGGTTTGTATTTATTTCAACACTGGTTTCAAACAGGTTATATAAAAACTGACCTGTTCGCTGCCCATCCTTATGTCCCCATCTGTCTGGGGGTGTCAGCTTCGTGTTACATAAGTCCCGTTCCCCGCACCCCTTCTCCTCCATTTCAAGGTCTTGCCTGCACAAAAGGTTTTTCCACAGATTGAATGGGTCTTTATAGTATTTCGTAGATTTTGTTCCCCACTTCCCCTCTCTGCTTCAAGACCTTACCAGCGCATAAGGTATTACGCAAGCTCAAGAAGTGAGCTTCGTATTTCATAGATCCCTCTCCCAGCTCTCCTCTCCACCCCCACATCCCCCAGTGCCTCTATTTCAAGACCTTGCCAGCACGAAGGGTTTTGGTATAGGTTGAAGAAATCAGCCAGATAGTTGATGGCAGATGGAGTGGAGCGTATATGGAATTATCTGAGTGCAATGAACCTTTCTTGAACAAAGTCTGAACTGCAATGAACCTTTCTTGAACAATGTCCGAAACTGCAATGAATCTGTCTAGAACAAAGTGAAAACTGCAATGAATCTTTGAATCTTTCTTGAACAAAGTCCAAAACTGCAATGAATCTTTCTTGAACAAAGTCTGAACTGCAATGAATCTTTCTTGAACAAAGTCCCAAACTGCAATGAATCTTTCTGAACAAAGTCAGAAACTGGATATGAACTTTTCTTGAACAAAGTGTGAACTGCAATGAACCTTTCTTGCACAAAGTCCCAACTGCAATGAACCTTTCTTGAACAGAGTCTGAACTGCAATGAACCTTTCTTGAACAGAGTCTGAACTGCAATGAACCTTTCTTGAACAGAGTCTGAACTGCAGTGAACCTTTCTTGAACAGAGTCTGAACTGCAATGAACCTTTCTTGCACAAAGTCCAACTGCAATAAACCTTTCTTGAACAGAGTCTGAACTGCAATGAACCTTTCTTGAACAGAGTCTGAACTGCAGTGAACCTTTCTTGAACAAAGTTAGAACTGCAATGAATCTTTCTCGAACAATGTCCGAAACTGCGATGAATCTGTCTAGAACAAAGTGAAAACGTCAATGAATCTTTCTTGAACAAAGTCCAAAACTGCAATGAATCTTTCTTGAACAAATTCCAAACTGGTTACAGGTTTTGACAAGCGATTTGTCTCAGGCTGCCTTACTCAATGAGCGCTCACTGAGTCGGAACTAACGTCCACCGAGATAGAATGAGCACTTAAGAGTCTTGATCTGACGCTACTTAACAGGGATAATAGTTACAGTTAGACATACAAACACAAAGAAAGGAATGCGCGAAGAGTAGGTGCAGAGGAATTCCA
>JAPXFY010000016.1:17179813-17189813 GCA_030674185.1 Monoplex corrugatus | reverse complement strand
AATAACAAAAAGTCAGACAGGCGGAGCCATCATAAATGACCCCCAACCTGAGCAAGTATCCTCCGTCGTTCTATCCTCACCCCTTCTCCGTTCCACGTCCTCCCTTTCTTTGATGTGACTCTGGAGTTCTACGATATGCCCCCCACCCACCCACCCACCCCTACCCAGACACAATCACAGTATGTCAAAACTCCGGGGGACACACTCCGAAAGCTCGTCTCGCTTTGGCGGTGCCGAAACAGGTAGTCAAGGGACATAAATCACTTCACTGTGCAGGTCCAGGTCCGGTCACTCTCTTCTTCTTCTTCTTCTTCTTTTCCCCCTTCTTTGTGATCAGTGCCTCGTCTATCCTAGTTTTGGCAGGATCCGATCCACGGGACAGCGGGAGAGAGATGACTGATAGTATGGAAGGGTAGATGCAAATAGTGGAGCTGAGAGCGGTGTCACCTATTGTGGACGGCCCAATTGATGCTGACGGCAAGTCGCCGGGTATGACTTACAGGCGTGATGGACGAGTTGATATCTTGACGGCGCGGGTCGTTTCATTTCGCGTGCCTTTACAATGATCGTCGGCCCTGCGGAAAGTCGAACGGCTAATCGGAAACCTTGATCTAAACTACGCCGTATTCTCTCTGTCTCTGTCTCTCTGTCTCTGTCTCTGTCTCTGTTTCTATCTCTGTCTGTCTGTCTGTCTGTCTCTCTCTCTCTCTCTCTTTCTCACTTCTCTGTCTGTTCTCTCTCTCTCTCTTCTCTTCTCTCTCTCTCTCTCTCTTTCTCTCTGTCATTTCTCTTGTCTCTCTCTCTCTCTCTCTCTTTCTCTCTCTCTCTGTCACTTCTCTGTCTGTCTCTCTTTGTCTCTGTCTTTCTCTTTCTCTCTCATGCTTTTCTCTCTGTCTGTCTGTCTCTCTGTCTGTCTGTCTCTCCCTGTCTCTCTTTCTCTTTCTGTATATATGTGTGTGTGTGTGGTGTGAGAGAGAGAAACAGAGAGAGAGAGAGGGGGGAGGAGGGGATTGGGAGGGGAACTGTTTCCTGATCTTTCATGTTTTTATTCCGGAATGTGAACATACCAAGAGAGATACGGTGAATCCTCAAGTCAGTCAGTAGCACCTGGTAATGTAAAATCTAAAATCAACGGGTGAACGACAATGCAAAACGAACAGCCAGCGAGATATGATTATTATAAACCATTCGTGTATAGTGAGTGCTCTTCTTCAAACCCATTTAGACTATATAAGTTACACATAATCAATCTTTATAATAACGCACGTACATACACATCAAAAATAGCCAGCAGGATCGGCCAAGCCAAAACAGCATTCAAGAAGATGAAAAGCATTCTTACCAATAAATGCATATCAATTAACATCAGGAAGAGAGTTCTTGAATGTTGTATAGAACCGATAACGTTATACGATTGTGAGGCGTGGACAGTCAACACGCAAAGCCAGAACAAGATTGAGGCAGCCGAGATGTGGTTTCTAAGAAGAATGTTGAGAGTTCCATGGACAGCAAAAAACAAACAACAACAACAACAACAACAACAAAACAACAACAACAAAACAACAACAACAAAGAAGCAAGACAGTCTTGATGGAGGCAGACAAAAAAGATCACTCATAAGGAAGATAAGGAAAAGGCAGGCAACATTTATAGGCCATTTTATGAGGAAAAAGGAATAAGAGCACCTGGTCACAACAGGAAAACTGGAGGGAAAGAGAGCACCAGGTAGACCCAGGGAGAAAATACTGGACGGACTTGTAGGGTGGCTGAGGACAGAGAGGGTGGAAGATGTACTTGTGGCGACAAAGGACAATGCATATGGAGGACAATGATCGCCAACGCCATGCAGCAGGGCACATGATGACGATGATAATGACAGTTCTTTCAGGAAACGCCCAGGGCCTGGCACAGACACCACAGGTGGAAGCTATTGAGGTGGTGCTCTTGGTGCTTGTACGTTGTCCAGCTCACACTGCCGTAGAGAGAGTGTAAACTTTAGACAGGAACGGACAAGCGACCAGTCGCCGTGGTGTAGTGTTTAATGCAACGGACTACTGACTGGAAGGTTGTGGGTTCGAGTCCCCATCAGTCCCTTCAAAAATCATTGTGCGATTTTTTTGCTCTAGCCGGCGACTACCCAGAGTTGTGCATGCTATGGGCTCATTGGGAAGACGGGGACCACACAATCGAGTCTCATCCACTTCACGGGTGTTGCTCAAATCTTCTAACCAGCACGGCGGGTGTCTGTATCTCTCGGGCCTGGCTGACACCATGATATATTATAGTAGTAAGCGTAGAGCACAGCCCTGTCAGGTAATCTCAATCGTAGATGGAATTCCATAGCATCATGATTATCTTCCTCATCGTCTCCCCCCGTGGGGATGCCGGGGGCTCTTTCAGTATAAATATTATCCCCACCTTTATGAAATTCTGTGCTAAAATATCCTATTTTCTGTCACTCTCTTTGTTTCTGCCTTGTTCTTTTGCTTTCTGTCATTTCTACATATCATTTTCTGCCTTAATGGTCCATTGACCCCTATGTGTTCGGCAAAGCCTTACGTACTTATCTTGGGATTGATAATTGGATACATGTATTAAGTGCATTTTTGGCTCTAGGGAGGTGAGATACACGGAAGCAGTTTAAAGTAATTTATGCCTGTTTTTATATATGTTTTGGTTTCCTTATGTATGCTTATATTTGTATTCAGGAGTGTTTTTTTAAATCCCCTGTGCGGTAAATTGGACGGAGTAGTCAGCGCCAGGGGCATGTCCTTAGATTGTGTGCTCAAATGCATTGATATGAATACTTAATTTTCTTTTTTTTTTCCATTGAAGTTTTGTATGTTTTGAAGCGGTTATAGCCCTGATATGGCTATACGCAGTCGGCTGGGCTTTAAACAGCAATAACAATGACATTATCATCATCAGATTGTAAAAAACTTTGCCAGCTTCTGGCTATTAAGGTGGCGCAGAAAATGGGACGAAAAAAAGGTCAGCGCAAAGGTAACCTCCCTGAGTGCGATGTTTGTAAAAAAAACAAAAACAAAAATAAGAAAAAAGAACTGACAAGCAATGGAAGCAACAGGTTAGGGAAAATAAACAGCTGAGCCATAGGGAACCCAACAGAAGAATCTGTTAGCTTGTGTTCACCAGGTGATGCCCCCAAGCATTCCACACAGGTATTATAATCTACTTTGTCTACCGACACTTTCAGGTGTTGTAGTGCCAAATGTCTCATGACCCCGGTGACGACCATAGAATGACTAAAAGGCCGTTACTATCAGAACCAGACGGTACCTGGAACTAACGTCGTGTTTCATTACAGAGCAGAAAAGCTAATGACCGGGTCAGGACGGAACTTCAGAAAGTCCCTGGTGAAGCGAGACGCGGAGCACAGAGGGCCACGTGCAGGATAGCGATTCTGACATCAAAACGCCAGACCCCCCCAAGCCATTGTCCCTACCTCAGGTGTACGGACGTCCACCCGTGACCACTGACCCATGGAGACCCCCTCCCCCCACCCCCCAGTCCACCTGTAGCGACCAGCCAGCGGGCCGTGTCGGCCAACAAGCCAGTAGAAAGGCGCCAACCCTCAGCCCCCGCAGACCCCAAGTGCTTGGCCTCTTGTTGTCCAAGAATGACCAGCTCTCCAAATCTCGCCTTCAATCCCTGACCACTGGTAATAATATTATTATTGCAAGACCAAGCGCGTGAGCCCTTTCCCCCACACAGCTGTCATCTCAGCCGCGAAAAGCAAAAACGCGATGACAAGAGAAATCTCAGCCCCTCGACCAGGACTCGTGTCAGATCGAAATTGACACCCCGGTATCCCCGGCTTGCAAAAGCACAAAGTAAAAAAAAAAAAAAAAGGCTCGCAGTCTCCGAGTTCTTAGGGCAATCAGAGGCAATTGGAGCGTTTAACCATTGGCAGCCACCCGTGAAGTGCCAAGCTAACGTCGTTACGGCACGAAGTGTTGGCCCACCCCCAATCGACCGTATCTCACTTTAACTCGATTTGTACGCTCCCGTGTCTAGCACAACAAGGACCGCTGGTTATTATTATTGCGCTACTACGCCAAACCTCGGGCCCGGCCCGATGGAACTCCGCTCCCCCCCCCCCCACACCCCCCTGGCCTGTTAGCGGCTAACGAAGCGAGACTGGCAAGTGAAAGGGGTCTGACTGGTGAGGCGAACACTATTGGTCGGGTAATTGTTTTCTACTTATCACCGTCTTTCCGACCTGTGTGTTAAGGGTCGGTATTGATGAGCGCTGTGGGGCTTACAGGGCGGCACACAGACATACATAGGACATAGATAGGAACGAGACAATTCAAGATTGTCAAGGTGAAACCAAAACTACTCTTTTTGTCAACCACCCTCCCAACATATTGCGCATCTGATGTCCAGGATCAGGACTAACTTTTGGACATCCAAATTACTCCAGCTAGGTGTTTGTGTATGAAGGAAATTATCTCCTTCCAGCACTGTCTTTTTGATTGCGAGTCTCTACGTGATCAATTTCAACCTTTAAGGACTCTCCTTACAGGGCAACCAAACCCTCTTCAATTGCTCCAACTCACAAATCAAAATAGTATCCATGAATGGGATCCTCTCGTCTTGGCAGCTACTCTTTCCCACTCTTCGGCAGTTGGACCATATTTATGAAGATTCTCCATCATCTCCAGACTCGTCCTTTTCTTCGATGACCTGAAGATCTTCACAGACAAACTAACGATGAGATCAAATACGCAACCGGATCGGGATTGGGTCAAAGCAAACCACTGTAACCCGGACGAGGATTGGTTCAAAACAAACGAATGAAGAGACTGAGCGTGTGACTGAACGGGGATTGGTTGGAAAGAAACTAACGAAGAGTTCAAACGTATAACCAGACTAGGATTGGTTGGAAACAAGCCGGTGTAACCAGTCTAGGGGATTGGTTCAAAGCAAACCAATGAAGTGATTCAACTTATAACCGGGCAGGTATTGATTTTTGTCCTAAACCTTTTGTAATATGAGAATGATCATGGGTGTGTACGATTAATTGTCTGTCCTCTGTCAACTTGAATAATTGACGGACAGGGAATACCTGTAAGGCAACTGGGTTTTTCTTTCATTGAAGACGGGATATGCAAACTATGGAGCAACATACTGCCTGCACAGTGTGTGCAAAAGAACACATCTAAGAAAAATCGGCACTGAAAAAAAAGGAGAGAGAGAGAGAGAGAGAGAGAGAGAAAGGAGGGGTGGGTGGGAGGACATTGCATAACTCAGAGCGAGTTGTTTACACATAGCAATGCGCAGAGCGAGATATTTAGACGTAACAGGACCCAGAACGAGTTACCTTGACATAGGATGGCGCTGAGAGTATTATCTAAACATAGAATGTCACAAAGCGAGGTATTTTATGCATAACATGGCGCAAAACGAGGTACCTAGACATAGCATGGCTAAAAGCGAGGTACCTAGAATAGCATGGCTAAAAGCGAGGTACCTAGACATAGCATGGCGCAAAGCGAGGTACCTAGACATAGCATAGCGTAAAGCGAGGTACCTAGACATAGCATAGCGCAAAATGAGGTACCTAGACATAGCATAGCGCAAAGCAAGGTACCTAGACATAGCATAGCGCAAAGCGAGGTACCTAGACATAGCATAGCGCAAAGCAAGGTACCTAGACATAGCATAGCGCAAAGCGAGGTACCTAGACATAGCATAGCGCAAAGCAAGGTACCTAGACATAATATGGCGGAAAAAAGGTACTTAGACATAGCATAGCGCAAAGCGAGGTGCCGATCTCTCTGTCTCCATGTCTCTGCTACTGGCCACACAAACCTGAAACCTTTCCTCAACCTCAGAACGCTCTGTTCACAGGCCTACTGAACGTCTTGGAGGAACATGGTCGTTCTTTCCGATCAGCAGTTATGGGTTTCTGGCCTTATCCCCCCAGATCCCTTACCCTATCCCCAAAGTTCATTCATTTTTCTCTTCCTGTGTTAATTTGTCCTCGGAGAAAAAATTATCTTGCTTTTCACCTGCCAACGACGTTGCCAATGAAGAGTTTGACGAAGTTACGTCGTTTCCTGCGGTAAACAGGACTTCCGTTTGTGCAAGTTTCTTTATCTCTGCTTTGCCTGCGTCGACGTAATCGGGTTTTTGTTTTGTTTCGTTTGTTTTGTTTGTTTCTGGTTTTGGTTTTTTTTTTGGTTGCTTTTTTATTTTGTTTCGTCTTGTTTTGTTTTTCCTGCACAAAGAAAATGAGTACAATAGTGGATGAGAAAACTGACAGGCTCACATGACATCAACAGCACCTGCTGGACGGGTTAACTCCCTTTTTCAGCTCAACTGGTATATGGTTGACTGTTCAGGGTGGCTGGCTGTGTTGGTAAAGCCATCAGGTGGGGATGGAATGTCTACAGTTTGATGCCAGCCTACAGAGTGAACATTGACCTGCTCGCTGTCCATCGTCAAGTTCCAATCATTCTGGTGGTGTTTGTGCAATGTTGCATTGCTCCCGGTAATAATAATAATAATAATAATGATAATAATAACAACAACAACAATAATAATAATGATGATAATGATAATAATGAATAGTAACAATGATGATGATGATGACGACAACGACGACGACGACAACAAATAATAATAATAATGATAATGATGATGATAACGATGATGATGATGATGATGATGATGATGATGATGATGATGATGATGATGATGACGACGACGACGACAGTAACAACAACAATATAATAATAATAATGATGATAATATGATAATGATAATAATAATGATGATGATAATAATACTAATGATAATGATGATGATAATGATAATAAATAATAATAAAGATGAAGAAGAACGACAACAACTATAATAATGATAATGACGATAAAGGTAATGGTGGTGGTGGTGGTGATGATGATGATGATGATGATGATGATGATGATGATGATGGACGACGACGACGACGACGACGATGCTGCTGCTGTTGCTGTTGCTGCTGATGATGATGATAATAAAAATGATGATGATGATGATGATGACGATGATGATGACGACGACGACGACGACGACGATGATGATAGAAACGATGATAATGATGACTACTACTCGTACGGTGTCTCATCTCACAAGAGCCCTAAACCTTCATAAAAAAACATGACACACTGGGGAGGGTGGGGGTGGGCAGAGACACGCATAGAGCAAAATTAACACATGTCAACCACCTACCACTGTGTTCAAAACATATGAGCTATGATTGTACAATGCCAAAGAAGCACTAACAATTCTTTTTCTTTTTTCTTTTTTCTTTTCATAATGAAATATACATTTCTTGTGTCAGTCGGTCAGAATAAACAATAACAATAACAAAACAACCCTCTTTCCTCCCTCAAGAGACAGTGAATACATTGCTCTTTCTTACACAACACAACACAACACAACACAACACAACACAACACAACGCAACGCAACGCAACGCAACACAGCACAACACATCACAACACATCACAACACAACACAGCACACACAACACAACACAACACAACACAACACAACACAACACAACACAACACAACACAACACAACATAACATAACATAACATAACATAACATAACACGCACGCACAACACAGCACAGCACGCACAACACAACACAACACAACACAACACAACACAACACAACACAACACAACACAACACAACACAACACAACACAACACAACACAACACAACACAACCAACACAACACAACACAACACAACACAACACACACAACACAACACACACACACACACACGCACACACACACACACACACACACACACACACACAAAACCAACCACACATGCACGCACACTCACATACACACACGCACGCACGCACATACGCACGCATACACATATGTACACATACAAACATACACACACACACAACACACAACACATACACACAAACGCACACACACACACACACACACACACACACACACACACACACATACACAAAAAATCACACGCAAACACACACATGCACACACAGATTACAAATGTAGTTCTTCATTTTAAATATCAAATGTTATGGTCATCAGACCAGAAGCAATCCGACCAGTGAGCTCAACAAGCAGTGTAACAAGAGAGATATCTGGAGGCAGACCAAGGAAAGTCTGGAATTGATGGTGCCTATCAATTAACATCTAGGAACAAAGTTCTTGAATGTTATATAGAACCAATACTGTTGTACGGTTGCGAGGCATGGACAGTCAACAAACAAAGCCAGAACAAGATTGAGGCAGCCGCGATGTGGTTTCTAAGAAGGATGTTGAGAGTTCCATGGACAGCAAAGAAAACAAACGAGACAGTCTTGATGGAGGCAGACACAAGTATAGATCATTCATAAGAAAGATTAGGAAAAGACATGCAACATTTATAGGCCATTTTATGAGGAAGGGGGATTTGGAGCACCTGGTCACAACGGGAAAGCTGGAGGGAAAGAGAGCACCGGGTAGACCCAGGGAGAAGATGCTAGACGGACTTACAGAGTGGCTGGGGACAAGGAGGATGGAAGAGATGCTTGAGGCAACAAGAGATAGAATCAGATGGAAGTCCATAACCGCTAACGCCATGCGGCAAGGCACCTGATGATGATGATGATGATGATGATGATGATGAAGAGACCTTGATTTCCACGGTATGCTTTGGATTTAATCCTTTTTTCTTTAGATTTAACCCTTTGACTCCCGTACCCTGTCCGCCAGCATCCTGCATTGTCAATCATGCCTCTCCTTATCCACCAGCTTTCTTACTTACTTTCTCTTAGGGTTTATAACTGGGTACATGTATTAAGTGTATTTTTGGCTGTAGGGAAATGTAATATGCGGAAGTAATTTTAGTGAATTTAATACCGTTTTTATATGTTTTAGTGTCCTTAGTTATGTTTAAATTTGTATTCGGGTATGTTTATTTTCACGTCCCCTGTGTGATAAAGTGGACATAGTGGACAACCAGGTATTCATAAGTGACAGCCAGGGGTATCTCCATATAGTGGACAACGCCAGGGGTATCTCCTTAGATTATGTGGGCGAATGGATTGATATGTGTACTTAATTTTCTTTTCCTTTCTTTGTTTTTTAAATCTTTATTTCTATCTTTTTTGTTTGTTTGTTGAAGTATTGTGTATGTTTTGAAATGGTTGTAGCCCTGACATGGCTCTATGCAGTCGGCTGGGCTTGAAACACAAAAACAGCAATAACACATACAGGGAGAGAGGCAGACCAAGGCAGTTCTCCTTCTCAGGCCTTTCAGTTTACTGGTGACCGCCATCACTTTTTTCTCCTCGACAACCATGATAGAACATGTCATCATCATCATCATCATCATCATCATCATCATCATCATCAATCATCAAGTGCCCTGCCGCATGGCGTCGGCGATCACGGCCTTCCATATGTATCTGTCCCTTGTTGCCGCAAGCACACCTTCCACCCTCTCTGTCCTCAGCCGCCAAGCAAGTCCGTCCAATAGTTTCTCCCTGGGTCAGGGTCTACCTGGTGTTCTCTTTCCGTCCAGCTTTTGATGGTACATGCGGACAGACAAAAGGAGAAAATCATTAGTAGAAGTTAGAAATTCCTCAAGTCAGATTTGCGCTTCCGGGCTGTAAACATCGGCCAAGAACACAAAGAGCTATCTGTGTGGGAAGGTGAGAAATTGAGAGATCTGGCTGTCAAGTCGATGGTCCTTTGAGATGTCATCACCGCTTCCTCGGGGCTAGGCTACTACGGTGATCCTCTTCAATACATCGGCGGCGGACAGTAAGGGTGTGTGTGTGTGTGATGGGTGGGTGGGGAATGTGTGTGTATGTGTGTGTGTTGTGTGTGTGTGTGTGTGTGTGTGTGGTTGTGTGTGTGTGTGGTGTGTGTGTTGGTGTGTGTGTGTGTGTGTGTGTGTGTTTTGTGTGTTGTTGTGTCGTGGGTGCGTGCGTGCGTGTGTGTGTG
>JAPXFY010000016.1:17162313-17164813 GCA_030674185.1 Monoplex corrugatus | reverse complement strand
ACGTCATCAAGCGACTTGCGTAAAAATGTGTTAAAAACAGCGTGGTGAGAGCCCCAGGCGGGACGGGCATCGGGGCTTAGAGCAGGTAATAAACGTCATTGTTAATTAAGATGTCAAAAAAAATTTACGGGAGGCTGTCTCACCTTTTACCACCTCATGATCTCAGGTGGTTGTCTCACTTTCTAAATCTTCCTTGTAAAAAAGAAAAAAAGGGAAAAAAAAAGAAAAGGGAGATTATTTCATATTATCCAGGAGGGATATGTGTGTGTGTGTGTGTATGTGTGTGTGTGTGTTTGTATGTGTGTGTGTGTGTGTGTGTGTGTGTGTGTTTGTATGTGTGTCTGTGTGTTTGTGTGTCTATGTCTAGTACCAAAAAGTGTTTGCAAAATTTTCTAATCTGTGTTTGGATGAAGCTTTCTCAAATTTCGGTCAAAATTGTTGACTATTGAGTAGTCGCATATACGTAAGATCAAACTCACACTAATGAAAAACAAAATACATATATACATATTTATATTTATATGTGCATACACACACACACACACACACACACACACACACACACACACACACACACACACACATATATATATATATATATATATATATATATATATATATATATATAAGGCTTAAATTCAGCACTTTTTGTGTAGCTCAGTTGGTTGAGCGTCGGATTCACACGCTAACGGTTGTGGGTTCGAATCCCGGGGTGCGCTACATTAAAACTGGCCTTCTCATTGTCCCATCTTAACATCATTGTTGTTCTGGTCGTGTCGGTATAGGATTAGATAGGTCCTCCTTCCTCCACTTCCCTGGGATGGTTATCCTCGTCGGCCATATCACCTGAGATGGGTGTCGACGTAAAGACTGAGCCAACCAAGCACTTTTTGTGGAAGGTATGTCAACAGCCCAGCCTCCTGATCTTCTGTAAATATTCAAAATGTTTTCATTATTGCCTCTCATTATTCTCGCTTGATGGCAAGATGTATGTATGCTTGTTGAAGATCACAGTTACCTTGAGAAGTACAAAATCTGGATTAAATTAAGTAATGTTTTCGAATGAAAAGGGAGATTGTCAGAATGGCTTGAGCATCATCATCATCTCTGTCAGTCAGTCTACCTGTCTGTGTGTCTGTGTGTCTCGGTCTGTCTGTCTGTCTGTCTGTCTGTCTGTCTTTTTCTGCCTCTCTCTATCTGTCTCTCTCTCTCCTGTCTTTCTGTCCCTCTGTCTCTGTCTCTGTCTCTGTCTCTGTCTCTCTCTCTCTCTCTGTCTCTCTCTCTCTCTCTCTCTCCCCCCCCCCCCTCGTTGGTAACGTTAGGGGTACGGACTATACACACATGCGTAAAGACCGGAGAGATGGTTGACTTTTAAGTCATTATTTGTTTCGTTTTGTTTCTTCTGCGATCGAGTTTATTAGAGCTCAGATGATCAGCTCATCCATGTTACCCCTCTGCTTCACTATGCCACATCTAGCGATTTGCTTGTTTTGTTTGTTTGTTTGTTTATTACCACCCCCCACCCCCACCCCCTCAGTTACTGCTGGTTGCCATGTGGTTTGGTGGTCAGCGGAAATTAAGTCTGCTGATACAGTAGTGGTTATGAACGACTCGCACGGACAGCTGTATATGATAATGATAATAAGAATAATGATAACAACAGCAACAACAACAATAGCAAGAACAACAATAACAACAATGATAATGATAAATGATGACGATGATGACGATGACGATGATGATGACGACGACGATGACGACGGTGATGATGATGATGATGATGACGACGACGACGACGGTGATGATGATGATGATGATGATAATAATAATAACAATTGTCATCATCATCATCATCATCATCATCATCATCGTCGTCGTCGTCGTCGTCGTCGTCATCGTCATCATCATTAATATCATCATCGTTACCATCACCATCATACCAAAACATGTAAAACATCACTTCAAGCCATGGTAGATGCTTGAGGAGAGCTTATCATCTTATAAGGACATCACCTGTCTTGTCACTTTGACCGCACAGGTTTGAGCCTGGCTCTGTCTTCAGCCGCTAATTCAGACAGCTGTCAATTGTGTACGTAACCCCGTCCAGGGTTGGGGAAGATAAAGCAGAGAGAAAGAGAGGATTGGCAATGCCCTCGTAATGTTGTTCCAAGAAACGTTGAGGTTTTTACTTCCTCACTCCACTAAGATCCCAGGGTCTCAATTGTTATGGGGCAACCTTTATATATATATATATATATTATTTATTTATTCATTTATTTATTTATTTGTTTATTTATTTATTTATCTTTTATTATATGTGTATTTGTTTATGTATTCATGTATTTATTTATGTATTTATTTACTTATTTATTCATTTATTTACTTACTTATGTGTTTATTTATTTACTTACTTATCCATTCATTCATTCATTCATTCATTTATTCATTCACTCGTTCATTCATTCATTCTTTCATTTATTCATTCATTCATTCATTCATT
>JAPXFY010000016.1:17144813-17147313 GCA_030674185.1 Monoplex corrugatus | reverse complement strand
TTCCTCCATTTATCAGCCATGACAGAGAAGCAAAAACTTAACCCTTTTCATTCCCGCGCCCTGTCCACCAGCTTCCTGCATCATCAGCCTTGATAGCAAAAGTTAAAACTTAACCCTTTCACTCCAGCATCCTGTCCACCAGCTGTCTGCATAGCAAAGCAGAAAGCTTAACCCTTTCATTGCCTCACTCTGTCCACAAGTTTTATGCATTAGCAGCCGTGACAGCGAAGCAAAAAAAACCTTAACCCTTTTATTCCTTCACCCTGTCCATCAGCTTTCTTCACAATCAGCCATGGTGACGACATTTTAACCCTTTCACACCCTCATTCTGTCTATCAGCTTTCTTCAAAATCAGCCGTGGTAACGACATTTTAACCCTTTCACTCCCTCACCCTGTCCACAGCTTTCTTCACAATCAGCCATGGTGACGACATTTTAACCTTTCACACCCTCATTCTGTCTATCAGCTTTCTTCACACTCAGCCATGATGGCAAAATTTTCACACTTTCACTCCCTCATCGTGTTTTCCTTTTTAAATACTGTTTTCCTTTTCAATTATTCTGTTTTCCTTTTAAATACTCTGTTTTCCTTTTTAAATACTATGTTTTCCTTTTTAAGTATTCTGTTTTCCTTTTTAAATACTCTGTTTTCCTTTTTAGATACTGTTTTCCTTTTTAAATATTCTGTTTTCCTTTTTAAATACTCTGTTTTCCTTTTTAAATACTCTGTTTTCCTTTTTAAGTATTCTGTTTTCCTTTTTAAATACTCTGTTTTCCTTTTTAAGTATTCTGTTTTCCTTTTTAAATATTCTGTTTTCCTTTTTAAGTATTCTGTTTTCCTTTTTAAGTACTCTGTTTTCCTTTTTAAATATTCTGTTTTCCTTTTTAAGTACTCTGTTTTCCTTTTTAAATATTCTGTTTTCCTTTTTAAGTACTGTTTTCCTTTTTAAATACTCTGTTTTCCTTTTTAACTATTCTGTTTTCCTTTTTAAATACTCTGTTTTCCTTTTTAAGTAATCTGCTTTCCTTTTTAAATATTCTGTTTTCCTTTTTAAGTACTCTGTTTTCCTTTTTAAATATTCTGTTTTCCTTTTTAAGTACTGTTTTCCTTTTTAAATATTCTGTTTTCCTTTTTAAATATTCTGTTTTCCTTTTTAAGTACTCTGTTTTCCTTTTTAAATATTCTGTTTTCCTTTTTAAATATTCTGTTTTCCTTTTTAAGTACTCTGTTTTCCTTTTTAAATATTCTGTTTTCCTTTTTAAGTACTCTGTTTTCCTTTTTAACTATTCTGTTTTCCTTTTTAAATATTCTGTTTTCCTTTTTAAGTACTATGTTTTCCTTTTAAAATACTCTGTTTTCCTTTTAAAATACTCTTTTTTCCTTTTAAAATACTCTTTTTTCCTTTTAAATACTCTGTTTTCCTTTTAATTACTCTGTTTTCCTTTTAAATACTCTGTTTTCCAGTAAACACTCAACCTAGTCATAACACTTAAACTAGTTACCATACACGTGGCACCTGTGTCGTTAGTGCATATGGAATTCGTTCCGAGCGCGGAGACGTCATCTTGAGAAACTGAAACCTAGTCATAAACGTGACTTGTCAGCCCAGTGTTTTTTTAATTTGGATAACAGTCGAGAGTGCCACACATGGTCATACGCTTTAGTTATCTCAAAAAAATGTAGCCAATACATATAATAGTGTGTGTGCATAATATGTGTGTGTTTGTGTGTGTGTGTGTGTGTGTGTGTGTGTGTGTGTGTGTGTGTGCATATATGCGTGTTTTTATGTGTTTTTGTGTGTGCATGTGTTTGATTGTGTGCATATGCGTGTGTGTGTGTGTGTATGTGTGTGTGTGTGTGTGTGTGTGTGTGTGTGTGTGTGTGTGTGTGTGTGTGTGTGTGTGTGTGTGTGGTGTGTGGAAAAAGCAGCGTTTTGATAGTGACGTCTCCTAAATTTAAACACATCAATTTCATTTATCTAATGGTTGAGAATGAAAGACTTGGATAAGTGGTTGCTGTATGTTGTTGTGGAGGATTTGATCCGTTGAAAAGTGTTTTTGGTTTCTGTTTTTGAGTTGGCGCGAGCGCGCGCGCATGCGTACATATGTGATAAAGTGGGTAAAATGGCCACCGTCAGAGGCTTATCTTTAGATTATGTGCGTGAATTCATTGATATGTGTACTTAATCTTCTTTTCCAGGTTTCTTTTTTTTTCCCCCCAGTCAACGAGTTGTTCTGTGTGTTTCGCGATAGTTACAGCCCTGACATGGCTCTCCGTCGGCTGAGCTTTAACCCTTTGACCCCTGCACTCTGTCCACCAGCATCCTCCATTGCCAACCATGCTAGCAAAGCAAAACCTTAACCCTTTGATTCCCTCACCCTATCCACCAGCTTCCTGCAGGAAGCTGGTGGATAGGGTGAGGGAATCAAAGGGTTAAGGTTTTGCAGTTGGTGGACAGGGTGCAGGAGTCATAGGGTTAACCGTATGACTCCCCCACCC
>JAPXFY010000016.1:17114813-17127313 GCA_030674185.1 Monoplex corrugatus | reverse complement strand
GAGTCAAAGGGTTAAATAACATTTTAAAACTACCTAGCCAGGTCTTTCAACTGCTACCTACCCACCAGCAGTCTTTCTTCTTCTTATTTATTTATTTATTTATTTATTTATTTATTTTATTTTATTTTATTTTATTTTTTTTTTTTTTTTTTATTTCGTTTCATTTCATTTCATTTTATTTTATTTTGTTTTACTTTATTTTATTTTATTCTATTCTATTTTATTTTGTTTCATTTTATTTCTTTATTTTTACGTTTTCTGCCTCGAAGGTTTCTGTTTTGCTTCGTTTTGTATTTTAGACCTAACAGTTTATTTGTCGATTAAGGGTCTGTTTTTGTCTTTTCCTTTTATTTGCTTTTTTGTTTGTTTTTATGTTTACGAAAGAAGCAACCTTGCTTTTCCTCTCTTGAAACTGTAACAATATACTCACATCTGCTTTATTTGACAGTCATTCTCCTTTCAATGTAAGTAGTATACGGCTTAATCAGTTATTAGTGCGTGTGTGCGATAATGTAAAAATGAAAAAGACTTACAAAATCTTGTGAATATCTTGCTTGTCTCACCTGTCAGCGTCATCGGTTATGTGTTGGCCGCTGCACACCTGAACACTACCATCTCCCTCCAGGCCGCTCTGTGTTGACTTTTGTGGACAATTTCTTGCATATTTAGGCCACTGATGTTGGTTATGTTCTCGATGTATGAGATTGGAGGTCTGTCTTTCTTCAACTTTTTCCTTGAAAGATGGTTTGCCATCAGGTCCGTGTTCTTGTTACGTGATACATGGCCAATGTACAATGTATTTGAGGTTTCTCTTGTTGATGTCTGCTAGTAGTTTTGTGCTGGTATCAAGTTCTTCTAGGACACTTTCGTTAGTTCTTTTATCTGTCCATTTGACGCGTAGTAGTCTCCGATAAAACCACACCTCTACAATTCTTCTGCAATCAGTTTTTCTCAGAGTCCAGGCTTCGCAAGCCATAAATCATGACTGGCCAGATCAAACATTTCAAAAGAGTGCACTTGTGAATATAATAAACATAAAAAGCAGAAATAAAGGGCTAGAACTAAATAGCAAGAAGAGTGAAATCAAGGTAATCAGTTAAAAAGAAATCCCCTTGTGTAAATAACAGTAAATGGCACAACATTGAAACAAGTTGTTCAGATTAAAATATCTGGGAACAATCATCTCACCAGACGGCAGAAGCACATTAGAAATAGCCAGCAGAACTTGCCAAGCTAAAACAGTATTCAAGAAGACGAAAAGCGTTCTCACCAACAAATATCTATCAATTAGCATCAGGAAGAGAGTTATTCAACATATGTATACTCAATACTGTTGTATGGATGCGAAGTGCAGACAACACTCAAAATTAGAACAAGATTGAGACAGCTCATTGTGTTCGTGTGTGTGTGTGTGTGTGGTGTGTGTGTATGTGTGTGTGTGTGTGTGTGTGTGTGTGTGTGTGTGTGTGTGTGTGTGTGTGTGTGGTGTGTGTGTGTGTGTGTGTGTGTGTGTGTGTGTGTGTGTGGTGAGTGTGTGTGTGTGTGTGTGTGTGTGTGGTGTGTGTGTGTGTGTGTGTGTGGTGTGTGTGTGTGAGTGTGTGTGTGTGTGTGTGTGTGTGTGTGTGTGTGTGTGAGTGCGCGCGCGCGTGTGTGTGTATGTGTATGTGTATGAAAGTGTGTGCGTGGTGTGTGTGTGTGTGTGTGTGTGTGTGTGTGTGTGTGTGTGTGTGTGTGCATGGGCGCACGTGTATTGCTGGTGCGTCTGTGATTTCTTGTATACATTTGCATCTGAGTCAGTTTATACTTGATTGATGGTTTGATGGTGTTGTGTTCTTATGAAATGCAAACGAGCTTGCTTCTGACGTCGACCGTTTGCGCTATGTTAGTGATCTTACTTTTATCATCTTCTTCATTTTTCTTCTTCTTCTTCTTCTTCTTCTTCTTCTTCTTCTTCTTCTTCTTCTTCTTCTTCTTCTTCTTCTTCTTCTTCTTCTTCTTCTTTCTTCTTCTTCTTCTTCTTCTTTTCTTCTTCTTCTTCTTTTCTTCTTCTTCTTCTTCTTCTTCTTCTTCTTCTTCTTCTTCTTCTTCTTCTTCTTCTTCTTCTTCTTCTTCTTTTCTTTCTTCTTCTTCTTCTTCTTCTCTTCTTCTTCTTCTTCTTCTTCTTCTTCTTCTTCTTCTTCTTCTCTTCTTCTTCTTCTTCTTCGCATTCTTCTTCGCATTCTTCTTCGCATTCTTCTTCCTTCTTCTTCTTCGCATTCTTCTTTCTCTTCTTTCTTCTTCTTCTTCTTCTTCTTCTTCTTCTTCTTCTTCTTCTTTTCTTCTTTCTTTTCTTCTTCTTTTTTTTCTTTTCTTCTTTCTTTCTTTCTTTCTTCTTCTTCTTCTTCTTCTTCTTCTTCTTCTTCTTCTTCTTCTTCTTCTTCTTCTTCTTCTTCTTCTTCTTGCATTCTTCTTCTTCTTCTTCTTCTTCTTTCTTCTTCTTCGCATTCTTCTTCTTCTTGCTTCTTCTTCTTCTTTTCTTTCGCATTCTTCTTCTCTTCTTCTTCGCATTCTTCTTCTTCTTCGCATTCTTCTTCTTCTTCGCATCTTCTTCTGCATTCTTCTTCTCTTGCATCTTCTTCTTCGCATTTCTTCTTCGCATTCTTCTTCGCTTCTTTTCTCTTTCGTTCTTTCTTCTTCTCATTATTATCATTATTATTATCGTCATCATCGTCGTCGTCGTCGTCATCATCATCATCATCATCATCATCATCATCTTCTTCATTGTCATCTTCATCATCATCTTCATCATCATCTTCATCATCATTATTACTGTTTTTTAAAATTATTTTTATGATTTCAGTGTTATTCTTGTTATGTTATGTTATGTTAAAAACTTAGGAACACTATGACAGGCAAGAAACGCTAGTGAAACGCCGGACTGTTTATTCACTTAGGAATGTGTGTGGTCTCGTTGTCAAATGATATGCCACGGAATTGAGAAACCTCAGGTCCAATCTCGGATTATACTGTGATTTTTCTCCCCCCCCCCTCCCCCCTCCCCCTCTCCTCCTCCTCATCGACTATGTTTTAAATTGATGGTCTTTCGGATGTGACAACAATTCAACGTCCCGTGTGCAGCGCGTATGTAACATAGTGCACGTTAAAGATCCCAAGCCAGCAAGACTGAATGAAAAAGATTGTTAAGTCCTGTAAAGTTTTAAACTCATTACGGAGGTTTTCAGGGCATATCGTCGGGAATGGGAACGTGTGCTGACCTTTTGACCCCTGCGCTTTGTCCACCTGCATCCTGCATTGTCAACCATGCTAGCAAAGCAAACACTAAACCCTTTGATTCCCTCACCCTATCCACCAGCTTCCTGCAGGGAAAAAAAGGAAAACAAAATTAAGTATCCATATCAATGCATTTGCGCGTGTAATCTAAGGAGATGCCCCGGGCGGGCATTGACCATTCTGTCCAATTTATCACACAGGGGATTGAAAAAAAACCATACCTGAATACAAATTCACACACAACTAAAAACACTAAAACATATATAAAAACGGGCTTGAATTACCTAAAATTGCTTCTGCATATCTCATTTCCCTGGAGCCAAAAATGCACTTAGTACATATACCTAATTATCAATCCTATGAGAAAGTACGTAAGATTTTATCGAACACGTACATGTGAATGGACCAGCAAGCAGAAAATGATAGGAAGAAATGACAGAAAGAAAAGGATCAAGGCAGAAACAAAGGGAGTGACAGAAAAGAGGAAATCTCTAGCACAAATGTTCCAGAAGGTGGGGATACTATTTACACTGAAAGAGCCCCCTAGCATCCCCACAGGGAACCTTTTGAACATACTTCCAACACAGTATAGGGTGAGGGAGTCTAAGGGTTAAGTTTTTGCAGTTGGTGTGGATAGGGTGCGGGAGTCAAAGGGTTAAGGCGCTGACTGGTCATTCCGACCTAAACTGGTAAATGACATCCTATTGCAGTTAGCTATTCATAGGAAAAGCCTTTGACGACAGTTAGAGAGGTTTTTTTCAGCGGAAAGTTTGGAGGCATTCACAGAATAAAGGTCATACAAAGATGAATAAGAAATTTCAGAACAACAGTTGTAAACGACATCAGACACCACACCCCCACACTCCCTTCTTCGCTACCGTCATGGCTGGACGACCTTGACATTGGGGCTTACTGCAATCTCGAGAAGGGACGAAGGAATGTGTGTTTGCCATAAAGTATATGCGTCTGAGCTGGGATAAGATATGGTAACATTTTTTTTTTATTTACGCGGTAATAGACAAGCACTAACGTGCTTTTTCTACATCCAGCCTTCACCCAAAGTGGGACAATAAAACTACACATTGTAAGAAATCAAAAGAAAGGTAACAGGTAAATAACTAAAAAATAATTGAGATTTGAAAGAGAGAGAGAGAGAGAGAGAGAGAGAGAGAGAGAGAGAGAGAGAGAGAGAGAGAGAGAGAGAGAGAGAGAGACAATGACAATGACAATGATGCTTTATTTTTCAACGGTAAAAGCTATTGGCTAGAAGCCATTTTTCAAACTTGCCGTTGCTATTCTATAACATGACATTTGTTTACAGTAACAAGTACAGCTTAAGGAAAATACATGTTGAATACTAAAATTAAGATAACATTACAGTGAAATCAAGAAACGTACAAGTCAGCACTTAGAGATAGATAGATAGATAGATAGATAGATAGATAGATAGAGAGAGAGAGAGAGAGAGAGAGAGAGGTAGATAGTATAGATAGATAGACAGATGAGCAAGTAGATAAGTAAATAAAGAAAGAAAGATAATGTTGATAGTGATAATAATAAAAAATAACACGAAGAAGAGGAAGAAGAAGAAGGAAGAGGAGGAGGAGGAGGAGGAGGAGAGGAAAACACAGTAAACAAAATAGTAATAAGATAAAACAAAATAAAATGAAATAGAGGGAGAAGAAACATTACATGTGAAAAAATTATAGAAGATAAATCAAGCGTCAAATAGACTAATGTTCTTACAATTAAATCAAAGAAGATGAAATCAATTTTCTGATTACACACAAAAAATATTAACACTGCTACAACAATTACCACTACTACCACTACTACTACTACTACTACTACTACTACTACTACTACTACTACTACTAAACCCAAAGATAATAAATGGAGATAGAAAAAAAGAGCAGTTCAGAAGGATGATTAGAGGGGAAAAAAAAAAGGAAAAAAAAGGGGGGGGGGGAGTAGCAAACATTGGGAAAAAAAAGGTGGGGGGGGGAGGAGTAGCAAACATTGGGTCGATTGAAGGCATAAACACATAAAATTCTGTAGGAGACAGAAAATCAACAGATGATATGAAGTCAAATAGACAAATGTATAGATAAATAAATAAAATAAATTTTACTTTCGACAATAGGAAATTACAGTAATGATAAACGCATATGTATAATAGAAATATCATACATGTGTAAACAAATCAATAATTCATGTAATAAGACATAAATAAATCAAGAATAGTAACCATAATCAAGCGCCGTTTTTCTTGATAGGAGAAGAGAGATACAAGCATGATATGGATAACAGTTGGAGAAAAGTGACAAATACAGACAGCAGATAAGAGCCAACCAAACAAACAGACAAAATGGCTAACAGATAAGATGGGCAAGCAAGCAAAGCAAAAAACAAACAAACAAAATGAACAAAAGCAATGAGAAATAAAGAAGAAGCAAGAGAGAATCAAACACGTCATAGAGCCATCAACAAATCATCGCATATAATACAGAAAGAAATACTGGTTGGCTGTTTGAACTGTTAAAATATCAATAATGTTAAAAAAAATTTTTTTTTAAAAAACACACGAATTATCATTGTGCATACACACACACACACACACACACACACCACACACACACACACACACACACACACACACACACACACACACACACACACACACATTGACTAGATTAGATGTCATAGGTTGAAAGGCAGCTGACGTTATTGTTGCTAACTGAGGTAATCTACGACACTGACGTCAGGTATTTAAATAAAGTAACTTTGGAGGAAGAGAGTGATTGAGTGTTTGTGATATTTGGGGGGAGGGTGTTCCATCGTTGTGCACCAGAAAACGATAAACTACTTTTATATATGTCAATTCTTGGACTGATAATTTTGAATTGATTTTGTCTTGAGTTTGAGTATGATCGCACATTCTGATTAAACAAATTGAGAGAGAAAGAGAGAGAGAGAGAGAGAGAGAGAGAGAGAGAGAGAGAGAGAGAGAGAGAGAGGAGAGGAGACAGAGAGAGAGAGAGAGAAAGAGACAGAGAGAGAGAAGAGAGATCCGGTGATCGGCTATGATAAGCTCAGCGCTGCTGTATTAGTGCTGTGACTCATCATCATCATCATGTGCGCTGCCGCGATGGCGTTGGCGATCATGGCCCTCCACATGAATCCAGCCCCTGTCGCTGCAAGTACATCTCCCACCCTCTCTGTTCTCAGCCACCCTGCAAATCCATTCAATATTTTCTCCTTGGGTCTAGACTCTACTCTGGTGTTCTTTTCTCCCCAGCTTCCCTGTTGTGACCAGGTGTTCTAATTCCCCTTTTCTCATAAAATGTCATATAAATGTTGCTGGTCTTTTCCTAATCTTCTTTATTAATGATCTTCTTGTGTCTGCCTCCTTCAAGGCTGTCTCGATTGTTTGTTTGTTTTTAAGCCAAATCACGAAAAAGTACTGTGACTGCTGCAAGGAATGTTACTAGGAAAAGTTCTTGCCTCTGAAAGCGCACAAAGGGGAGACTCATTCATTTCTAGGACTCGTGTCCACCTAGTGACAGTTTCCACTCTATGCAGTTCATACAGGGTGTTCTCTTATTCTCCAGCTTTCCTGTTGTGACTAGGTGCTCAAATTCTCCTTTCCTCATAAAACGTCTTATAAATTTTGCTTGTCATTTCCTAATCTTCTTTATGTAGAGTTCCATGGACAGCAAAGAAAACAAATGAGACAGTCTTGATGGAGGCAGACACAAGTAGATCACTCATAAGGAAGATTAGGAAAAGACAGGCAACATTTATAGGCCATTTTATGAGGAAGGGGGATTTGGAGCACTTGATCACAACAGGAAAGCTGGAGGGAAAGAGAGCACCGGGTAGACCCAGGGAGAAAATGCTGGACGGACTTACAGAGTGGCTGGGGGCGAGGGGGTTGGGAGAGATGCTAGGAGCAACGAGAGATAGAGACAGAGGGAAGTCCATGATCGCCAACGCCATGCGGCAAGGCACCTGATGATGATGATGACAGTTCATAGCATCCAAGAAGATGAAAAACATTCTTACCAACAAATTCCTATCCATCAATTAACATCAGAAAGAGAGTTCTTGAATGTTATATAGAACTGATACTGTTGTACGGTTGTGAGGCGTGGGACAGTCAATACGTCAAGTCGGAACAAAATTGAGGCAACTGAAATGTGGTCTTTAATAAGAATGTTGAGGGTTCCATGGACGGCAAAGAAAACTAACGAGACAGTCTTGTAGGAAATCCAAAACAAGTGTGACTGCCCGCGTTCAAGCAAACAGGAACCAGAAAAAAAAAACACGAAAAAAGAATAAGAACGCGTATCTAATACAAGACAAGACAGGCGTTCTTATCTTTTTACGTTTTTTTGTGGGTTTTTTTTGTTTGTTTTGTTTTTAGTTTAAAATTTTGAAAGAGGCAGACAGAAGAAGACCAATAATAAAGAAGATTAGGAAAAGACAAGCAAAATTTATGATATTTTTATGAGGAAAAGAGAATTTGAGCACCTGGTCACAACAGGAAAGCTGGAGAATAAGAGAACACCATGTGTCTAGACCCAGGGAGAAAATATTGGACGGATTTGCAGGGTGGCTGAGGACAGAGAGGATGGGAAATGTACTTTGCAGCGACAGGGGCTAGATTCGTATGGAGGGCAATGATCGCCAACGCCATGCGGCAGGGCACATGATAATGATGACAGTTCACAGACGTACCATGAGATAGACAGACAGACAGACAGACAGACAGATGGACAGATAGAATGACTCGGATCGATGTCAAATCAACCCGTTCACTCTTTCAACTTCTCCTCAGACAAGAAAACGAAATTAAAAAGCCCTAACCCTTTAATGTTGTGAAGCCGTTATCACGTGTTTCAGGGCATGTCGAGAAAGGGGAACGTGCCCGACCCCCGCCATGTAAGGGGGGTGGGGGTGGGGGTGGTGGGGTGGGGGGGAGAGAGGGGTGTGGGTGGGCGAGAACGAGAATGAGACTAACAGTCGAACGAGACTGAGGCTAACCGTTGAAATCTCCACCAATCAATAAGCTTTGCGCTCTTTGCTGGCGGCGGTTAACACCCCGCGACCTTGATCACACCGCAAGGGCGGCAACTGGAGCTTTCTGAGCGCACCTTGCCCCCCTTCTTCCGTCCCTTTGCTTCTGCTCTTCCACTGTCGTCCTGTTGTGTGTGTGTCTCGTTTCAGCACGCCTGTGTGAGTGCCTTCTGTCTGTATGTATGTATGTATGTTGTGTGTGTGTGTGTGTGTGTGTGTGTGTGTGTGTGTGTGTGTGTGTGTGTGTGTGTGTGTGTGTGTGTGTGTGTGTGTGTGTGTCTGACTTTCTGAATGCCTCTGTCTCTTCTTGTTAATTTAACCCCCTCTTCTGCGTTGTGATATGTGCTAATCTCTTCTACGTTGTAATATGTGCTAATCTCTTCTACGTTGTAATATGTGCTAATCTCTTCTACATTGTAATATGTGCTAATCTCTTCTACGTTGTAATATGTGCTAATCTCTTCTACGTTGTAATATGTGCTAATCTCTTCTACGTTGCAATGTGTGCTAATCTCTTCTACGTTGTAATATGTGCTAATCTCTTCTACGTTGTAATATGTGCTAATCTCTTCTACGTTGTAATATGTGCTAATCTCTTCTACGTTGTAATATATGCTAATCTCTTCTACGTTGTAATATGTGCTAATCTCTTCTACGTTGTAATATGTGCTAATCTCTTCTACGTTGCAATATGTGCTAATCTCTTCTACGTTGCAATATGTGCTAATCTCTTCTACGTTGTAATATGTGCTAATCTCTTCTACGTTGTAATATGTGCTAATCTCTTCTACGTTGTAATATGTGCTAATCTCTTCTACGTTGTAATATGTGCTAATCTCTTCTACGTTGTAATATGTGCTAATCTCTTCTACGTTGTAATATGTGCTAATCTCTTCTACGTTGTAATATGTGCTAATCTCTTCTACGTTGTAATATGTGCTAATCTCTTCTACGTTGTAATAGGGCTAATCTCTTCTACGTTAAATGTGTGCTAATCTCTTCTACGTTGTAATACGGGCTAATCTCTTCTACGTTGTAATACGGGCTAATCTCTTCTACGTTACAATGTGTGCTAATCTCTTCTACGTTGTAATATGTGCTAATCTCTTCTACGTTGCAATACGGGCTAATCTCTTCTACGTTGTAATAAGTGCGTTGTAATATGTGCCAATCTCTTCTACGTTGTAATATGTGCCAATCTCTTCTACGTTGTAATATGTGCCAATCTCTTCTACGTTGTAATATGTGCCAATCTCTTCTACGTTGTAATATGTGCCAATCTCTTCTACGTTGTAATATGTGCCAATCTCTTCTACATTGTAATATGTGCCAATCTCTTCTACGTTGTAATATGTGCCAATCTCTTCTACGTTGTAATATGTGCCAGTCTCTTCTACGTTGTAATATGTGCTAATGTCTTCTACATTGTAAAATGTGCCAATCTCTTTTACATTGTAATATGTGCCAATCTCTTTAATTTAAACGTTGGGGAATTTTTTTTTCGGATGTGTGTATGCGTATTGTTTTGCCCACACTGTGCAGGCTGTATGTTGCTGCACAGTCTGCATACTCTGTCTTCGGTGAGCGTACAAGCTCTGTCTCTCTCTCTGCCTCTGTCTCTCTCTTATTCTTGAGTTAATTGAATGCGTTTCGCTTTGATACTTGAATGCTGCAGAAAAGCAAAACCTAACTGTGAGACAAATCCGCTACGATCTAATGTTACTATTTTAATTACAAAGGTATTTTGAAGTTTGAAGTTTCACTGTTTGTCTGTCTGTCTGTTTGTCAGTCTGTCTGTGTCTGTGTCTGTGTCTCCTGGCTTCGTTTTAGCAAGAGGATATGATAATAGTGGGTGTTATTGCGTGAAAATCATTCTCTGTCCCTCCCCTTGCAGAACACACACACACACACACACACACACACACACACACACACACACAACACCACACACACGCACACACACACACGCACACACACACGCACGCACACACGCACACACTCGCGCGCGCACACACACTCATACACACACAACAATTTCCTACTCCCTCTCTCTCTCTCTCGCTCGCTCTTAATTCATTTTAAATTATCTTTATTCATTTATCTCAGTGTGTTTTTAATTGTTTCCTTTTATTACTCATCTGTATAATTCCCTCAATGTATATTAGTGTGTTTTAGCTCAACGTTTATGAATCAAGATTTCGCAATTAGCATACACTTAGAATGTTTGAATGATTATCTTTCTAATCAAAGAACATAACTCTTGAGAGTCACGTAGGAAATATCTCCATTGCAGAACTTCTTATATTAATCTAACACAGTTTGCGCTACCCATTCATCTAGCGTAGAAGCAGATACAAAGTACAAAAACAGTAAGCCCAGAACACTCCTCAAAAAAAGGAGCGCCCAAGCCTACCTTTATACTCTACAACTACCCTACACACAACTATGACAAAGGAGAGAAACACATACAATATATTGGTCTTATGTTCAAGATTGACATAGTCTTTTATTCTTGAACTGACCAAACACACACACATAGACAAGACAGAACATATACAGGGTTGCTTCCAAGGCATATAGGTAATACCAAAGAAATAAGAGGGAAGCAGGGAGAGTTTTTATAATATTAACCAAAGAACATAACTCTTGAGAGTCACGTAGGAATTGTCTCCCTGTCACTCCTCTCTCTGTCTGTGTGTCTCTCTCTGTTTCTCTCTCTGTCTGTCTGTCTCTCTGTCTCTGTCTCTGTCTCTTCTTACTCACTCACTCTCTATCTCTCTCTCATTCTCTCTCTCACTCTCTCTCTCTCACTCTCACTCTCACTCACTCTCACTCTCACTCTCCACTCTCTCTCTCTCACTCTCTCATTCTCTCTCTCACTCTCTCTCGCTCTCTCTTCTCTCTCTTTCTCTCTCCTCTTACTCCTCTCTCTCTCTTGCTCACTCTCTCTCTCTTGCTCACTCTCTCTCTTGCTCGCTCACTCTCTCTCTTGCTCACTCTCTCTCTCGCTCACTCTCTCTTTCTTACCCACTCTCTCTCTCTTACTCTCTCTCTCTCTCTTGCTCCACTCTCTCTCTTACTCACTCACTCTCTCTCTCTCCTACTTACTCACTCTCTCTCTCTCACTTACTCACTCTCTCTCTCTCCCTCCCTCTCGACCTCATTCAAAAAAGGTATGGGTTTGAACCTGTCTGTCTAGGCTATCTCACCGTCTGGTGGGTAAAGGGTGAAGGTTCCGCACCACCACCACCACCACCCCCCACCCCGGATCTCTCAGACCTGTTTAGTGCCTGGACCCTTTTCGTGCATATACGTATGCATACAGAACACTAAACATGCACATTAACCCTTTGACTCCTGCACCTTGTCCATTCTGTATCCTGCATTATCAACCATGCTAGTATCACAAAGGAAAAACTTAACCTTTTTACGCCCTCACCCTATCCGCCAGCTTCCTGCAACTCCACCTTTTTTGACTCCCTCACTCTATCCACCAGCTTCCTGCAACTCCACCTTCTTTGACTCCCTCACCCTATCCACCAGCTTCCTGCAACTCCACCTTCTTTGACTCCCTCACCCTATCCACCAGCTTCCTGCAACTCCACCTTCTTTGACTCCCTCACCCTATCCACCAGCTTCCTGCAACTCCACCTTCTTTGACTCCCTCACCCTATCCACCAGCTTCCTGCAACTCCACCTTCTTTGACTCCCTCACCCTATCCACCAGCTTCCTGCAACTCCACCTTTTTTGACTCCCTCACCCTATCCACCAGCTTCCTGCAACTCACTTTACCTCACTATCCTCTGCACTTACTTTTGACTCCCTCACCCTATCCACCAGCTTCCTGCAACTCCACCTTCTTTGACTCCCTCACTCTATCCACCAGCTTCCTGCAACTCCACCTTCTTTGACTCCCTCACCCTATCCACCAGCTTCCTGCAACTCCACCTTTTTTGACTCCCTCACCCTATCCACCAGCTTCCTGCAACTTCATCTTTTTTGACTCCCTCACCCTATCCACCAGCTTCCTGCAACTTCACCTTTTTTTGACTCCCTCACCCTATCCACCAGCTTCCTGCAACTCCACCTTCTTTGACTCCCTCACCCTATCCACCAGCTTCCTGCAACTTCATCTTTTTTGACTCCCTCA
>JAPXFY010000016.1:17087313-17099813 GCA_030674185.1 Monoplex corrugatus | reverse complement strand
TAAGACGGGCAGCGAACAGGCCAGTGGACCTATGAAACACTAAACTGACACCACCAGAATGATGGAACCATTAAGATGGGCAGCGAACAGGCCAGTGGACGTATGAAACACTAAACTAACACCACCAGAATGATGGAACCATTAAGACGGGCAGCGAACAGGCCAGTGGACGTATGAAACACTAAACTAACACCACCAGAATGATGGAACCATTAAGACGGGCAGCGAACAGGCCAGTGGACCTATGAAACACTAAACTAACACCACCAGAATGATGGAACCATTAAGACGGGCAGCGAACAGGCCAGTGGACGTATGAAACACTAAACTGACACCACCAGAATGATGGAACCATTAAGACGGGCAGCGAACAGGCCAGTTTTTAATGTTGCAGGCTGGGGTTGAACTCCAGATATCAGATCTTGAGTCCATGGCTCTATCAAAAGAACCAACCAGCCCGCAGCCTCATGTTGAAACGCAGAGGTCGTGCCTGACTTCCACCATCTGTTTATCGAAGGAACACCCGAGGGTGCTGGATGGGACCCAGAGCAACAATACCTCACCACTGGCCAGACTAGCTGAAAGGGGACCCAGAGCAACAATACCTCACCACTGGCCAGACTAGCTGAAAGGGGACCCAGAGCAACAATACGTCACCACTGGCCAGACTAGCTGAAAGGGGACCCAGAGCAACAATACGTCACCATTGGCCAGACTAGCTGAAAGGGGACCCAGAGCAACAATACCTCACCACTGGCCAGACTAGCCGAAAGGGGACCCAGAGCAACAATACCTCACCACTGGCCAGACTAGCCAAAAGGGGACCCAGAGCAACAATACCTCACCATTGGCCAGACTAGCCAAAAGGGGACCCAGAGCAACAATATCTCACCACTGGCCAGACTAGCCGAAAGGGGACCCAGAGCAACAATACCTCACCACTGCCGCCAGACCTAGCTGAAAGGGGAAGGACCCAGAGCAACAATACCTCACCACTGGCCAGACTAGCTGAAAGGGGACCCAGAGCAACAATACCTCACCACTGGCCAGCTTCCAGCTTCCGACGTGACACGGTAGAGAGATACACCTCGCAGATATACACCTCCTTTCGCCCCCCCCCCCCCCCCCCATCACATTTCACCCAATCCTTTGTTCTCCAGAAAAGCTTCTTTGGTTGCAATTTATATTTTCAAGGTAAACGGTGAACATGGTTTTTGACTGTTGTCGTTTATCTTAACCGGGTTGTCGTTCTTGGCGTGGTGTTAGCCCTATAGGGCTGTAGTAGTCGGCTGGGCTACAAGCAATATGAACTTGAATATTATGAACTAGCTGGAGGGAAAGAGAACACCAGGTAGACCCAGGGAGAAAATATTGAACGGACTTACAGGGTGGCTGAGAGCAGAGAGCGCGAGAGATTTACTTGCAGCGATAAAGGATAGATATGTGTGGAGGGCCATGATCGCCAACGCCCCGCGGCGGGGCATATGATGATAATGATGATGATGATGATGACGACGACGACGATGACGACAACGACGACGACGACAACGATGATGATGATGATGATGATGATGATGATGATGATGATGATGATGATGATGATGATGATCGTAAGTATTGTCCCAGATTCTATGTCCCTTCCTGCTTTGGTCTCGTGGTGACCCCTAGCTTCGATTTCCTTTACTGTTCCTGTAGCTAAGATAATTTTTTTAAGTTGGGGGTTTTGGTGTCAATGGTCATGGAGGGGCTGTAGTTGAAGGGGTGTGGTGATGCTCTCCTTATCAGAAGTTGTTCATTCGGTCTAGCTCCGCGACTGAGGAAGGAATTACTGTCATTGGTAGGGAACTTGTAGTACGCAGTGTCCACTGTAAATTAGAGGGTGAGCTTACAGTAGGCAGTGTCCTTTGTAAATTAGAGGGTCAGAATCAATTAGAGGGTCAGAATCAATTAGAGGGTCAGAATACACTAGAGGTTCAGAACAAATTAGAGGGTCAGAATCTATTAGAGGGTCAGAATCTATTAGAGGGTCAGAATCAATTAGAAGGTCAGAATCTATTAGAGGGTCAGAATCAATTAGAGGGTCAGAATCTATTAGAGGGTCAGAATCAATTAGAGGGTGAGAATCTATTAGAGGGTGAGAATCTATTAAGGGTGAGAATCAATTAGAGGGTGAAATCAATTAGAGGGTCAGAATCAATTAGAGGGTCAGAATCAATTAGATGGTCAGAATAAAACGGAAGATCAGAATAAATTAGAGGGTCACAATAGAAGGTCAGTATAAATTAGAGGGTCAGAATAAATTAGAGGGTCAAAATAAAAGTTGTCGCCAAATGAACTGTTACGTATCCGTCATCCTTGTTTTTGAGAAAATGCAGGAGAAATTTTGAGGATATTCATTGGCAGATTTTCTTATCTACCACCATGGTAAATTATATTTGGCTTATTTAGCTTTCTAGTTTGCGGCGCATGCAAGTTGTCATCAGAATGTTCAAAACGATGTATGGAATCAGAAAAAAAAAATACACGAGAAACTTTCTGGTTCCTGTTTGCTTGAACGCGGGCAGTCACACTTGTTTGGGATGATGTGTGGAATGCTAGGGGTTCTGTAACGGGATTTAAGTTGTGTTGGTGGTATGAAATATGAAATTGCCCATTTTGGATGATTTCAACGAGGCATTGTCCCAGTATATCGCCATAAGTGTTGAATTTTTTTAAAGAATGAATTTCACTCTTGCTCAAAGAACAAGTTACAACAAAAATCTCAAGTTTTATCCATGCAAACTTTTACCAGCTATCTGAAGTTGTGTTTCTATTTGCTCTGTGAGACCTGTGTCCCTGTTTACGAAAATGGCGTTACATCTGTATCGCAAATAGTTATAGCTATAGCGCGAAACACTTTTGTTCCAATCTTCAACACCGCTAATGTTAAATTTTCCATTCTCAATTGCGAGACAACCATTATCTTTCTACTTACTAATGGACGTTGAAGATCACTTAAACGATTCGTTTCGTGTGAAAACCGTCTAAAGACGTGTCCTTAACGACTATATTATGTTTGTCCACGTCTTTTGGTATCATGTGGGACCATGGCACCATTCCCTGTGCAGTACCTAGTGTTACCAAAGAGACTGGTATACTCTGTCTTTGTTAGTGTCTCTATCTCAAAGTAATTGAATGACCATTTATCTACATCCTTTATAGCTTTTTGTCCAGACTGGGAACCAAGATAATATTCTTTTTACTAGTACTACAAGTACCAAAGAGGCAACGTTCTCTCTCTCTGTCTCTGTCTCTCTGTCTCTCTCTCTGTCTCTCTCGCTGTGTCTCTCTCTCTGTCTCTGTTTCTCTGTCTCTCTCTGTCTCTCTATCTCTCTCTCTCTCTTTTCTTTTTTTTTTAATTCTTAGATTAGAGTTTCAGTTATTTTCTGCATAGTGGGAAGATATAGGTAGTAGGAATCTTTACCTTTTTTTTCCTTAAAATTATAGACAACTATGGCACGTGCATTATTCGCTCTCTCTCTCTCTCTGTCTCGCATTCTCTGTCTCTGTCTGTCTGTTTGTCTGTCTGTCTGTCTGTCTGTCTGTCTGTCTCTCTCTCTCTCTCTCTCTCTCTCTCTCTCTCCCGTCTTTCACTTGTCTGTGTGTGTCTGTTTCTCTCTCTCTCTCTCTCTCTCTCCCCTTCTCTCTCTCTGTCATTCTCTCTTTCTTTCTTTCTCTGTCTGTCTGTCTGTCTCCCTCCCTCCTTCACCTCTCTCTCTCTCTCTCTCTTTCTCTTTCCCTCCTTCTGTCTGTCTATCTGTCTGTCTGTCTATCTGTCTCTTTCTCTCACTTTCCTTTTGTTTTCTTCAGTAATACTTTCATAGCAATTCCTTTTTTTTTTTGTATATTGGATTTTCCTCTTCTTGACAGACTGTTCTGAATGTTTTGATTTCGGCGTTGGTCACAGAGCTAACCAGCCCACACACTTAGTGACCAACCATCGGTCATATATTCCGTTCTTTGCAATGGGAATGCCTGTACCATACCACAGTAGCAGTTTCAGTGTCTCGAGACGACCGTCTCTTCGCTCGGAACGAATTCCATAGGCACTAACGTCACAGGTTCCATGTGTGTGGTGATCACGGCACACGCCTTAAGCCCGCACATAAACCCGTGAGCTGGCCAGGTCCTGAGTCCCTATCTTTCCTATGTTTTACCCTAGTCTATAATTTTTTTTACTAGTATTGTGTCAGCCTACAGTATCACAAAACGCTGTATATTCTGTCTTTCGGTAGTACTACCACCACCTTCTGTCTTTCGGTAGTACTACCACCACTTTCTGTCTTTCGGTAGTATATTATTACCACCACCTTCTATCTTTCGGTAGTATTACCACCACCTCTTCTTTCGGTAGTCTTTTTCGGTAGTGTATTACTACCACCACCTTCTGTCTTTCGGTAGTACTACCACCACCTTCTGTCTTTCAGTAGTACTACCACCACCTTTCCTTTTGTCTTTCGGTAGTACCACCACCACCTTTTGTCCTTCGGTAGTACTACCACCACCACCTTCTGCCTTTCGGTAGTATAGTACTACCACCACCATCTGTCTTTTGGTAGTATTACCACCACCTTCTGTCTTTCGGTAGTACTACCACCACCTTCTGTCTTTCGGTAGTACTACCACCACCTTCTGTCTTTCGGTAGTATATTATTACCACCACCTTCTATCTTTCGGTAGTATTACCACCACCTTCTGTCTTTCGGTAGTGTATTACTACCACCACCTTATGTCTTTCGGTAGTACTACCACCACCTTCTGTCTTTCGGTAGTTCTACCCACCACCTTCTGTCTTTTGGTAGTACTACCACCACCTTTTGTCCTTTGGTAGTACTACCACCAGCACCTTCTGTCTTTCGGTAGTACTACCACCACCTTCTGTCTTTCGGTAGTACTATCACCACCTTCTGTCTTTCGACAGTACTACCACCACCTTCTGTCTTTCGACAGTACTACCACCACCTTCTGTCTTTCGATAGTACTACCACCACCTTCTGTCTTTCGACAGTACTACCACCACCTTCTGTCTTTCGGTAGTACTACCACCACCTTCTGTCTTTCGATAGTACTACCACCACCTTCTGTCTTTCGGTAGTACCACCACCACCACCACCACCACCACCTTCTGTCTTTCGATAGTACTACCACCACCACCTCAAAATCAGTAGAATCCAACCGCCAGTCCTAACCACCGCCACTGACCACCACTCCAGAGAATATCTTGCCAGCCGAAGTATTGGGCCGAGAGAAAGAGGGACAAGAAAAACAAAATTGCAAGACGATGATGATCACCTTACGGCAACTCTCCTACTCTGGCCCATTACAACGCCGCATTACAGTAATACTCGGTGGGACATGCTTGCTACTTGGGCCCGGCTAATGAGCGAAAATCTGAATTCCCTGCAGAGAGAATCTTGGCAGGAGGTTGGAGAGTGGGGAGGTGGGGGGGGGGTATGGGTATGGTTGGGATGGTAAAGGGGTGGTGGTGGTGGTGGTGGTGGTAGTGGAACAAATGTGTGCTTAACATTCATGCAGTTATGGCCCTGGGGTCCACTTTAAGGTCTCGGGACAAATGGAATCATTTGCTTTGGGCGGACCGCGGGAGGATTAAGCACCGGAGTGGGCCATTTATCATGGCGACAAAAACGCTGTAGCCGAGGCTTGGACTGAGGGCCAAAGAGCGCTTCCTTCCGCCAAGCAATAGTCAGTCATACGCACCGCCATCACCATCATCACCAAACCACCACCACTGTGCTGCCATCAGCATAAGCAAAGCGCCAAGCTATGATGGTATCCATTTTCTTGACGGATCAAAAAACGGCAGCAAAATCAACATCCACAACAAAATAACAACAGATTGTCTCACTCGGCCTGGCCTGGCCTGGCTCCACTACTGAGTAATTGCTGTCGCCAGATAGATCTAGACAATGTCGTTTAGTGGGCTGAATCAGAGCAAACACTACTAAGCTCTACCAAAATGTGACTCAGCAGCAGTGCAGGGTCTCATCTGGTGAGTGGCTTCATGGCAACTTGACATCTTTGGCTCCCGTGGGTTTCCTGGCACTAGGTTTCAGTTTCAGTTTCTCAAGATGACGTCTAGTCTCCGCGCTCGGAATTAATTCCATATGCACTAACGTCACAAGTGCCGTGTGTATGACGATCATGGCACAAGCTTTAAGCCTGCACATAAACCCATGAACTGGCCAGATCCTGAGGTCCTACCTAGCCTGGGACTTCGACTGAATGAACACAGTTCTGGTGGTGTGCTCTGGAACAGGGATGAGCGGAATATGATCAACGCCTCTGAGACTGCGCGGAATGTTTTTTTTGTGTGTTTTTTTTGGGGGGGGGGGGGGGGGGGGATAAAACAAACAAACAAAAATCTCTCAATTTTTTGATGAAACAAACAAAACAAAAGTATTGTTGGTAGCTCGTAGCCGTTGCTTATTTATTGCTTACTACACCAACATATATGTCAAGACTTCCCCTGCCTACGAACCTTCCGAAGCATTTAGGTCTCAAGCAGCTTCTTTAGGGACCCTACCTTTGGTTCTAACTGTTTGCTTTAAAAAAATCCTCCTCTTTTTTTTGGCCTTAAAACATGGAACTCTCTCCCTGTATCTTAAAGACAAAGCGAATGTAAGATGACTTTCAAACATACGTACACACTCTCTGTCTCTCTCTCTGTGTCTCTCTCTGGCTCTATCTCTGTCCTCTGTCTCTGTCCTCTGTCCTCTCTCTCTCTCTCTCTCTCTCTCCTCTTCTCTCTCTCTCTCTCTCTCTCTTTCTTTCAGTTACAGCTGAAAATTTGTAGCGATAAATTCTTATGATTTTTCTAGGTCGGGTAATGTTCATCTCTCTCTCTCTCTCTCTCCTCTCTCTCTCTCTCTCTCTCTTTCTCACTCTCTCTCTCTCTCTTTCTCTCACTCACTCAGGTTTTCTCTCTCTCTCTCTCTCTCTCTCACTCAGGTTCTCTCTCTCTCTCTGTATCTGTATATCTCTCTCTCTCTCTCTCTCTCTCTCTCTCTCTCGCTGTCTCTCTCCTCTCACTCAGTTCTCTCTCTCTCTCTCAATTCAGATTCTCTTTCTCTTTCTGTCTTTCTGTCTCTCTGTCTCTCTATCTGTCTGTCTGTGTCTCTCTCTGTCTCTCTCTGTCTCTCTCCGTCTCTGTCTCTGTCTCTGTCTCAGTCTCTCTCTCTCTCTCTCTCTCTCTCTCTCTCCATCCCTCTTTCCCGCTCTCTCTCTCTCTCTCTGTCGACGCTAGACGGTTCAGCTGACCATCCTACAAGACAAGCAGGAAGTCAGTCCTGTCCCAGAGGAGTGGTACTTCCAAATGAAGACAAAAGAAGAAGAAGTCAACAGCAGACTTGTACACAACACGCACTAAGTCCCAGACATGTAGTAGTACCAGACAAATCAATTAACAAAACGGCCTGGCACACACCCCAGAACGAAACACATCAGTAAGTGCAGAACTGTAGAACCTTTCCGCTGTTCCACCATCTGACTGTTCATACGTGGTCATTGTTACTGTTACTGTTATTTTCGTTTAAAGCCCAGCCGACTGTGTAAAGCCACATCAAGGCTATAATCGTTTCAAAACATACGCAATACTTCAGCAGGGACAAAAAAAGGAGAAGAGAATTAACTATACATATCAATGCATTCACACACATAATGTAAGGATATGCCCCTGGCGTTGACCACTCCATCCAAGTTATCGCACAGGGGATTTAAAAAAAAACATACAAATTTAACTGTAACTGTAAGGACACTAAAACATACATAAAAACGGGCATGAATTACTTAAAATTGCTTCCGCATATCTCATTTCCCCAGAGCCAAAAATGAACTTAATAGATATAGACAGAAGGTCCAGTAGTGTAAATGTGCTTCAACGAAATTCTGATACCATTGGTTTAGTATATGGACTGTCCTAACGAACACATGGTCTGTCTTGTGATATCCAAAGATTTTGCTGGGAGTGATATAGACGTATTGTTGATTTTTGCCCACACTCCATTGTATCAAAGTACATGTACTTACTACAAACATACTGGCAAGAGTTGTAGCTCGCATGATCTTGAAGATTATTTGGTATGTCTTTAATAACGTAGTGGATATGTTCATTTAATGATCAGTAATGCTTAATGTTATTGCTGTTTAAAGCCCGGCCAACTGCATAGAGCCATATCAGGGCTATAACTGCTTCAAAACATGCTTAAAATGTGCGTATTGGGGAATGGAATTTATCTGATGACGACGTTAATGTTTTTGGCTGGGAGGGAGAAGGGAAAAACACTAGAAGGCCACTGAATGAAGATGTAAATCACTTTGGTGAAATTGTAATAGATTTCTGTACGACTTCTCAGGGTGTCCCATTAAAGGGAAATAACGCTGGTAACCCACAGAGACAACTCACATTTGCTTCTGACCACGGAAGCAGTGTAATAAATTATTGTATTTTCTCTCCCTCCTTCGTGTGCTAGTCAAACATTTATTATGAAATGGGCGAACGAGTAGAGTTCTATCTCTCTCACACACACACACACACACACACACACACACACACACACACACACACACACACACACACACATACACACACACACACACAAACACATACACACACACACACCAGCACACACACACACACACACACACACACTCAACACGAGCACACATACGAGAAAGGGAGAGAGAGAGACAGACAGAAAGACAGACAGAGACAGAGACAAACAGACAGACAGACAACAGACAGACATAGAGGGACACAGAGAGAAAGAGACACAGAGACAGCATATACAGACATACTTCAAAAGGAACCTCGGTATCTTACTAGTCAACACTACCAATGAAAAAGTCTGCAGGACCATAACTCAGCAGGTGCTTCATTGCTCTGATGTCCACATCCTTCATTCAGATCACTAACCTGACCACTGGAAATGTTGCAAGGTTTCAGTCTGAACAGTGCTGTTGTTGTCTTTGCTGTCCTTGAGAGGAATTCTGGCTTGGATCCCTCATTGCTGTTTGCAGCAATACATGTGGTTAAAAATATATCTGTACAACTGCTGTGTGTGGGCTTGTACTCTTTGATACTTAAAGTAAAACAAAATGTGTTCCTGCTATTCAAACGTAAAGCTTTGTGGTTTTTTAATAATCTGTGTCATTGACGTAAATTTGGTGAAAAATCCGAAAGTGAAAATAGCTACAAAATCCTTGTTGACCAATTTTTTGTTTGTTTTGTTTTTGTTTGTTTGTTTGTTTGTTTGTATGTCAGTGTGTTTTGTTTGTTTTGTTTGTTTGTTTGTTTTTGCTTTAGTTTTTTGTTTGTTTGTTTACACGCAAAAACACAAGAGTTCTAGGTCTGTCTGAACAATTCATCTGTTTTTGGTTTTCTTTTTCTTTTTCTTTTTTTTAATGGAAGAAGAAGGTGCGAGGGGTGTAAAGGACCGACGCTGGAGGGGTCAGGAAATTCATTTTCTGGGCGGTCAGTTTATGAAGGGCCAGATAGTGCAGACTGTTGTTATTAGGCGTTTTTCTCGAGTAATACCCGTCTTCATTTAGCGCAGACATGAAACCCCTACCCTGCTATTCGCGCGTCTTCCTTTCTCTTCATGCATGCTTCTGTCATCGTCTCTTGCCCCCGTTTCTCTTTGGAAACTGAAGGAAGAAGACGAGGGGAAAGTGTGTACTGCTCTGGGACAAAATGGGAGGCAACGGTGTAATGATGATGTGGTGTCAGCAGCCAGCCATACCCGAGGGGTACATAAGGATATTGAGCCTCCTTCTTTTGGAACCTCCCCTCCGCCCTCACACTCACACACTCTGCTGACCGTGATGGCTCTTTTTTGCATCCGTTTTTCCTTTTTTTTCTTTTCTTTTTTTT
Organism: Monoplex corrugatus; assembly: GCA_030674185.1. NCBI lineage: Eukaryota > Metazoa > Mollusca > Gastropoda > Littorinimorpha > Ranellidae > Monoplex > Monoplex corrugatus. The sequence continues at coordinate 17,089,885 of JAPXFY010000016.1, read as the reverse complement.
TTCTTTTGTTTTCGAGCATTTCTTCCTATTTTAGACTGCTGTAAAAAAAAGGTTTCGTATCGACCGGGAGGAATGTGTGTGTGTGTGTGTGTGTTGTGAGGAATGTGTGTGTGTGTGTTCGTTCGTTCACTCGTTATTTCTTTTAACGTCTATTCACATATATGTGCTTTTTGACAAAGTGTGTGTGTGTGTGTGTGTGTGTGTGTGTGTGTGTGTGTGTGTGTGTGTGTGCGTACGTGCGTGCGTGCGTGCGTGCGTGCCTGCGTGTGTGTGTGTTGTGTTGTTTTGTTTTGTTTTGTTTTGTTTTTTGCTTTAGTTTTTTGTTTGTTTGTTTGTTTGTTTGTTTGTTTGTTTGTTTGTTTGTTTGTTTACACGCAAAAGCACAAGAGTTCTAGGTCTGTCTGAACCATTCATCTGTTTTTGGTTTTCTTTTTCCTTTTTTTTAATGGAAGGAGGAACAGAAAGGGGGAAAAGGACCAACGCTGGAGGGGTCAGCAAATTCATTTTCTGGGCGGTCAGTTTATGAAGGGCCAGATATCGCAGACTGTTGTTATTAGGCGTTTTTCTTGAGTAATAACCGTCTTCATTTAGCGCAGACATGAAACCCCTACCCTGCTATTCGCGCGTCTTCCTTTCTCTTCATGCATGCTCCTATCATCGTCTTTTGCCCCCGTTTCTCTTTGAAAACTGAAAGAAGAAGACGAAGGGAAAGTGTGTACTGCTCTGGGACAAAATGGGAGGCGACGGTGTAATGATGATGTGGTGTCAGCAGCCAGCCATCCCCGAGGGGTACATAAGGATATTGAGCCTCCTTCTTTTGGAACCTCCCCTCCGCCCTCACACTCACACACTCTGCTGTCCGTGTTGGCTCTTCTTTGCATCCATTTTCCTTTCTTTTCTTTTCTTTTTCTTTTCTTTTCGCGGACTTCTTCCTATTTTAGTCTGCCGTAAAAAAAGGTTTTGTATCAACCGGGAGGAATGTGTGTGTGTGTGTGTGTGTGTGTGTGTGTGTGTGTGTTGTGAGGAATGTGTGTGTGTTTGTATGTGTGTGTGTGTGTGCGTTTGTGTGTGTGTGTGTGTGAATGTGTGTGTCTGTGTGTGTGTGTCTGTATGAATGTTTCTCTATCTCTGTGTGTGTATGTGTGTGTGAGTGTGTGTGTGTGTGTGTGTGTGTGTGTGTGTGTGTGTGTGTGTGTGTGTGTGTGTAAGTGTGTGTGTACATGTGTGTACGTGCGTGCGTGCGTGCGTGCGGCATGTGGGTGTATATTTGTTTATTCAAAATGTGTTAGCAAGATTTTCTCAGCTGTGTTTGGATCTATTTTTTATCGCATTTTGGTCAAAAATGCAGACCGTTGAGAAGTCGCGAATGCATTCGTTTGGAGGACAAGGTGTCAGGGTCACAGGAACCCCACAGTGTCTAAAATCAACCGTCTGTTTTGAGGGAAGTGTGTGGATAACATTTTCTCAGGATACTGTGACAGTTTGCCATTGTCGTTTATGTGTGTCAAGGGATCATTGCAACCGAAGCGTCTTCAATTTCACAGTGATCTTGAGAAGTATAAAACCTGAATTTTCCATGATAATATTCTTGTCTGCATTGAAAAACAAGGATTTCATTTTAACATAAAATGATTTGTGAATGTACATCTTTGGTCGTTTCCCTTCATTCAGTTACATGTATGTGCAGGTCAGAAGTTTGCTGTTCTTCTATTTGATGGATTCAATAACTTTAATTTTTCTCATTCCTGAGAACCATTCGTAGTGTGCCTTAACTGTTCAAACTTGTGTTCATAATGTTTGGGTGATTGGACTCTGTTAGTATGCATTAGTTTTTGTTCGTGTATGAGCGGTGTATTTTCATGTATGTGTGTGCATGGTGTGTATGTGTGTTCGTGTATGTGTGTGCGTATGTGCGTGTGTGCGTGCGTGCGTGCGTGTGTGTGTGTACGCGTGTATGGGCGTGTGTGTGCGTGTGTGTGTGTGTATATGTGTGTGTGATATCAGTGCTTCTGCATGTCTTATGCTCAATACCTTGTAAATGTGTGATGTGCAGAAGGGTCCAAATGAGTTCAGGGAACACCTCTATTCAAGAATGATGTATATCATTACTATTAATACCAAGCCCTTTGAAAGTGGATAATTATTTTTGTTTATTTCGTTAATTTGACTGAAAGTCAAGTCAAGTACATGCATTATCATGACATCAAACATAATAAGTATCCTCACCCCAAGAAATGACCTCTTTAAATCCAGCCTCGTGTATTCAGGAGCCACCCTCTGGAACACACTACCAGAAGACATGCCAGAATGTGATCATTTTTGATGGGTGATAAAGTGCACATGATCTTTTTTCTCTATGGAACAAACAAAACAAAGAAAAAAAGAAAAGAAATTGTGAGCACTTTCAAATATCTAGGAATAGGAATAGAATTCTACAGAACTTTTACATTTTTAATAAGCGGTTCGGGTTTTTTTTTTATTATTATGATTGGTGGTGGTGGTGGTGGTGGTGGTGGTGGTAGTGGTGTCATTTTTTTTGGCAAGGACGGGGGAGCTGTAGAAAGAGACAGAC
>JAPXFY010000016.1:17079813-17082313 GCA_030674185.1 Monoplex corrugatus | reverse complement strand
TTAAATGTACATAATGATAATAATAATAATAATAATAATAATAATAATAGACAGATAGCTTTTGTATAGCGCTATTCTCAGTTAAAATGTGAGTCATATATTTCATGCGATTGTAACGTAATTCTGAAAACATCCTTGAAATTGGTAACTTTTCAGGGTGGATTTCGCACAAAACTTGTTAAAACAGCGCGGAAGGAGACTAAATTGGGATTTTTATTCTGTCTGTTTGTCTTCCTAACATGGATAAAAACTTTTTTTTTTTATCTTCGAATTATTATTCAGATTCAGGCACGAATTTATACAGTGATAAATTGCATTTTTATAGAACACTCTCATAAAGACATACCAAACACAACAATTTAAATACACAAATAGGTAACACTGATGAAAACTTGTTCTCTCCTTTACTTTAGGCCAAGGCAGTGCAACAGATTTTTAACCCCATTTTTTTTTCCATCAGAAAAAAAAGGAGAAAAGATTGCACACAGTATCATAACTTGATTACATAATATGCAAGTGTCATCCAACATCTCACTCACGACTGGCAGCCTGCAGTCCATATCACTGATGAGCAAACTCATATTCACAAATGAGCCGTTCTTCAGTATAGAGCATCGCTCTCTATTTTGACACGCATCTACCGTGTGGATAAGCACGCTATCGTGCAGATAGCTAGCTAATCTTGTAGGTAAGCAGGGCTGTCGCGCAGATTGTAATTCGCCATTCGTGCAGATAATCGCGCTGTCGTGCAAATATAACTCTCTAATCGTGTGGATAAACAGGCTATCGTGCAGCGGCTGCCGTGTTGATAGCCTCTGAGTGCTGACGACATTGACACGAGGGGGGAGCAAGATTCCCCTGCTGACAGATCACGTAATCCGATCCCCTCCCCATCTCACTTCAAAGCTTAACGTGTAGATGAGTCTCTTCCGCCATTTAGCTGGAGTGTAAAGTGGTCTTACCAGCCGTGTTTGAGGGAAAGACTCCGAGCGTTTGCTTAGCTTTAAAGGTGACCTCAAACATGTCGGGTAAAGCGGTATAAAGCTAAAAGGTGCCTGTGAAACCTTTTTCACTTTGCGTATCACGTGATACACACAACATGGCCGACACATCTGCCGCTAGCCTGAGCCAAGACGTGCTGTCACGACGAAAATCGTCATGTTCTCAGCTTTAGGAAACAGCTAAATCTACCTCAAAGACCTTCATCATCAAAAAAGATGATAAACAAAATCTATCTCCAAGGATGTGATCATCTAATCGGACGTTATAACGTCATACCTTTAGCTTACGATTTTTAATGTAAGTAATTCCCCATGTCCGGCGATCATTACCACCACAAGAAGGCAATCCTGCTTTCCCTCTTTTGGGGTTGAGAAAAGTATCTGTGTTTCTTCTCCAAGCTTAGTATGTAGGACCTGCTCAGAGCCAAATCCCAAAGACAGACAGACAGACAGACACGACAGACAGATAGAAATAGAGTGATGGAGAGAGAGAGAGAATAGAGTGGGGAGAGAGAGAGAGAGGATCCTGTCTCTCGCTGTGACCCGTCAGTTTCCCCCCAACAAACCACACGGGCTACAAGATTAGTTGCCAGTGGGGTATGATTTCTTCTAGTGAGTACGGTATCCTTGTGTGTATTTTAATATTCCACCACTCCCCCCCCCCCTTCTCTTTCCCCCACCCCTCCCCCTCCCCCCCGCCAAGGACAGAGTATGCAGAGTGCACAGCGACATAACGCCTGCACAGTGTAGGTTAATCAGTGTACATTCACGCGCCGAGAACGATTGTTATTGTTATTGTTGTTTAAAGCCCAGCCGACTGCGTAGAGCCATATCAAGGCTATGATCGCTTCAAAGTATACAAAACTTCAACAGGAAAAAAAAAAGAAAAGAAAACTAAGTACACACATCAATGCATTTACACACATGCCCCTGGCGTTGACCACTCTATCCAATTATTCGCACAGGAGATTTAAAAAAAACAACACCTGAATGCTCTTTTAGCATACCTAACGACACCAAAACATGTATATAAAAACAGGCATGAATTACCTAAAATTGCTTCCTCATATCCCATCTCCCTAGAGCCAAAAATGCACTTAATACGATGTACCCAATTATCAATTCTAAGAAAAAGTACGCAAGACTTCATCGAAACACATACAGGTGAATGGATCAACAAGGCAGGAAATGATAGGAAGAAATGACAGGAGCAAAGGAGGAAGAAAGAAACAAAGAGAGTGACAGAAAAGAGGAAATTTCTAGCACAGAATTTCCAGAAGGTGGGGATACTATTTATACTGAAAGAACGCCCGGTTTCCCCACGGGAGGATGAGAAAACAGCAGTGCTCAGAACAACAATATAACACCACCAACGACAAACCAAACCGCCAAGCCCCTGTCCCCACCCCACTACAGACAGGTGCTCTTTTCTTGAACAACTTTGTTATTATTTTATAAAACAACAGACCAAACCTTCACACCCCCTTACCCATTCCTAA
>JAPXFY010000016.1:17072313-17074813 GCA_030674185.1 Monoplex corrugatus | reverse complement strand
TGGTGGCCACATTCCATTGGCAATGGTACGGCAAATCAAATTAACCCCAGAGTGATATATGCCCTCTCAGTCGCATTAAACATGGCTTTTTCTGCCCCCCTGTACGAAGTGTGTCGGTGTCACGTTAGAATTTGTCCTCCCATAGATCTAGCCCCGGGCATTTTGTTGTTGTTGTGACATGTTAAAATTTGTCTTACCACAGATCTATCCTGGATACTTTTTGGGGGGGGGGGGGGGGTGATGACATATTCGAAGTTGTCCTATCCCACCCTCCTAGAACAATGGAATAGACTCAATATGACATTGTGATCACGAGGATGATTGTAATATTGCCAGCGAAAATGTGACCCGTCAACACTAATATCAGTGCTAACTCGATTTAAGGGTGTTTTCAGATATGAGCATTTTATTAAAAAAATCTATAGTCTTTATGATCATTTTGAAACGTATACTATTAATGTTATAATGTGAATACTGTGGAAACTATGGCCATTTCAAATCATTTTCCCGCGGTCGGTGATTTCGAGAAAAAAAAAAAGCCTTTAGATTTCACGTACTAGAACGTCACAGATTTTCTTCTTTTTTTTTTTTTTTTTTTCCTTTTTCCTTTTTTTTCTCTCTCTCTTTTTTCTTTTTTATTTTTTTTTCTAAGCAGAGATAGACCAAAGTGAGTGACAGCGTTCAAACAGACAGAGACCAGAAACAGACTAAAACAGACTGAGAACGTGTACCTGATATACAAAACAACAGGGCCAGGTTTTCAAAGTCAACTGGCCTTTGTCAAGCGTACACATAGCACCACAAATGCCTATCAATTAACATCAGAAAGAGAGTCCTTGAATGTTATATAGAACCAATACTGTTGTACGGATGCGAGGCGTGGACAGTCAGCAAGCAAAGCCAGAGCAGGATCGAGGCAGCCAAGATGTGGTTTCTCAGAAGAATGTTGAGAGTTCCATGGACAGCAAAGAAAACAAACGAGACAGTCTTGATGGAGGCAGACACAAATAGATCACTCATAAGGAAGATTAGGAAAAGACAAGCAACATTTGTAGGCCATTTTATGAGGAAGGGGGATTTGGAGCACCTGGGTCACAACGGGAAAGCTGGAGGGAAAGAGAGCACCAGGTAGACCCAGGGAGAGAATGCTGGACGGACTTGCAGAGTGGCTGGGGATGAAGAGGGTAGGGGATATGCTAGGGGCAACGAGAGATAGAGATGGTTGGAAGTCCATGGTCGCCAACGCCATGCGGCAGGGCACCTGATGATGATGATGATGACACATAGCACCATTTCAGTGATAATCAACACGCCGGGCTCTGCAAGTCTTACACCGGCTGTGTGTTTATTCAGTAGTCAAAGTCTACAATCTAATCCTGGAAAAAAAAAAGAGAGAAAGAAAATACAAAATACTAACATGTTACAGAAACACTTGGCCGAAACTGCACGCCTGTCTCTAAAGGAGCGCGTTTCAACTGAGAATTGAAAATCACGAGAGTTCCATGGACAGCAAAGAAAACAAACGAGACAGTCTCGAAGGAGGCAGATACAAGAAGATCATTAATAAAGAAGATTAGCAAAAGACAGGCAACATTAATAGGACGTTTTATGAGGAAAGGGGAGTCAGTTATAGGCCATTTTATGAGGAAAGGCAAATTAGAGGACCTGGTCATAACAGGAAAGCTGGAGGGAAAAGAACACCAGGTAGACCCAGAGAGAAAATATTGGACGGACTTGCAAGGTGGCTGAAGACAGAGAGGGTGAGAGATGTACTTGCAGCGACAGGGGATAGACTAATGTTGAGGGCCATGATTGCCAATGCCATGCGGCAGGGCACAGATGATGATGATGATGATGATGATACCCTCACTGCCTATTTTTGCTTCTATTGCTGTTCCTCCCCAGCGAACTAATATGGTTTCAGTCTTTTCAACAACCGACAAGCACGTTCTAATCTGAATAGAACCTGGTTGAGGCTACATACAGAACCACCAATGATTATGACAGGAGTAATGGAGATTCAAACCCACGACCTGCCGTTGTTAATCTGTTGCGGTAACCACTGTACCACAGCAAGTAGTTCGTAGTTATGAATGGTTGTAAGTAAGTAAGCAGAAAAAGCTCGTCCGTACAACTTGTAGTTTTCCTTGGTCCACATTTCAAAGTAACTTTTGACCATTGCAGATATATGTTAGCTGTACTCTTTTGTGTTCAAATGAGATAAGCATTCTAGAAATAGGCAACCCGAAATAGGCGACCCGACAGTAAAAAACAAAGAAGGAAGGAACACGAGAGAATGAAAGAGGAAAGAGAGAGAGAGACAGAGTGAGGAGAGAGAGAGAGACAGACAGACAGACAAAGAAGAGACAGAGAGACAGACAGACAGAGACAGAGATGGAAGAGTGAGCGAGATGAGAGCGAGAGAGAGAGAGAGAGAGAGAGAATTAAAAGTATGATTATTTTTGTCTGATTCTATGTCTACGTGTGGCGTTTCAACCAC
>JAPXFY010000016.1:17064813-17067313 GCA_030674185.1 Monoplex corrugatus | reverse complement strand
ATTCAGTGATTACATATTTTTACTGCTATTGTTGACACAAGTAGATCACTCATAAGGAAGATTAGGAAAAGAGAGGCAACATTTATAGGCCATTTTATGAGGAAGGGGGATTTGGAGCACCCTGGTCACAACGGGAAAGCTGGAGGGAAAGAGAGCACCAAGGTAGACCCAGGGAGAGAATGCTGGACAGACTTGCGGAGTGGCTGGGGATGAGGAGGGTGGGGGAGATGCTAGGGGCAACGAGAGATAGAGATGGTTGGAAGTCCATGGTCGCCAACGCCATGCGGCAGGGCACCTGATGATGATGATGACTGCTATTGTTGTTTTTTATAGCCTAACAGACTGTGTAGATCTATATCAGGGCAGTAAACCGTTCAAAACATATATAATACTTCCACAGGAAAGAAAATAAAAGAAAAAAATTAAGTAGGCTACACATAATCATCAAGGCATTCGCGCACATGATCTAAGGAGATGCTCCTGGCGTTGACCACTCCGTCCAATTTATCACACAGGGGATTTTAAAAAAACATACCTGAATACAAATTTAAACATAACTGAGGACGCTAAAACATATGTATAAGACAGGCCTAAGTTACCTAGAACTGCTTCCGCATATCTCATTTCCCTAGGGCCAAAAATGCTGTATATTCTGCGTACAATTTCAGTTTCAGTTTCAATTTCTCAAGATGACGTTTCCGTGCTCGTAATGAATTCCATATGCCCTAACGTCACAGGTTCCATATGGTGGAGAAGATCCAGAATGATCACGGCACAAGCCTTAAGCCTGCACATAAACTTTCGAGCTGGGCAAGTCCTGAGGTCCTACCTAGATAGTTCCATGACCCTGAGGTCGTAGGGGAGTGAGATGGCACAGACCCCAAAGGCCCAACTTTTCCCGGGGCCAGCACCACAAGGCGGCGCCCATCCCCTCTCCCTCGCTTCAAATTGATATTCATATTCACATATTTTAACAAAGTGTCAACCGCCGGACCATGTTCTGTGCCGGCACCAGGGATTGAACCAGGGACCTTTAGATCTTCAGTCTAGCGCTCGCCCTCAATCGTCAACGCAGGGGTCTAGATGAAGATCGTGATTTTCAAACGGTCCGCTCTGTTGCTCCAAAAGTATTCTTCCTGACTTGTTTTATCCTTTTATTTCTGAACAGCCGGCAAAGCTGCATAAATGAGGTCAGTTTGACGTCTTCCTTACTTAAGTGCCCTTGATGCTATTGCCATACATGCAGCAACGAAGGTCATTGACTCCTGTCTGTTCTGGGCCAGCCTTTGTATAGTACCTCAGGTGCGTTTCAGCTTTTTCAGTTTTCTTTCTACTGTTCGTCTCCAAGGTGTTCATCGGTCTTTCTCTCTTGCGTCTTCATTCTGGTGTTCTGTGGAGAGTAGTCCCGGAGACGATATCCTGCTCTCTTTGGGTGATGTTCCCTGTCCATTTCTATCGTCCTTTCGTTATGATAGTGTCCATGGTCTCTTAATTTGACAAGACAAGTTAAACAAACAAACAAACTTGAAAACTTGTAAGTTGAAAAAATAGTAGCAAAAATAGTAGTATTAGGCCCCAATGGACCTGTTTTGTAGCCAGTCTTTGCCATTCTACACACATATGTATATATCCTGGCAGCCACCAGGCTTGAGGGATACAGACCCATGCGATGTTAGTCAAACAATTTAAGAAACACCATCAATGAAACATCTGTAAAATAGATAAGTCTCGGCTGTGTAGTCCTAGTCTTCTCGATGAGCCCATAGTTATACACTCATCTCTGAGCAGGAGCCGGCTCAGGCCAAAAAATCACACACTGATTTTGACAAGATTGATGGAATACAAACCCAACAATCTTCACGTCGATAGATTGTCCGTTTCGCGAACCGCTGCATCATGGCAAATTGTTATCCCTATAACGGGAAAGCTGGAGGGAAAGAGAGCACCGGGTAGACCCAGGGAGAAGATGCTAGACGGACTTGCAGAGTGGCTGGGGACAAAGAGGGTGGAAAAGATGCTTGAGTCAACAAGAGATAGAGACAGATGGAAGTCCATAATCGCCAATGCCATGCGGCAAGGCACCTGATAATGATGATGATGATAACGATGAGACATTGTTGCTCTGGGTCTCATCCAGCAATCCTCAAGTGCTTTTTGATAATATTGACGTGATGCTTGGCTGTCGTGACCTGACGACTGTAGAAAAATTCCAGGTGAAATCTTGGAAAAACGGCAAACTTGGGACCCCTTGGGGGATATGTCAGACCTAGCTGAAGAAGCCAAATACGCTGCGTCTGGAACATCATGTCTGACCCTTTTGTAATTGAACAAACAACCTATTATATTAACGGCTTGATAAAACAACGTTGGAAGAGTTCCCGATTGCAGAGTGTCAAGATTATAGTCAGAGGGAGAGTAGGGTTGGTGGCCGGACGAGCTGGCGGATAGGCGGGATGTCATCATCATCATCATTAGGTGCCCTGCCGCATGGCGTTGGCGA
>JAPXFY010000016.1:17039813-17059813 GCA_030674185.1 Monoplex corrugatus | reverse complement strand
TGGTTTGGTTTGGGTTGGGTTTGGTTTGGTTTTGGTTTGGATTGGTTTGGTTTTGGTTTGGTTGGATTTTGTGTTGGTTTGGTTTGGTCTGGAGATTCCTTTTTTTTTCTTTTTTTTCTTTTTTCTCTCAGTACATGTGTGCAGACCTGCCAGTGACTAAACTCCCTTTTTGCATGCAAAATATTAACCTTTGACCCCGCAACCTGTCCATCACAACCCTGCAATGTCAATATGCTAGCAAATCAAATATTAACCATTTGACTCCCTCACCTATCCACCAACTTCCTGCAGGAAACTTGGTGGATAGTTTGAGGGAGTCAAAGATTTAAGTTTTTATGGTTGGTTAATTGGCTGTAGGAGTCAAAGGGTTAAATAGGCACGTTAAAGATCCTGTAAGTCATGTCAGTGTCTGGCTTATGGTAACATAAAAACTCCCAGTTTGCACGCCAAATTAAAGATGCATAACTATGTAAGTTAAATCCTGTAAGTCATGCAATGTCATGGCTTATGTAACATAAAACTCCCAGTTTGCAGCAATTGATGCATAACTATGTAGTTAAAGATCTGTAAGTCATTCATGTTGGTTATGGTCATAAAAATCCCAGTTGCAGCCAATTAAAGGCAACTGTATTAAAGATCCTGTAAGTCATGTCAATGTCTGGCTTATCGTAACATAAAAACTCCCAGTTTGCACGCCAATTAAAGATGCATAACTATGTAAGTTAAAGATCCTGTAGGTCGTGTCAGTGGCTAGCACATGGAAACATGAAAATACCCAACATGCACGCCCATCAAATATGCAGACTGTGCAACAACATAGTGGAATGTGGTCAGCTCATAGCAGACTGAATTGACTCTGCTCCACTAAAAAGTTCGATCATTGGAAATGTGCAGTCAGTTCAAATGAGTGTGGAGATTAGCGCTATGCAAGAATGATGTATAATCATCATCATCATCATCAGATGCCCTGCCGCATAGCGTTGGCGACCATGGACCTCCAACCATCTCTGTCTCTCGTTGCCCCCAGCATCTCCTCCACCCTCCTCATCCCCAGCCACTCTGCAAGTCCGTCCAGCATTCTCTCCCTGGGTCGTCTACCTGGTGCTCTCTTTCCCTCCAGCTTTCCCGTTGTGACCAGGTGCTCCAAATCCCCCTTCCTCATAAAATGGCCTATAAATGTTGCTTGTCTTTTCCTAATCTTCCTTATGAGTGATCTACTTGTGACTGCCTCCATCAAGACTGTGTCGTTTGTTTTCTTTGCTGTCCATGGAACTCTCAACATTCTTCTGAGAAACCATATTTCGGCTGCCTCAATCTTGCTCTCAATCTTTGCTTGCTGACTGTCCACGCCTCGCATCGTACAACAGTATTGGTTCTATATAACATTTAAGGACTCTCTTTCTGATGTTAATTGATAGGCATTTGTTGGTAAGAATGCTTGTCATCTTCTTGAATGCTGTTTTGGCTTGGCCGATTCTGCCGGCTATTTCCGATGTGCATCTGCCGTCTGATGAAATGACCGTTCCCAGGTATTTGAACTTATTAACCTGTGTCAAGGTTGTGCCATTTGCTGTTATTTTGCATGAGGGGATTTCATGTTTTTTACTGATCACCATGACTTCAGTCTTCCTAATGACAGATGTATAATACTCGGTTGTTTTTTTTGTTTTTTGTTGTTTTTTTTTAAGGACCACTGCAATCAGGGAGGTTACCTTTGTGCTCACCTTTTTTTTTTTTTTTTTTTTTTTTTGGTCCACATTTTCTACGCCACATTTCATGGCCACAGAAGATGGAACAGTTTTTACAATGCATGATGATTATGATGTCGATGAGGATGATAACCATGATGCTTTGCCGTTCCATCTAGGATTGAGACTGCGTGACAGGGCTGTATCCTACTACAACTTGATGATGTATAATCTTAATTCATCTTCAGGAAAGTCTATGTCGCTAGGCGAACTATTTTCTGCAAAGTTTGAGTTTGGTCAAATGTAAAGGTTTGTTTGTTTCTTTGCTTTCTTTCTTTCTTTCTTCTTCTTTGTGTTTTTGGAAGAAAGTAGCGCATAGACGTCAACTCCCATATGTATTAAAATATGCGAGTGAATGTTTTGGTGTTTGGCCGGTGATTTTGTTTATCCTCACCCCGCCATTAAAGGCAGCCATACACTCGTTTTCAGGTGTGTGCATGCTGGATGTTTTTGTGATTCCATGAGCCTCTGAGCAGTGACATGGCTTACGGAGTCTTTAACGCGCGTATTTGATGTTCCTTCGTAAATACCTGTACCTTTTATCTTCCAGGTGGTACCCTAGCAAGTTCGGAACCTGACCTTCCATTCCACTATCACGCCTGTCGTTCAGGTCATAACTATGTACATAAAAATGTGATTCAAGTATCGTCAAGAAGTCTTCCGCCGCTTGTTTTGTTTGTTTGTTTGTTTGTTTGTTTTTTAAGAAATTACGTAAATCTAGATTATACATTCAGTATAGTGCAAGATCTCAGTTGCATAAAGTTAAAATAATCATGGTTCAATATTGATATAGTTATGGTAAACAAAAAATCAATCCATAAAGTACCAATATTTACAAACCGATTTGAACGAATTTCACTCACACATTTGCAGCTATGCGAGCTGGTTGCAAGCTGTCCGAAAGAGGGATGAAGACCTGGTGGTGCGCGTTGTGTGGCTATGTCCCCGGGGTTTGTCATCCCCCCCCCCCCCCCCCACCTTGTCATTCGGTTTGTAAACAGGGTAACTGATGACTGGGTCCGAATGGGTCATGCAACGCATGGACAGCCTCCCTTTTGCTTAATGAAACGTCTGTCGAATGACGTCGGGAGCTTGGGAGGTGATTGCTCGGAGAGAGGCGAAGCGTTCGTGCTCGAGGTTCCATCCGCACCCTCTTGGTGTTTCTTGTCAATGTCTTGTCAACTTTGTAGTTAATTTCTTACTGTGCACAACAGCCAAACACCTTGTTGTAGAGGGATCAAATTTTCGACTTTAATATCTTTCTCAAGTAAAATCAGAATGTCGACTTACAACAAAGCATAGCTATTAAAACATAGAATTTGTGATTAAAGTTCATATCAATGATAAAAGTGATAAAGTGATTAGTATTATATCTAAATGTCTCTTGCCTGTCACAATCCAACATGTTCACATTTTTCATGATTTTTTCTAACATACATGTTTAGGCCCATGCACAAAGAGAGAGAGAGAGAGAGAGAGAGAGAGAGAGAGAGTCGCACACGCATCCACACACTCATACACACACACATTCACATTTGTTAACTTTGTAGTTAACGAAGTTAACAAAAAATGAACAAGAAACACGCACAAAAAAACAACAACAAACAACAACAAAAAAGAAACGTGTATTTAATTCAGTTACTTAATGAGATCAATATTGCCTGAAAAGGTGGTTTCCAACAGCGAAATGATACCGATTGATAAATCAAAACTTATTAACATGGCTTGACCATTTCCACTACCACCCCATTCTCCATCCCCCCCCCCCCCCCACACACACACACACACTACCCCCTCCTCCTCGCGCTGCGCTCAACACTTCTTCTCCCTTCATGCCGGCTTACAAAAAGTCGCTGTTTGAGCATTGTGATGTGAGTGAGAGCTGTTAATTCGTTTGTTGTGGGGCTTGTTTGGGTCCCCGCCAGGCCTGTAAGGAGGCCCGCACTGCCGCCTTATTGCATTCCACCGGATATTAGAAAGACCTTCCCTTCCCTTCCCCGGGATGGTGGGTGGCAGCTCTGCCCGAGCACCGTACTGGGCCGGCCCCCTCCGTTTTCGATTAGTTTTTCTGGCCTCTTCCATGACCCAGCGAATGAAACGTTGTAGAGTAGTAGTGGAGTGCTTTCCCCTGTTTATTTATTTATTTATTTGTGGTTTGTTTGTTTGTTTATTTGGTAGGGTGCTTTCTCTGTTTTCGTTTTTGTTTATTTATTTATTTATTCATTTATTTACTTATTTATTTATTTATTTACTAATTTATTTATTTATGTATTTATTTTATCTATTTATTAATATATTTATTTATTTGTTTATTTAGTAGATTGCTTTCTTTGTTTTCTTTTTTTTTCATTTATTTATTTACAGCAAGTTTTTTTCATCGTAACCGAAGGAGAAGCAAATAAAGCATCGGTGTCTCACAATGCTACTAGAAATTTTGGGGGCTTCTTTGAGCAATTTCTTTCGCTGGTCCTCGTGTGCTCTGAGAGTAGTAGGACTTTAAAACCAATAGAACAGCGAGTTTTCGCTTGCGACATACTTACTGCCTGTTATGCCACGGTATGCATAGGGTAGCAACGAAGATTCTCAGCTCTTGGTCAGTTTTTGTATAGTACCCTGGCTGTGCTTCAGCCTTTTGAAGTCTCCTATAACCGAGGGTTATCTTCCAGAATAGTGAGTCTGCTTTCTTTACTCCTTTCGTATATACACCAAGTCTGGATATCGTTGATATAACATGTTGGTCGCCAGGTGTTCTTCACTATTCCTGTCTTACGTCTTCCTTGTAACAAAATCATGTCAGCAGGGAATTGAACCTTAATCTCCCACCTGACAGGCAGAGATACTGACCGCTGTATTGCTGTGGATTGTAAAGCGCGGCCTAACAAACCAACGACAACCAAGGTCCCTGATAATTTTCTACAGAAAACAAGTTATCCTGTGTATGTCAATCTGTGTCCCTGATAATTTTCCACAGAAAACAGAAGGAAAAAAGAGGGAAGCTGGGAGAATTTTAAATATCAACTAAGTAACATAACTCTTGAGAGTCACGGAGTTATCTCCCATGTAGAATTTCTCAAACCCAACACAGTTTGCTCTACCCATTCAGCTAGCATAGACGCAGCCACAAAGCATAAAGCTCAGAACTGTGTTGGGTTTGAGAAATTCTACATGGGACATAACTCCGTGACTCTCAAGAGTTATGTTACTTAGTTGACACAGAAAACAAGTTGTCTGTGTATGTCAATCTCTGTCCCTGATGATTTTCTACAGAAAACAAGTTATCTGTCTATGTCAGCCTCACACCTCGTTTGAATGAATATAAATGCTGGTATACAGACCCTTCGTAGCAAATATGTCTTGGCTGAATGTTGGGTTTTGAGGGGTTTTTTTTCCGCCCTAATACTATAGTGGAGAGAGAAGAGGTGTGGTGTTCAAGTCTGTTCAAGTATCCTTTTTTTAAAAATTTTGTTTCATTTCATTTTATTTTATTTTCATTTTATTTTATTTTATTTTATTTTATTTTATTTCATTTCATTTTTATTTATTTTATCTTATTTTATTTTATTTTATTTTATTTCATTTCATTTTATTTCATTTTATTTTATTTTATTTTATTTTATAGTATTTTATTTTTATCGTTTTTCCCGGACCACTTTCTACGCCACTTTAATGGCCACAGAATCTGGTGCAGTTTTTCACACAAAGTTATGATGATCATGACAATGAGGATAGACTCCCATCGAGAACTGAGATTGCGTGACAAAGCTGCCTCGATTTTTACTATCACAATAGATCCTGGCGTCAACCAGGCCCCAGAGATACAGACATATGCCGTGTTGGTCAGAAGATTTGAACAACACCATCAGTGATGCATCCGTGAAGTGGATGAAACTTGACTGTGTGGGCCCTGTCTTCCCAATAAGCCCATAGCACGCTCAACAACTCCGGGTTGAAGCTGGCTGGAGCTGAATATTGCCACAATGTATCTGACGACAGGATTGATGGGGATTCGAACCCACAACCTTCTAGTTGATAGTCTGTGGCGTTAGCCATTTGCACGATTGACGACTCTCTGTCTGTCTGTCTGTCTGTTTGTCTGTCTGTCTGTCTCTCTCTCTCTCTTTCTCCGTCTATCGCTCTCTGTCTGTTTCTCTCTCTCTCTGTCTTCTTTCTCTGTCTGTCTCTCTTTCTCTGTCTCTCTCTTTGCCTCTCTCTATCTCTCTCTCTGTCTCTGTGTTTTTCTCTGTCTCTCTCTGTCTCTCTGTCTCTGTCTCTGTCACTATCTCTGTCTCTCTCTCTCTCTGTCTATCTGTCTGTTTGTCTCTCTCTCTCTCTTTCTCTCTCTCTCTTTGTCTCTGTCTCTCTTTCTCTCTCTTTCCCCATTTTTCTAACGCAGTAGGGCAGACAGAAGAAGTGATTCAGCTCGTCTTTTTCCATACAATACGGTGGACAGAAAAGGCGGTTGAGTTCAAATCTTTTTTTTTTTCGTTTGTGTTTATATGCTAAGGGGGGGAGAGAAAAATAGAAACTGAGTCCCGGGCCATGTTCTTTCTTTTTTTTTTTTTCTTTTTTTCTTTCTTTCTTTCTTTCTTTCTCTTTTTCTCCTTCTTTCAAGAGAACTGAAGTGTTGACACAACATATTACCCGTGTGGGGGACAGGAAAGACGGTTTCCTCTGCCTACAGTGGGTCTTGTTCACTTTCTTTGTTGTCCGTTTGCTTTGCTTGTCGATTCCTCTTTCTTTCCTATAATTGTATCCACATATTAATTCAGGTACTAACCAACCACCCACCGACCCACCTACCCACCCACCCATCCATCCATCCACCTATACACATACACATACACACGCATACGAAAGAGTGCGTCACATCTTTGTGTGAAAGAGAACTAAGATTAAAGAAGATTTAATAAAGCCGAAATGGTCAAACCGTGTACATGATAGTTTTCCCTTGTTCCTGTCCTGTGCGTAGCATTTTTTTTTAGAAGAGAAAATCATCCAAGAAGAAATTAAAGCTAGAGACAAATTTGAGAAATACGTGTGTCACTTAGAGATGAACTATTTTCATGTTCAAAACAAATGATTTCCATACACATGCTCCTTAGAATACAACGCTCTGCCTTATAGAATTTCACACTGAAACCTAGTTCACCTTTTTATATGAATATGATTTAATAAACGAGAGAGAGAGAGAGAGAAAGAGAGAGACAGAGACAGAGAGACAGAGAAAGACACAGAGAGAGAGAGAGAGAAAGAGAGAAGAAAGAAAGAAAGAAAGAGAGAGAGAGAGAGAGAGAGAGAGAGAGAGAGAGAGAGAGAGAGAGAGAGATGTTGTGGCGGAAAACGAGAAATAAACGATTCCTGTTTGCTGCAACATCTATTTATAAAACAGAAATAAACTGTTATCGAATAATCAGCTTACACACAGTGCTAGTTTGCTTTTTTTATCTTATGCAGGTTAGTGTTGTGTGAGCATCTTCAAGGCGATAGCAAAGTACGTGTGACTATCTACGTACAAAAATAATAACCTTTCATATTAAGTGTTAACTACCAGTAATATTACCTGAAAAGTGAAATGTATTTTCCAAAAATCAACCATATGATGCTGTATTCTGTTTAGACTAATCATCGTTAGAATCCTAAGAAAGAGAGAAGAGAGAGAGAGAGAGAGAGAGAGAGAGAGAGAGAGAGAGAAGAGAGAGAGAAGAGAGAGAGAGAGAGAGAGAGAGAGAGAGAGAGAGAGAGAGAGAGAGAGAGAGAGAGAGAAAGAGAGAGAGAGAGAAGAGAGAGAGAAAGAGAGAGAGAGAGAGAGAAAGAGAGAGAGAAAGAGAAAGAGAGAGAGAAAGAGAGAGAGAAAGAGAGAGAGAGAGAGAGAGAGAGAGAGAGAGAGATCATCGTTGTCATCTCGTTGGAACGCTGTTACTGGTATTACTTGTTATTTTTGTTTAAAGCCCAGCCGACTGCGTAGAGCCATATCAGGACTATAACCGTTTCAAAACATGCACCATACTACAACAGGAAAAAAAGGAGAAAAAAAATTAAGTACACATAACATTGCATTCGAGCACATAATTCATGGAGATGCCCCTTGAGTTGACCACTCCGTCGAATTTATCGCACAGGGGATTTAAAAAAACAACATCTGAATACAAATTTAAACATAACTAACGACACTGAAACGTACATTAAGACGGGCTTAAACCACCTGACATTGCTTCCGCATATCTCACCTCCATGGAGCCAAAAATGCACTAAATACATCTACCCAATTATCAATCATAAGAGAAAGTATTAAGACTTTATTGAACATATACAGGTGAATAGACCAGCAAGGCAAAAAAAAAAAGTGTAATAGGAAGAAAACGATAGAAACCAAAGGAGCAAGAAAGAAACAAAGAGAGTGACAAAAAAGAGGAAATTTCTAGCACAGAATTTCCAGAAAGTGGGGATACCATTTGTACTGAAAGAGCCCCTGGCATCCCCACGGGGGCGTCGGAACGCTGAAAAATAAATAAACAAATGAAATAAAAAGAAACTGCTGTGTCTGGTCCAATCTTTCATGCAGACACTTGTCGTCTAGCTCAACCTCAGATGATACCTTCCATAGTCTAGTTCCAGCATACCCTGAAGGGTGGATTGATTTGATTTGATTTGATTTGATTTGATTTGATCTGATTTATTTCGATTCAGTTTGATCTGATCTGATTTTTCAGCTGAGCTTATTTGATCCGATTTCATTTGAATCGATTCGATTCGATTCAATTCGATTGAATTGGATGGGAAGGGATGGAATGGGGCTGGATTCGTTTGGGTGCGATTGGACTGAACAGGACAGGATCTGATCGGATCTGATTTCATCTGATCCAATCCAGTTTGACTTCACTTGACTTGACTTGATTTGATTTGATTTGATTTGTTTTGTTCTGATTTAGTTATACCTCACCACCTATCTCAGGTGATATGGCCGACGAGAACAACCATCCCAAGAAAGTAGACGTTTCAGTTGCCACCCTCTCCCTCCCTCTCTCCCTCTCTCTGTTTCTCTGTCTCTCTCTCTTCCTCTCTCTCTCCCTCTTTCCCTCCTTCCCTCCCTCCCTCTCTCCCTCCCTCTCTCCCTGTCTCCTTCTCAACCTCTCTCCCTCTGTCCCACTCTCTCTCTTCAACCCAGCACCACCTCTCTCCCTTCCTCCCTCCCTCTCTCCCTCCCACTCTCACTCTCATGTGCCGTGACGTTTGTTTGTTTTTCAGTCTTCTTTCTTTTATCTGTGAGTGTGCCGTGACGTTTTTACATTCTTTTATCTGTGACGCGTACCGTGACGTTTTTTTCAGTCTTCTTTCTTTTATCTGTGACGCGTACCGTGACTTTTTTTCAGTCTTCTTTCTTTTATCTGTGACGCGTACCGTGACATTTTTTCATTGTTTCTTTCTTTCACCTGTAACGTGTGCCGTGACGTTTTTTTCAGTCTTCTTTCTTTTTATCTGTGACGTGTGACGTGACGTTTTTTTCAGTCTTCTTTCTTTTATCTGTGAGTGTGCCATGACGTTTTTTCATTTCTTTTATCTGTGACGTGTATTGTGACGTCTTTTCGTTGTTCTTTCTTTTAGCTGTGACGTGGCCGTGACGTCAACTATTGACATCATTAGCAAATAATAAACATGACTGCTGGAGAAGGAGCATCAGAGCTCCGAAAGCTAAAAAAATGGCGTTTTCGTGTTTTTATTTGATCATAAGAAAGTAGATGATGGGGTCTCGGGATGGTGGTGGAGGGTGGGGAGAAATATTTGAGAGGCGGGGGGTGTGGGGGGATCTTACTGAATCCTACACTCTCACCACCAAAGAGATCAACGAGCATACTTTTTACATGGAAACGTTGCGTTATGTAAATGAAATTATTACGGTTGTTATCATGTGCTAGGATACGATGTGGACACGAGCAATATTTGGACAATTCGGTTTGAAACGATTCACGCTTCCTCAAAGCCAGACCATAGTGACTTTCCGCAACGCAACCACACTGGCTCACTTAGCGCTGTCTCTGTCTCTGTCTCTCTCTGTCTCTCTCTCTCTCTGTCTCTCTCTCTCTCTCTCTCTGTCTGTCTGTCTTTGTGCTCTGTCTGTCTGTCTGCCTGTCTGTCTGTCTGTCTTAGAAAAGGAAACAGGCTGTTATCCTTGCATGTGATACGATGCACAGCAATATGCTTTCTTTCTTATTTGGTTTGATGTTTTTCGAAGCTTTTGATACCTCTCTCTCTCTCTCTCTCTCTCTCTCTCTCTCTCTCTCTCTCTCTCTCTCTCTCCTCTCTCTCTCTCTCTCTCTCTCTCTCTCTCACTCCCCCTCTTTCTTTCGTGAGTATGTGCATTAGCTTCTCTGTCTGTGTTGTGTCTCTGTCTTTTCAGTTTCTTTTTTTGTTTTTCTTTCTTCTTTTTTTTCTGTTTTTTGTTTTTGTGTTTGTTTGTTTTTTGTCAGTACGTATGTCTTTCGTTTTTGTCTTTTTGTCAGTACATAATGACAATCATGCCTTCATATTAGTTGTACATCTAGAATGTATATCTGTTTAACTGTTGTTGGTTTTCCTATCATTGTCGTTTCTTCTTTTTGTTTCTGTTGCTTCCCTTCTGTTTTGTTTCTTTCATTTATTGTTTGTCAGTCTCTCTGCAGTTTCTAATCATTCCTCAGCTACCTCCAATTCCCGATCTTTCTGCTGCTTACGCTGTTCTACCCCCATTGTTCTCTGCCCCTCTCCTTTCCCCCTTCCCACAGGTAGTCCAGCTCTTTCCTCTGGCCTTCATCTCTCAAAATTCTATTCCATCCCCCCTCTCTTCTTCACACCTGCTCCAGCCCCCTCCCCCCCCCCCCCACCCGCTTTTTACCTCTCCCTCTACCTTAACTTCTATCACTATCTAAAAAATACATGCGCTCGTCATTGTTCTCTGTCTGTGTATATAGTCTCAGTGGTCAGTCGTAGCGAAATTGTCAGTCAGTCGTCTATTATTAATAGACTAATAATGAAAATAATAATAGTAATAAAAATAATGATGATAACAATAATAATTATAATAATAATGTTTATTTGTATGGCGCATATTCCATATAAAATAATGCTCACCAGCGCTTCACATTTTGCAACAAAAAAAAAAAAAAAAAGCAAATGTGATAAAAATGTTCACAATTACATACACAGTGAGAAAACAACAAACATTAAAGCTATACAAGTAAGAAGACACATAAGAAACCACAAAATATTAAAGTTTAAACACTGACTTATGTCATGAAATAAACAACAGATTTATCGTTGTGGCTTCATTCTCACTTGCACACTGATCATAAACACACAGAGCGAGCGTCACGACAATGAGAATAATGGGCCTAGTGGTTTGCCTTCCCTAAGTCAGGTTACGTGCTCCAAGCACAGAAGAAAAAGTCCCCATGATCGGGAAAAGGAAAGCATGAAAGTGAACCAAAACGCGAAGGACTATAAACCCCACCCCCTTCTCTATGCCTCCCCCTGCACACACACACACACACACACACACACACACACACACACACACACAACACAACACTACACACGCACATACACACACACATACACACACACTCACACACATTTTCACACACACACACACACACACACACACACACACACACACACACATTCACACACACACACACGCATTCACCACACACACCACACACACTTTACACACACACACACACATTCACACACACACACACACACACACATTCACACACACACATTCACACACATTCACACACACACACACTTTCACACACACATTCACACACACAACACACACGCACAACACACACACACACACACACACATTCACACACACACATACACACACACACACATTCACACACACACACACATACACGCACACACATACACACACCGTCTAATATCACTTATAGTGAAAAGACGTTAAATCAAGCAACGAACGAACGAACATACACACACACATACACACACACACACTCACACACACTGACACACACACACATACACACACACACACACACACACACACACACACACACACACACACACACACACACACACACATACACACTCCCATCTGACGAGAAGTAGTTCAACAGTCTGCACAAAGAACTCACTAACTGATCTGAGAGACCACCGGAAATTGGATAGATTTGGACCCAAAGCGCTTGCCCACCTCAGGTCCTGTCAGAGAGAGGCATGACGAAAGAAATCAGTTACTGCGTTGGGGTAAGTTTGTTAGACCCAAAGACGTTATATGTGCTATTTATGTATATAGCCTATATAACATTTTTGGTTAGACCACAAACTTGACATGGTTTTGCCTTACACGGCAAACATTTGCAAACGCAGGGGTTTTCCCCCACATAGGAAATGTATTGATCAGTTACAAAAAAATCAGAGAGCAGTTTTACAGGCATTGACAGAACTATAAAACGATTTTAGAAAGCAGAGTTTTAAAAAAATACTTTCAAGCGATGATTGACGTGACAATGATTACTTCCCAATCATGGCTGCAATGAACGAGAGAGAGAGAGAGGGAGAGAGAGGGAGAGAGAGAGAGAGAGACAGAACAGAGAGAGAGAAAGAAGAGAGAGAGAGAGAGAGAGAGAGAGAGGCAGCAGAAGCTTCGCAAATCATCAAACCAAATAAGAAAGAAAGCATATTGCTGTGCATCGTACCACATGCCAGGATTACAGCTTGTTTCCTTCTCGCTTGTGTCAACACCACACAACCATAGAAACTTATCATTTATCTCATTGCCCCTGGCTTCCTGCAAACAACACAGAAACATTTTTTATCTTGATCCCCTTCCAGACTGCATCCTGTGTTGCCCGCTTACAACTGACATCTCTCCTCTCGTGAGCGGAGTCGTGGCAATCACATTCCCGTCAGAACGTCAGATAATGGAGGATGAAGATGATGGATCAGAGGGTAAACAGACAGCTGCTGCCATGACAGACCCAGACAGCTGAGGACTTGTTTCCTCCTTCTAACCCTTCATCCTTTCATCCCTCAGGGCGTCAGCGTCTTAACAGTCCGCAATTCTTATTCTAGTGCAGAGCAAAAAAATAAAATTCAGAAATTGCTTTTTCTGTGCGGTCTGGGGATTCTTGAAATCTACTGTTTGTGTGGATATCAACGGTGTGGAAAATGATAATTCTTAAAGGTGTGGTTTTCTAAATATTTCATCAGACCTACCGTATTAACCTAACCTGTTTATCGTGTTTCAAGTCAGAAATACCATTTTAGGTGTAACAAAAAATTGGTAGTGGAGGGATGGGTGGGAAGGGGTGTGAATTAGCATCAGTTTTCCAGATTTAATTCTGGATTATTTGCTCTCTGGTAAGGACAATACGAAAACTGGAAAATAAGCCACATGTGCTAATCAGACACATGGAATCTGAAATGTGTACCCACTTTCCGAAGGTCTCTTGAATCAGCCTTTCATGGTGGCTGTCTGTCTATTTCTTACCAGCTGGGGGCTGGAATTTATAACGAATACTTTCCCAAACTGTGGTTCACTTGCATGCTTTCCTTTTTTGCATTGCCTTCTTCGTTTGTGGCAAGTGCCCTGTTTCATAGAAAGCAGTGATAAGATCCACACTTCTCACGTGTTTATTATCTGTTTCAAGTAAGAACCAAATTGTAGCAGGCTATTCCATTGTTTCAAGCGATGATTGACGTGACAATGATTACTTCCCAATCATGGCTGCAATGAACGAGAGAGAGAGAGAGAGAGAAAGAGAGAGAGAGAGAGAGAGAGAGAGGACAGAGAGAGAGAGAGAGAGGCAGCAGAAGCTTCGCAAATCATCAAACCAAGTAAGACAGAAAGCATGTTGCAATGCATTTGACAGTGAGGAACACATGGAAGACTATGAAGTAAACGTTTAAAAACAGTGTTAGAAGCTATGGTGTAGGTGGTTGTGGCTAAGACATTGGAGTTGTGGGAAGACAGTGAAAGGTGATGTAAAAAGATGGGATGGGGTGGGGTGGGGGGTATGAAGATCAAAAGAAAATAGAAAACAGTTGGAGTAATAGGCGGGAGTGGGAGACAAAGGGTGGAGATAGAACAGCATAAGTAGAACGAGAGAAAGTTGCAGGTAAGTTAAGACGTACTAAAAATTAAAGAGGCAACAGTAAGAGAGAGAGAGAGAGGGAAAGATAGAGGGAGAGAGAGAGAGAGAGATCAAAAGACAGAGAGAGAGAGAGGGGAGGGAGAGAGAGATCTAGATCGAGAGATCAAAAGACGGAGAGAGAGGGGGGAGACAGATAGACAGACAGGCAGACAGACACAGATAGGACAGACAGACAGAGACAGACAGACAGAGACAGAGAATGGAAAGAGTACATAAAGCAAGAAGTTATCAGTGACAAAACCTGTTAAATAAGCTGTCTCCAGATACCAAAACACAATTTTGACACTGTAACTATTGATTAAAAAAGAAAAAAAAAGGACAATGAGCCAAGAGAACAAACACACACAGGAAGGAGAAATTCACATCAAGATTCAGATGATCTATTAATTTAGATGATGGCCCTTTGTAAAAAAAAAATTTAAAAAAAGTCTGAAAAAGATTTAAAAATCTACCTTTTAGCCAAAAATGTACCAGAAACCCATGAGCACAATTAATCAAGACAATTCAAACAATTTTGCTGCAAACATGTTGTAAACAAATGATAAAACAAAACAAAACAAAGGGTGCATCTGTGAAACACCTTTTATCATTCTCACAGACTTACACGAAAATATTACCATAGAGTTTTTCATTTCTTCTTCATTTCCTACTGATGAAAGCTTTATTAACTTCATTTTTGTAGAAAAGTCCCAATCCTTTTGCAAAATGAGTTCTTTTCTTTTTGGTCAACAAGGGTAGGACACACTAAAACAAGATACACTTCATCTCCAATGGCACTATTACACAGTCCACATGTCGAAATGTTTTCATCAGATGTATGTAATTTGCAATGCACAGGGTTTTCTGATATACCCCATTTGAACTTGGCGAGAGTTTTTTGTTGCTGTTGTTATTGCTGCTGTTGTTGTTGCTGCTGTTGTTGTTGTTGTTGTTTTTGATAAATTTATTTACATTTGTCAGTCTGTAGGACTCAATACATTTAAAACAAAATCAATAACTCATTTGAATAGGATCATTTCGTTCCCATCATGTACAATCTATCACTCTTTGTTTTAAGCACTTACATTTATGATTCATTGGTTATTTCACACAAAAGTAAATTCATGTTTACACAAGGACATGCAAATATTTGATGCCCAGGAATGTTTAGTCTTAAAATCTAAACCATATAACAGTTTCTGTAACTACCTTTAAAGATAATTTACAAAAGAATTTGTATATGATAGAAATCTATACAGAAACGAGAGAGAGAGAGAGAGAGAGAGAGAGAGAGAGAGAGAGAGAGAGAGAGAGAGAGAGAGAGAGAGAGAGAGCGATCAGCTAGAACTTTCCAAAACCCGCAAGAATCGAAGAAAAACATATTGCTGAATGTTGAGCCACATGGCCAGATCATAGCCTGTTTTCTTTTCACTAGTGTCAGTGCCACACAACCATGGAAACTGTCCTTTTTATATTAGCTCATTACTCCTGGCTTCCTGCAAGCAACGTAAAGATGTTATTTATCTTGATCCTTTTCCAGACCCTATCTTACATTGCCACTTACAACTGACTCTCTCCTCTCATCAGCAGAGTTGCGATGATCACATTCACATCAGAACGTCAGATCATGGAGGATGAAAATGATGGATCAGAGAATTAACAGACAGCCGTTGTCATGATTGACCCCAGACAGCTGAGGACTTGTTTCGTCTCTTCTGTCCCTCACCCCTCAGGGCGTCAGCGTCTTTAAGTTCACATTTCTTCAGGTGCTGGGCACAAAATAAACCCAGGAACTGCTTTTTCTGTGAGGTCTGGGTTTTCTTCAGCTTCAGTGAGTCCTCATACAAAATGGATGAAATAATCATTCTTTTAGGCGTGGTTTTCTAAACTGTCAGTTTATCATTTGGTCTTAAGGACGGGTGAGACCTGACGGTGGTTCCAATCATGAGTACACATTTTGTGTGGAAAAAATGACAGAAAGTGGAGGAGGGAAATCGCTGTCATTTTCTCAGATCTGAGCCTGGTTTCCTGCTAGTCAACAAGGACAGTTTAACTACAAGACTACAGGATCACCACCTTGTGTTTAACAATAGTGGATCATCACAGCTTTTACTTTCCCACCTAAAGCAGATTTTAATTAATATAACATAAAATCCTCAGAACATCCCGTTTGCTATTTGAAGCACTGGTTTATTATATTTCAGTTTTCGACTCTGGTCACAGGATGAATGGTGAGCAAGTTCATGACCTATTTTGAAAGCACTTCGGTACACCCAGCAGTAATTATAGTTTCTGTCATTCTCTAGTGATGGGAAAGGTAAAGCACCAGGTATCAGAGATGAGTCCTGCTCTCACAGTGCTGGTCCCAAGAGAAGTTGATCTAAGACTTCGTTCGCTATCACTTGCTTGTGTAATAGGAAACCTTTATGAATGATTTTGTAAAGCTTGTAATGGCCACTTGCTGTTCATTGTGTGTTATATTGCAGCCTAATCTGCTATGTAGCTCATATTGTACCATACGTTTTCACACCATAACACATTTTGTTTTCTTTCAGATTCTTTAACGATCATTTTAACATAAAACACAGACAAATACAAGATGATATGAAAGCTGAATTACAATTACAATGTAAAATTTAATTTTTCACACATTTGCAAATATCGACAAGTTTATAATACAGTGACAAACGCAAATAAAAGAACCATGATCCATAATCAACAAGCTAATTTTAGTCCTTTTCCTAATAAGGAGTTGATGTATCAAGCAGAAAGGTTTGCACCTACATTGCAGCCACGTTTCAGTGGTGTGTCTAATGATTTGGCTGAATGCTGATTTTTTTGTCTGTTTGTGTCATAGAAGTGTTCAAGTTTAAGTAGAGACAAACATGACGAAATAAAAAAAAAGCAAAAACAAAAAACAAAAACAAAAAACATAAAACAAAAACAAAAACAAAAAATCTCAGCCTTCTGTAAGTGATGAACTGGGTTGTAACGTTTTTGCATCAAAGACACAGAGATTACAACTCAGAATGTCTTTGAAATAACTTGATATTACAGATATACAGGGTTATACTTTGATGCTTATAGTGTCTACAGACCTTTAACGTTTGTGGATGTGTGATATAAACATCCTTCACTAGACGAGAAGCATGCAAGAGCAGAAACACTAGTGTACACATCACAGACATAAGGGCTCCATTGTGTGTCGCTCAGTGACTCCAGATAAAAAGTTTAGCTTGCTTTCTTTTCCTTTTTTTAGTAACATTGTATGGTTTACTCCATTCAGTTTTGTTAGGGTTTGTGGTAAGGTTAGGATTATGATAGGCTGACTAAACCAACATGTTATGCAAAAGCCTAAAACAAAAAGAAAAAAATCAGTGGCACGTCTGAAGTCATGAAAGTATATTTGTTAAGGTGTAATGTGATGGTCAAAAAACATTACACCTGAATGGTGAGCAAGTTCATGACCTATTTTGAAAGTACTTCGGTACACCCAGCAGTAACTATTGTTTCTGTCATTCTCTAGTGATGGAAAAGGTAATGCAGCCAGGTACCAGAGATGAGTCCTGCTCTCACAGTGCTGGTCCCAAGAGAAGTTGATCTAAGACTTCGTTCACTATCACTTGCTCATGTAATAGAAAATCTTTATAAATGATGTTGTAAACCTTGTAATGGACACTTGCTGAATTTCACCTTGTAATTTGTTACTGGGTGTGTTTCATGGCCAGCTGTGTAGCTATATGGTAAGACATACCACCTGTAATGTTTGATGTTATTCACAGTTATGTGTCACATGGTGTGTTGACTGGATATCTGTGTTCAAACCTGTGCTTATATTGGTTAGTAAGTCTGGTGTATAAAGCCTGTGCTTATATTGGTTAGTAAGTCTGGTGTATAAAGCCTGTGCTTATATTGGTTAGTAAGTCTGGTGTATAAAGCCTGTGCTTATATTGGTTAGTAAGTCTGGTGTATAAAGCCTGTGCTTATATTGGTTAGTAAGTCTGGTGTATAAAGCCTGTGCTTATATTGGTTAGTAAGTCTGGTGTATAAAGCCTGTGCTTATATTGGTTAGTAAGTCTGGTGTATAAAGCCTGTGCTTATATTGGTTAGTAAGTCTGGTGTATAAAGCCTGTGCTTATATTGGTTAGTAAGTCTGGTGTATAAAGCCTGTGCTTATATTGGTTAGTAAGTCTGGTGTATAAAGCCTGTGCTTATATTGGTTAGTAAGTCTGGTGTATAAAGCCTGTGCTTATATTGGTTAGTAAGTCTGGTGTATAAAGCCTGTGCTTATATTGGTTAGTAAGTCTGGTGTATAAAGCCTGTGCTTATATTGGTTAGTAAGTCTGGTGTATAAAGCCTGTGCTTATATTGGTTAGTAAGTCTGGTGTATAAAGCCTGTGCTTATATTGGTTAGTAAGTCTGGTGTATAAAGCCTGTGCTTATATTGGTTAGTAAGTCTGGTGTATAAAGCCTGTGCTTATATTGGTTAGTAAGTCTGGTGTATAAAGCCTGTGCTTATATTGGTTAGTAAGTCTGGTGTATAAAGCCTGTGCTTATATTGGTTAGTAAGTCTGGTGTATAAAGCCTGTGCTTATATTGGTTAGTAAGTCTGGTGTATAAAGCTGTGCTTATATTGGTTAGTAAGTCTGGTGTATAAAGGCTGTGCTTATATTGGTTAGTAAGTCTGGTGTATAAAGCCTGTGCTTATATTGGTTAGTAAGTCTGGTGTATAAAGGCTGTGCTTATATTGGTTAGTAAGTCTGGTGTATAAAGCCTGTGCTTATATTGGTTAGTAAGTCTGGTGTATAAAGGCTGTGCTTATATTGGTTAGTAAGTCTGGTGTATAAAGCTGTGCTTATATTGGTTAGTAAGTCTGGTGTATAAAGCCTGTGCTTATATTGGTTAGTAAGTCTGGTGTATACATTAGTAAAGGTCACAGAGTCCAAATGTATCCAATTTCCAGTGGTCTCAGGTCAGTTATAGGCCCATTGTTCAAGATGTTTATCTAATTTTTGTCAGCGGGGGTTCGATTTTATGAGAAACAGTCCCCTTTCCATTTACTACTACTTTCTTGCGTGCTTTCCTGTATCCTGTCTTATGAAAGGCAATTATGGGCCCAGTCTTTTATTGCCATGACACTTATTCTGACATACTTATAATCCGTTTCCAAATGGAAAGCAAAAACGGCAACAATCTACTTAACCATATAGATATGATTAACTTGTACTTGGCACACACAGACAACAATAATGTACAAACTTTGAAGAATGAGAGAATACATGGTGATGGATCGTGCTTAAATGATTTGAGTTGTGGGAAGTAAGAGAGTATGGAAGAGGTGGGGCAGAGATTAAAAACAAAAAAATAAAGTAAAGGAAAAATGTAACAAATTAATGGATGGTCAGGGTGGAAAAAGGAGGGCTGGAAAGGAAGGTAGAGATAGAACAGCACACGGGAAAAGAGAGCAAAATGCAGACAGGTGAGGACAAACAACAGGTAAAAGAGAGGCTGATACACAAAAATGAGAGAGACAGACACACAGACACAGCAAAGGGGTTGAAAAAAATGTCTTTAACACACAATCAAACAAACTGACTCCAGATTTAAAACACAACTGAAGGCATGATTATCATGATGGGCAAACAGGGAAAAAAGAACACTAGAATGAGAATCGAAACAGAGACGCATACACAAACACTGTACTTACAAAATACCAAAAAAAAGATCAGCAAAAAGCTTTTTCTAAAACATAAAATCGAAGAAAAACGTATTGCTGAGTGTTGAGCAACATGCCAGGATTACAGCCTGTTTCTTTTCGCTTGTGTCAATGCCACACAACCATGGAAACTATCATTTATCTCATTGCCCCTGGCTTCCTGCAAACAACACAGAAACATTTTTTATCTTGATCCCCTTCCAGACTGCATCCTGTGTTGCCCGCTTACAACTGACATCTCTCCTCTCGTGAGCGGAGTCGTGGCAATCACATTCACGTCAGAACGTCAGATAATGGAGGATGAAGATGATGGATCAGAGGGTAAACAGACAGCTGCTGCTATGATAGACCCCAGACAGCTGAGGACTTGTTTCCTCCATTCAACCCGTCGCCCCT
>JAPXFY010000016.1:17012313-17027313 GCA_030674185.1 Monoplex corrugatus | reverse complement strand
ATCTTATGTGAGAGACGCGCTGTTGCAGTTATTTAGCGGTAATGACATCGGGCAAGGAGAAGCTTATCCATATAACGTGGTAATTTAAGTGTATTGATGTCATTCTGACACCTAAACAAAAAACTGTCACTAAAAGTCTTATGCGATGGCGCAATTCCATTGTCTGCAAGTACTGATGGATGGACGGCCTTGTACAATGTAAAACTTGAACTGAAACTTAATATAAATACACACATGCACACACACACACACACACACACGCCACACGCGCGCGCGCGCGCGCGCACCGACACAACATACAACACACACGCACACACACACAGACACACACGCATGATGGTGATGATGTCCTTGGTAGTTTTTTTAATACGCGTAGTTACGTCAAACCCTTGATCAGCCGACTTCCACGTTCACTCACGCTCGTGCGCGTGCACACACACACACACACACACACACACACACACACACACCACGCACACACACACACACACACACACACACACACACACACACACACACACACACACACACACACACACGTTCGCGCGAGTGCATACTCATTAAAATTTTAAAACAAGTGACTGCCATCGTTCAAGCAAACAAGAACCACAAAAAAAAACACGAAAGAAGAATATGAACGCGTATTTAATACAACAAGACAAGACAGGCGTAAATTTTCGGCCAACTGGCCTTTGTCAAGCGTAAGATTACAAACAAACATACACCAGATACAAAAATTATGAGACTGACACTTTTCTGCCACTGTGTCCAATGTGAGAAAAGGAATAAACTGACTAAGATGACATTAAAATTTTGTTAAATAATCCTACAGCAAGTCCAAAATAGTCATGATGATGATGATGATGACTCTCACGGATGAGAGCAGGCATCGTGGTCCTTTACCACCTGGTATGGGTCTTCATGTGGAATACAAGACCGATTCTGGAGGCACATATTTTTCCACATTTGCTGCATTGGAAGCGGTAATGCGGCCTTGTGTTCTGCTTTCGTCGGTCCCTCTTTTGTAGAATAGCAGCTGTTCCAACGTGATTGTGCCCTGGGAGCACAGCTGTCACAAGCTTTATGTTCTGTGTTAGGCAATGTATTCGCAGCTAATGAAGTTGGCCTTGAAAGTATCCTTGAATCGCTTTCGTGGTCTTCACTGGTCATGGCATGCTTTCTTCAGCTCTCCATACAGAAGTATCTTTTGGATTCGGCAGTCTTCCATAGGAACAAAGTGTCCTGTCCAACGAAGCTTGCATTTGAGGAGTAGACACTCTACATCTGGCAATTCACACTTCTTCGAAACTTAGAACACTGGACACCTGATCTTTTCACGTGATTTTGCAGATATCGTTCAGACATCTTTGGTGGAATCCTTCGATTGGTAAGAATGGTCCGTTTGTAGATACCAGACAAACCACGAAAATAGAATCAGAATGTGTATTTCATACAACCAGTCTTGTCTTGTCTTGTCTTGTCTTGTCTTGTCTTGTCTTGTCTTGTCTTAAATATGCGTACTGATTCCATCTTCGTGGTTTTTTTTCCTCTGGTTCCTGTTTGCTTGAACGCGGGCGGTCGCTCTTGTGTTGGTAGGTAGCGCAGGTCTTGAAGCAGTACAGGAGGACGCTCAAGATTATTGCTCTACATACAGCAGTCTTTGTGCAAAGCCTGACGCAGTGATCTTGCCACAATTCCTGGTCAACCTTGCAGAGGCAGAGTCAGTCTTGTTGATGTGTAAGCGCCTCCTCCTCCTCATCATCAAGTGCCCTGCCGCATGGCTTTGGCAATCATGGCCCTACATGTGCATCTATCCCTTGTTGCCGCAAGCACATCTTTCACCCTCTCTGTCTTCAGCCACTCTGCATGTCCGTCCAATATTTTTTCCCTGGGTCTACCTGGTGCTCTCTTTCCCTCCAGCTTTCCTGTTGTGACCAGGTGCTCTAAATCCCCTTTCCTCATATAATGGCCTATAAATGTTGCCTATCTTTTCCTAATCTTCCTTATGAATGATCTTCTTGTGTCTGCCTCGATCATTAGCTTTCTTTGCTGCCCATGGAACGCTAAACATTCTTCTCAGAAACCACATCTTGGCTGCCTCAATCTTGTTCTGTCTTTGCTTGTTGTCTGTCCACGCCTCACAACCATATAACATTATTGGTTCTACATTATAATCAAGACCTCTCTTCCTGATGTCAATTGATAGGCATTTTTTGGTAAGTATGCTTTTCATCTTAATGGCCGATTCTGCTGGCTATTTCTGGTGTGCACCTGCCGTCTGGTGAGATGATCGTTCCCAGATATTTAAACTTATCAACCTGTCTCAAGGTCGTGCCTCCTCAGCATAGAAAAATCTATTAACGCTCACTGTACTGCCCGCGTAGCTGTATTTGTTCACAGTCATGATCTCCACACTGTTGATGACAGTCGAGGCTGGTGAGGCGCCTGAAGCTTGTCAAGAAACGTAGCCCGTCTCACTGAGGCTAATTGTAATACTGAAGGGTTTGCAGGCCACAGCAAATTAGTCAGTGGTGGACTGGATGTCCTCATGCGAACGTACAGCCATTGCATAGTTATCTGTGTAGAGAACTTCCCCCAAGACGGTGTTGAAATCAACACGTTATTATCTTATAAACACATATATGAAGGCTATTACGTGCAGATATTTTTTTTCTTTTGGGAAAAACTAAATATGTAATATTTCTTTACCATGAACCTAGGAAGCATCAGGGAAGTTGTCTGATTGGTTGTTTTTGTCCTGGTTGTTTTTGTCCTGGTTGTTTTTGTCCTGGTTGTTTTTGTCCTGGTTGTTTTTGTCCTGGTTGTATTTGTCCTGGTTGTATTTGTCCTGGTTGTTTTTGTCCTGGTTGTTTTTGTCCTGGTTGTTTTTGTCCTGGTTGTTTTTGTCCTGGTTGTTTTTGTCCTGGTTGTATTTGTCCTGGTTGTTTTTGTCCTGGTTGTTTTTGTCCTGGTTGTTTTTGTCCTGGTTGTTTTTGTCCTGGTTGTTTTTGTCCTGGTTGTATTTGTCCTGGTTGTATTTGTCCTGGTTGTTTTTGTCCTGGTTGTTTTTGTCCTGGTTGTATTTGTCCTGGTTGTATTTGTCCTGGTTGTATTTGTCCTGGTTGTTTTTGTCCTGGTTGTATTTGTCCTGGTTGTTTTTGTCCTGGTTGTTTTTGTCCTGGTTGTATTTGTCCTGGTTGTTTTTGTCCTGGTTGTATTTGTCCTGGTTGTTTTTGTCCTGGTTGTTTTTGTCCTGGTTGTTTTTGTCCTGGTTGTATTTGTCCTGGTTGTATTTGTCCTGGTTGTTTTTGTCCTGGTTGTTTTTGTCCTGGTTGTATTTGTCCTGGTTGTTTTTGTCCTGGTTGTTTTTGTCCTGGTTGTATTTGTCCTGGTTGTATTTGTCCTGGTTGTTTTTGTCCTGGTTGTTTTTGTCCTGGTTGTATTTGTCCTGGTTGTATTTGTCCTGGTTGTATTTGTCCTGGTTGTATTTGTCCTGGTTGTATTTGTCCTGGTTGTATTTGTCCTGGTTGTATTTGTCCTGGTTGTTTTTGTCCTGGTTGTATTTGTCCTGGTTGTATTTGTCCTGGTTGTATTTGTCCTGGTTGTATTTGTCCTGGTTGTTTTTATCCTGGTTGTTTTTGTCCTGGTTGTTTTTGTCCTGGTTGTATTTGTCCTGGTTGTATTTGTCCTGGTTGTATTTGTCCTGGTTGTTTTTGTCCTGGTTGTTTTTGTCCTGGTTGTTTTTGTCCTGGTTGTTTTTATCCTGGTTGTATTTGTCCTGGTTGTTTTTGTCCTGGTTGTTTTTGTCCTGGTTGTATTTGTCCTGGTTGTTTTTGTCCTGGTTGTTTTTGTCCTGGTTGTATTTGTCCTGGTTGTTTTTGTCCTGGTTGTATTTGTCCTAAATGTTGTGAATTTGTTTCTTGGTTGTCTTCCATGTACGCTTGACAAAGGTCAACTGGCCGAAAATTTGAACCTGTCTAGTTTCTTTACATAGGCACGCGTTTTCATTCTATTTTCATGCGAATCTGGTTTCCATGTATATTTGCTGGGAGAACATGCACATAATAAAGAAAATGAAAACGAACAGTAAGGCTGTGATGCGTTTCCAAACCACCAGTGTATAACTCTGTGTTATGTATTAAATGAAGTGCTGCTTTGTATATTTGCCAGTTTGCTAAAACGAGAAAAGCAAACGCTGCTCCACTGGACCAGGAAAGTTAGAGGTTCTGCAAGAAATACGGATTTTGAGGAGTGTTCTGACCTTACGGTTTTTGTGCTTCGTATCTGCTTCTATGCTAGCTGAATGGGTAGCGCAAACTGTGTTAGATTTGAGAAGTTTTACGACATGGGAGATAATTCCTACGAGACTCTCAAGAGTTATGTCCTTTGATTAATATTATTAAAAATTCTCCCTGCTTCCCTCTTATTTCTTTGGTATTACGGATTGAACCTTTTACAGGGCTTACCATTTCAGGTGAATGCATCTGCTGAGAATTGTAGGTGTGGTCACTTTCCTAATGGACGGCGTTGAAATCAATACCATCCATTGGGAAGGAGACCGCAACAGTGGTCAATTCACCCCCGTGGGGAATGCCCGGGGCTCTTTTAGTATAAACAGTATCCCCACCTTCTGGAAATTCTGTGCTAGAAATTTCCTTTTTTCCGTCACTCCCTTTGTTTCTTTCTTCTCCTTGCTTCGATTCTTTTGTGGGAATGTTAATTTTGTGATACCGTGCAATTACCACACCCCAGCCAGTTTTGAGTCTACAGACTTTAGAGTTTGAAATTTGTTTTAAGGATTTATGACGTTTGGACAGTTCCATGTGCGCTCTACCCAATCTGCTAGTAATTGTCTGGCAGTCTGTTAAAGTCTGTACAAAACTCTATTCGTTGGCAAGGTCTTGAAATGAGGAATGGTAATGGAGTGGGGGGTGGGGATGGGGGTGGAGGACGAACAGGACGTATGAAAGATTCATCCTGACGCCACCAAAGCGATTGGAGCATAAAGAGTTAGGATCGAGACAACAGGTCAGTTTTCATGTTGATGGCTGTGACTGACCGCCAGTCAGAAAATCTCGGGGCCATGGCTCTATTAACCTTTTGGCTCCCGCACCTTATCTTCCGACTGCAAAAACTTAACCCTTTGACTCCCTCACCCCATCCACCAGCTTCCTTGTAAGGAAGCTGTGGATAGGGTGAGGGAATCAAAGGATTAAGTTTTTTTGCAGGAAGCTGGTGGAAAGGGTGAGGGAATCGAACGGGTAAGTTTTTGCTTTGCTAGCTTGGTTGACAATACAGGATGCTGGTGGACAGGGTGCGGGAATCAAAGGGTTAAGAAAATAACCACGCGCCAATTTCTAACTGATTGATTGATCTGTATTTTTCCAAATGGTCAGGGCAGCGACACAGTGCAACAGCGTTTGGTCAATTTTCCATGATTGCCATCGAAAATAAACCAGTTTTTTGTTTTTTTTTGTTTTGGGTTTTTTTGTTTGTTTGTTTGTTTTTTGTAATTCTGTTTTTCAATGAAATACTTCATAACCAACCATACCTTCAGTCACCCGACTCTGACGTACTTTGCTTGCGTCATCTGGCTGTTAGAGATGCAAGCCACAGACACAGTTGGTTTAACTAGTTAGCTGACTGAAATGAGGTTGGAGAAGGCGAAAGAAGAAGAAGGAGAAGGAAGAAGAAAAAGAGGAGCAAGAAGAAGAAGTGAAGACTACTCTCGCATGCCTCCACATCCTGGAATAATTGAACAAAGAGGAGGGGAGCGGTGTAACACACTCAAAGCGACAGACATATCTTCCGCAGACGAAGATAACAGAACCGTTTTAGACTTATGATTTGTGACGCGCGCGTTTTTGACAGGCTCTTGGAAGCCGCAGCCGTCTCCCCCTCCTCACCCCCCCACCCCCACCCCATCATCTCTTGACCCCCCTCCCAGCCCCACCCCTCCCTCTCTCTCCTTCTTACCCACCCTCCTCCCTTGGGGAGCTGTCTCGCCGTTCGTCTGCTAGACTGGAGCGGGCTGATAATCTCTTATTGAATTTCGCTTTTATCGTCTCTTTGCCGAGCTTGAACGCTCGGAAGTTATTCCCTTATGTGAAAGACTGGCCTCCTCCCGGCTCCTTTCTCTCAATGTAAGCACACACGCACACACACACCTACACCCCCATTTCTCTCTCACGTGCACGCACACACACACACACACACACACACACACACACACACAGATAGAGAGAGAGAGAGAGAGAGAGAGAGAGAGAGAGAGAGAGAGAGAGAGAGTTAACACAAACATTAATTCCTATTTTCTGACATGTCTCTTTTTCTAGTTCTAGTTTTCTAGTTTATATCGCTTATGGCCCAGTCGACCGCAAGAGCCATATCAGGGCTAATAACCTATCGCTGTCAGACGACAACAGATACCGTTTTTTACTCTTGGGTTTGCTTATGTGTGTTATTTGTTATATCGCTGATTTATTGAAGTATTTCATTGTCAGTAATTTTTGTGCCTGTTTGTTTGTTCCAGGCAGATAGACTTAGCAACGGCAAATTTGAAAAGAAAAAAAAATGACATATAAGCTGATAACTTCTACCTTTCGAAGATAAAGTATCATTGTCATTTTCATTGTCACATTCTCTCTCTCTCTGTCGTTCTGTCTCTGTTTCTCCCTGTCTCTGTCTCTCTTTGTCTGTCTCTGTTTCTCCCTGTCTCTGTCCCCTCTTTGTCTGTTTGTCTGTCTGTTTGTCTTCTCTCTCTCTTTCTCTCTCTCTCTCTCTCTTCTTCTGTCTTCTCTCTCTTGTCTGTCTGTCTCTCTCTCTCTCTCTTTCTCTCTCTCTCTTCTCTCTCTCTCTCTCTCTTCTCTCTCTCTCTCTCTCTCTTCTCTCTTCTCTCTGTCTCTTCTCTCTCTTCTCTCTCTTCCCCTCTCTTCTCTTCTTTCTTTTCATCTTTTTTCTCCTTTTTTTTTCTTTCCTACCAATCGAATGTTCTGGCAGGTTCCAAAACTGCGCCAAGAGAGGGATAGAACTTGGTGTGTGTTATGTAAGACTAATGGGGGGTATGTGGTGGTGAGACCCATGACTGCACACTTAAATGATATCACATATTGAACACAACAGGCTGTTTTCGATGAAACAACATGCCATGAAAAATATGTGAGGACTCAAATGAGACGCGTGTTACGAATTTCCTTTTAAAGCGTTCCAGATATTTTTCGGATGCATGTATGCACGTTCTTTTTTTCCCCGCACTGCGTAGGCGGTATGTTGCTGCACAGTCTGCGTAGTCCGTCTAGGGTGGGTATGCATGCCAGGTTGTGTATTTTCATATTTCCATGAGCCACCATGAAAGCCAGAACAAGATTGAGGCAGCCGAGATGTGGTGTCTAAGAAGAATGTTGAGAATACTATGGACAGCAAAGAAAACTAACGAGACAGTCTTGATGGAGGCAGACACAAAAATATCATTCATAAGGAAGATTAGGAAAAGACAGGCAACATTTGCATGCCATTTTATGAGGAAAGGGGAATTAAAGCACCTGGTCACAACAGGAAAGCTAGAGGGAAGTAGAGCACCAGGTAGACCCAGGGAGAAAATATTGGACGGACTTGCAGGTGGCTGAGGACAGAGAGGGTGGAAGATGTGCTTGCGTCAACAAGGGAAAGATACATAATCATGGAGGGCCATGATCGCCAACGCCATACGGCAGGGAATATGATGATAATGATGATGATAAGCCACCGGACACTGACATGACTTACCGGGTCTCTAATGTACATATTTGCTTTTCAACGTGCGTGCACATACAAATGGGGGTTTAGCCACCCACAGGTCTGCACACACGCTGACTTGGGAGATCAGCCATACCTCCACTCTGTATTCACGAGGCGGGAGGTACCCAGGCAGGATCGGATTTAACCCCAGGTCTTCTGATTGGAAGTCAAATGTCTTACCCATTTGACTACCGTGTCCATCATCTTTTGTTTTGTTGTTGTTGTTGTTGTTGTTGGTGTGGTGGTGGTGGTGGTGGTGGTGGTGGTGGTTTATTGTTTTGCTTGTCTGTTTGTTTGCTTTTTTTTGTTTAATTGTATGTTTGTTTTGTTGTTGTTGTTGTTGTTGTTGGTTTTTACTTAAACATTGGCAGTCATTTTGATTTCGATTACACTGATAGTTTGAAATAAATGATTTGCTGATGTATGGTCCCAACGTAACGCTTCAGACTACTGGTGATCTGTTGTCTTTGACAAAACGATTGAAATAGATAAGGGACTGAGGGGTGTCTTCCTGGCTATGAGACCTTATATAAGAAAAAGTAAATATGGAGAATT
Source organism: Monoplex corrugatus (assembly GCA_030674185.1). Lineage (NCBI taxonomy): Eukaryota > Metazoa > Mollusca > Gastropoda > Littorinimorpha > Ranellidae > Monoplex > Monoplex corrugatus. Next base: position 17,018,982 of record JAPXFY010000016.1, on the reverse strand, counting down.
TTCACCAGAAACCGTAGCGTAGTAAGCATCACCGCCAGCCCAGCCACGTCACCATCACGATAATATTTATGTATACAGCGGTCCTGTTAGCACAAAAAGTGGTCATAGCGTCACGCTGGTAACGAAAGGGTTGTGGGTTCAAGCCCCTCACGGGCCCCAGTTTTCCAGCAGGCTGGATGTCTCGCGTTCAGTCCCAGCTTGCAACATAAAGACTGGCCTTTTGTCCGCCCATCTGAATGCTCCAATCATTGTGATAGTATCAGCTTAATGTTTGATAGGTCCCATCCTCCACCCCCAGCCACTTCAAGACCTTGCCAGCATATTGGGTTTTGCGCAGGTTCAAGGAGTCTGGCAGATAATTACAAGTGGCGTATTTGGGTGAGACGTATATAGAATTGTCCCGTTGCGATTTCTTTAACTCCTCTGACGACCAAGTTCCATGGCAACCGGCAGGATCTGGTAAAAACGGCCACGTTCATCATCAGATGTAGCCTGACCATGCAGACACCGAGTGGAAAAAGAAGTCCCCAGAACAATGAATCCCTCTTGAGTAAATTGCAGTTTCCATCATCAGTCATGTTCATCCTGATAAAGAACAAATGAGGTTTAGCGTAGTTTGTCATTCCACCCTGACAACAGCACAATGGCCAGTGGAAGGGGAAACAATCTCTGTCCAACCCCAGAATCGAACATGGGAGTTTCCCGCATTCTTGGTATTGTTATTGTTATTGTTATTGCTATTGTTGTTTAAAGCCCAGCCGACTGCGTAGAACCATATCAGGGCTATAACTGCTTCAAAACATACAAAACTTCAACAGGAAAAAAAAAAAGAAAAGAAAAGAAAGTACATATATCAATGCATTCGCCCACACAATCCAAGGACATGCCCCCGGCGTTGACCACTCCATCCAATCCACCGCACAGGAGATTAAAAAAAGCACCTCAATACAAATTATTACTTTTATTATTACTATCATTATCATTATCATCATCAGTATCATTAGTCATGCCTGTATGTTGTGCAGAGAGTCGAGAGACGGCCTACATCTATGCAATCTCCAGCGCCGGCGTCATGTATGCGGTGACCCGAGCTTGCTCCAAGGGCGAGCTCTTGAAGTGTGGCTGCGACCGCCGCGTTCGGCGTCGGCACGCCACCGACGGCACCTTCGAGTGGGGCGGCTGTTCCGACAACATCCGCTATGGAGCTCGCTTCTCCAAGGACTTCGTGGACGCCAACGAGCTCAAGTTCAACGCCGAGGGCCTGATGAACCTCTGGAACAACGGGGCTGGAAGAAAGGTGAGGAGATGGAGGGGTTGGGATTGGGGTGGGGTGGGGTGGGGTACCGTTTCTTTGAACTAAGCTGACGATGGATGATTGATTGAAGAATTTGAGGAGAGAGGGGGGTTTAGAGAAAAAGGTGAGTGAGAGGATGGGAGAAAGGTTTGGATGTATGAATGGACGCAAAGACAGAGGTTAGAGGTGATACATACATACATACATACATACATACATACATATATACATACATATGCACATACATACATACATATATATGTATATATGTATATATATATATATAAACACATGCCTATAATATATATATATATATATATATATGTATGTATATATATATATATATGAATAATACATCTTGATTTGTAAATTTCTATAAACAACAGGTTGTTATTGTTATTGTTGTTTAAAGCCAAGGCGACTGCCTAGAGCCATATCAGGGCTATAACCGCTTCAAAACATACAAAACTTCAACAGAGAAACGAAAGTAAAGAACATTAAGTACACATATCAATGCATTCGCGCATATAATCTAAGGAGATGCTCCTGGCGTTGACCACTCCGTCCAATTTATCGCACTGAGGATTTTAAAAAACACGCCTGAATACAAATATAAACATACCTAAGGACACCAAAACATATATAAAAACAGGTATAAATTACCCAAAATTGCTTCCGCATATCTCACCTCCCTAGAGCCAAAAATGTATTTAATACATGTACCCAATTGTCAATCCTAAGAAAAAGTACAAAAGACTTTATCGAACACATACAGGTGAATGGACCAGCAAGGCAAAAAATGATAGGAAGAAATGAGAGAAAGCAAAGGAACAAGGTATAAACGAAGAGAGTGACAGAAAAGAGGACATTTCTAGCACAGAATTTCCAGAAGGTGGGGATACTATTTACACTGAAAGAGCCTCCGGCATTCCCACGGGGGAAAACAACAGGTTCAGCATACACAATTAAAAACCAAACAAGAACGTCATCAGATCCAATCAGCCTGCCTGATCTCTGTCATCAGTTTGGTATAATAGGGAAATGAGGATAATGGAGTAAGAAAGGAATAATTGTATATATCGACTTGACGGAGTGTCTGTCTGTCTGTCTGCACTTTGTGTATCTGTGAACATAATAGGCCAGCAAAGATTTTTCGTCTAGATGTGAATAAGTCATTACCCTTTTTAACTAATCTCAGTGAAATAGGTGAATTAAGATATTTTCGGGTTTTTTGTTGTTGTTGTTGTTGTTGTTGTTGTTGGGCTTTAACTCCCAAGCGTAATCGCACATACGAGAAGGCTTTTACGTGTACGGCTTTTTTTTTTTCAATTGGCCGTTAAGGCAGTCATCCTCCTTTTTCGGGGACGTACATGTACATGCTGACTGTTTTCATATTTCCATTAGCCACTAAACACTGACCTGGCATCCAGGTTCTTTAAGACGTGTTTGATGTTCTACCTGTGTATGTACACGATGGGGATTCCAGGTATAAGCAGGTCTGCATTTATCCCTTCTGCACCCTATCCACCAACTGCAAAAACATTAACCCTTTGACTCCGTCACCCTATCCACCAGCTTCATGCAGATAGCTGGTGGGTAGGGTGAGGGAGTCAAAGAGATGGTGGTTTGGGTGAGAGAGTCAAAGGGTTAAGTTTTTGCTTTGCTAGCATGGTTGACAATGCAGGATGCTGGTAGACGGGGTGCGGGAGCCAAAGGGTTAAATTAAGCTGACCTGGGAAATCGGAACCCATCCTTATCCACCTAGCAGTACCTAAGCAGATTGGAACCCAGTTCTTCCATTTGGAATACCAGAGTTGGAACCAGTCGACAGTCACACCCGTCATAGAAACGCGCACCTTCACCCCATTTAGTGCTGTCCCAAAGAGGAGAATAACCTTCAAATACACATTGACCCATTTTGGAAGCCCCCCGCCAAAAAAACAAAAAACAAACAAAAAAAATATTGAACCATTCCGGTCCATGCTTCTGCAATCGTGACTGTTACTGAAAGAGGACTATGAATCGAACTGGGTGTAACTCAGCAACAGAGCAGGGTTTCCTCTTGTGGGTGGCCCTATGGCGACTTCACATCTCTGGCTCCCATGGGTTCCCTGGGGTTGGGACTTTGAGTGAATGAACTGGGATTGGTGGTGTAATGTGGATCTGGAATAAATGGACGTGGGATAACCTTTGTCAAGGTAACGCAGATGGGACAGGGAAAAAAAAAAAGAAAAGAAAAGAACAGAAAGAAAGAAAAAAAGAAAGAAAGAAAGAAAGAAACTAAAATTGGATGAAACTCCAACCAAACGCCAGAGATATATATTTTTTTCTGTCACGTGTTATTCACCGGCAGACTAACAGACAGACGGACAGACAGACAGACAGACAGACAGACAGCTCAGAGAGACTGATTTTTTCCCCCGCCTGAGATTTAACATGAGCGAGACAAGATGGAGTGAAACGTCACCGTTTTTGGCCCCCTCACCCAACAAATTATCTGCCAGCTGATTGGGGCAGGCCGTATTACCCTTCAGGTGTAAGTGGACACCACAGCCTTCTTTAGCTTGTCAGTCAACACCGGGAGGCATGTAGACAGTGCCTACAGATTGCAAACATCAACATCAGGTGCTGCCAACATCATGTGCCACACGCCAGCTGGTATATGCATTTATATGAAACACACGCAAACTCCATTAAAATTTAGTCTAAAAGGAGATGTCATGCAATTCACTTCATAGGTAGGTTGAGATCACTAGACATGTAGTTCCATGAAGTAAGCAAATTTCACTAGTTGTATGAAATGCACAATCACTAGCTGTAGAAAATGTACGGAAAATGTATATTGTATATATCTACACGTGTGTGTGTGTGTGTGTGTGTGTGTGTGTGTGTGAGCGACATGCAAAATTACGAAATGCGCTAAGTCAGTGGTTATACAAAATCAACAAAAATTGTCACCGACTTGAAATGCACGAAAGTCATTATATTTATGAAGAACACAAACCTATAGCTAGATACAATCCATCAATATCAAGGGTTAAACAAAATGCACGAAAAATCATTCGATATATGAAATGTATGAAGATTACTGGTTACGTGAAATGCACGAATATTAGAAAACACACGAAACCGGCTGGCTAAGAGCTGGACAACACGAAAATCATTGGTTGCATGCAAAGCATGAAAATCGCTCGGTTGATCAACAGCAATGAAAATCACTAAACATAAAATGAAGGAAAAGGTCCAGCTGAACGAAATGAAGGAAAACTGTTAGGTATATGTGTACATATACACACTCAAACAAAACACACACACTCCAGACAAGTTCATATTACTTATAGCCTAGCCGACTACTAGAGCCATATCTGGGCTAACACCACGTCAAAAACGACAACCCGGTTAAGATAGAAGACAACAGTTAAAAACCATGTTCACCATTAACCTTGCAAGTCTAAAAAATGCAATCAAAGAACAACGATCTTTCATATAATGCCGTTTTATAGCGTACCACTGATGTTGTTATTGTTGTTGTTATTGTTGTTTAAAGCCCAGCCGACTGCGTAGAGCCATATCAGGGCTATAACTGTTTCAAAACATGCAAAACTTCATCAGGAAGAAGAAAAAAAAAGAAAAGATAATTAAGTACACATACCATTGCATTCTCGCATATAATCTAAGGAAATGCCCCTGGCGTTGACCACTCCGTCCAATTTGTCGCACAGGGGATTTAGAAACACACCTGAATGCAAATATAAGCATACCTAAGGACACCGAAACGTAGGCTATATTTAAAAAAACAGGCATAAATTTCCTAAAATTGCTTCTGCATACCTCACTTCCCTGGAGCCAAAAATGCACTTATGCGTGTACCCAATTATCAATCCCAAGAAAAAGTACGTAAGACTTTATTGAACACATACAGGTGAACAGACCAGCAAGGCAGAAAATGATAGGAGAAAATGACAGAAAGAAAAAGAACAAGGTAGAAACAACGTGAGTGACAGAAAAGAGGAAATTTCTAGCACCGAATTTCCAGAAGATGGGGATACTATTTACACTGAAAGAGCCCCCGGCATCCCTAACAAGGGGAACCACAGATGTGATCCACAGAATACACAGAGATGGAAAGAAGTGGAGAGTTTTCTTTCTTCTTCTTTTTTCTTTTCTTTTTTTAAATTTTTTTTTAAAATAAGTTTACTTTGATCTGTATCCGAGCATAGGTGGACATGTACAGTTTGTTTTTCCCGTCACAAGGTTTTTCCCCGTATTGAGCCTCGCCAGAGTCAACTACATTGGTGTTTTGTTAAGTCTTTTATATATGCAGTACGCACGCGCATAAAAGACTAGTTATTCTGTGATCAGATAAATTGGTTATCGTCCCCACACCATCGCTTCAAGTCTAGTGAGTAGACGAGAACCTACTTCTAATAGAGAATCGAACCCAGGCAGTAGAGCTTTTCAGAAGACGAATGTTATAATCACTGGGTGTCTAGTCTTTATTTCCCAGTGATTGTTGTGGCCTGTTGATCGGAGTACCCGTCCAAAGAAGTGCATTTGATGGTCTTATGATACGAGTACCTATTTAATCCTTTGACTCCAACACCCTATCCCACCAGCCCCCGAAACTTGACCCTTTGACTCCCTAACCCTACCCACCAGCTTCCTCTGGTGGATAGGGTTAGGGAATCAAAGGGTTAAGTTTTTGCAGTTGGAGGATAGGGTGTGGAAGTCAAAGAGTTAACGATGGCCGGATCATGCCATTTCGAAAGAAAATGGTTGGGGATGGGAAAAAAAGTTCACCACCAGTATGTCTGTTTCAGATCACCAAGGACAACCTGGACATCGTGTGCAAGTGTCACGGAGTGTCTGGATCCTGCTCCGTCAAAGTCTGCTGGCGCAAGCTGAGGTCCTTCCGCATCATCGGCGCCAGTCTCAAGGAAAAATTCGACGGCGCCAGCTTCGTCCGCTTCGACAACAAACGGCGGCGCTTAAAGCGGGTGACTAAACACCAGAAACGACCACGAAAGCACGACCTTGTGTATCTGAACGAGTCTCCAGACTTCTGCGAGTATAACTCAGAGACGGGCTCGCTAGGGACGCGGGGCAGACGCTGCAATAAGACCAGTTACGGTCTGGACGGCTGTACGCTGATGTGTTGTGGGCGTGGTTACTACACCTTGATACAGGAGGAGAAGGATGACTGTGATTGCAAGTTCTACTGGTGTTGCAGAGTGGAGTGCAAACAGTGCACACACGTCCGCGAGATGAACTACTGTAACTGAGACCAGAAAGAAACATGAGCCCGTGCAGGCTTTGCACATTTATGGAAGTGAAATAAACTCAGCATCCACGTTTAGAGAAATAAACTCTGAAAA
>JAPXFY010000016.1:16997313-17002313 GCA_030674185.1 Monoplex corrugatus | reverse complement strand
GGAGACTTTCACCGATAGAATTCGTAATGGAATGTTTATCCTATAGTGTGTAAAAGGAACATTTTTTTTGAGACTGTCACCCACAGAATGAGTAAAAATAGGGTCTTCTCAATGTGTGTGTAAAAGAACATTTGTACCTACTGAATTTGTAAAAAAAAAAAAAAAAAAAAAAAAAAAAAAAAAAAGGATTTCAGCCATTCAGTGTGTAATAAGAGGGCTCCTCCTGTAAAACCTCTAAAAGGGGGATTTCTCTTACAGCGTGTTTAAAAAGAGGATTTCTTTCATAGATTGTAAATCTGGAAGGTTCCACCCATAGAGTGGGTAAATAGACGATTTCTCCTACAGAGAGTGTAAGACAGGGTTTATACCAGATATTGTAAAGAAAGGGTTTCTCCTATAAGAATGTGAAATGAGAGTTTCTCTCAAAGAGTGTGTAAATGCAGGGTTTATCTTATAAAAAACGTCTAACAAGAGTTTCTCCCATACAAAGTGTATAAAGAGGGTTTATCCCATAGAGTGTGAAAGAAGGGTTTTTCGTAGAGTGCAAAAAGAGAGTTTCTCCCATAGAATGTGTAGACGTAGGGTTTGTCTCTTAGAGTTGAAAAGGAATGTTTAAGCCAAAACACAGAGTTAAAAAAGGTTTCTCCAAAAGAATGTGTAAGTGGAACGTTTCTTCTACAGGGGTCAAAATACGAGGTTTCTTCTGCAGAATGAAAATCAAGCTTTTTTTCCTGTAAGAATGTGAAACGAAAGTTTTTTTCCCCAATGGGTGTGTAAAATGACGCTTTCTTTCAAAAAGTGTTAAAAAGAAAAGTTTCTCGCATAGAATGTAAAAGAAGGGTTTCTCCAATCGAATGTATAGGGAGGGTTCCTGCCATAAAATTGTAAATGTATTTTTATTCCATAAAGAGTTAAAAAAGACAGTTTCTCCATAGAATGTGTGAATGGAAAACTTCTCCCAAGAGTGTGCAACATAGAAGATTCCCATACAGTGTAAGTGGAAAGTGTTTTGCACAAGAACGCAGAAGGGGGAGTTCTCCCATCAAATGCATAAGAGCTTCTCCCTAAAAGGAAGGTTTCTCTCATAGAGAGTTTAAAAAAGGGTTTCTTCCATACATTGTGAAATCTGTGTTTCTTCATAGAATGTAATTTAGGACTTTCTCTCAAGAATTTCTCTCATAGAGTATGAATGGATCGTTTTCTATATAGTGTGTAAATGGAAGACTTCTTCTATAGATTGGTAACCGAAGATTTGTCTCAAAATTCAGCTTCAGTTTCTCAAGATGACGTTTCAAATTCCATATACACTAATGTCACAGGTGTCATGTGTATTGTGATCGTGGCACAAGCCTTAAGCCTGCACATAAACGCATGAGCTGGCCAGGTCCTGAGGCCCTACCTAGACTATGTTTTACCTAGTCTATAATTATCTTATTCTGGTATTTCATCAGCCTACTACTGGAATTTTGTCTTTTGTCTCATACAAAACATAAATCAAGGCTCTCTCCTACAGAGTGTGTAAAGGGAGGATATAAAGGGAACAGTTCTTCCACAGATTAAAATAGAGGGTTTTTACCATAGAATGTAAATGGAAGATTTCTCCCATGGAGTGTAAAAGAAAAATTCCTCCCATAGAAAGTAAAAGGAGGTTTTCTCCCACAAAGTGTAAAAGAAAAGTTCCTCCAGTAGAATTGAAAAGGAGGGTTTCTTCCGCAGAGTGTGAAAGGAGAGTTTGTCCAGCCACTGGTCATGTTTTTTGCCTCTCCTAACACCGCCAGTGTCTGTGCACACGTGCACTGTCACAGTGCAAATCAGATTAATCGCGTCCTGTGCACGTTAACACGTGCTTCATCACAAGTAGCAGGCCCGTGCTGGGGACAGCTTGGCGACCACCTGTTGTTACTGTTGTTATTGTTTAAAGCCCAGCCGACTGTGTAGAGCCATATCAGGGCTATAACCGCTTCAAAACATACAAAACTTCAACAGGGAAAAAAAATTATGTGCACATATCAATACATTCGCGCACATAATCCAGCGCCGACCAATCCATCCAATTTATCGCTCAGGGGACCAAAAAACATACCTGAATACAAATTTAAGCATACCCAAGGACACCTAAACATATTATATAAAAACGGGCCTAAATTACCTAACATTGCTTCCGCATATCTCACCTCCCTAGTTCCAAAAATGCACTCAATACATGTACCTAATTATCAGTCCAAAGAAAAAGTACGAAAGACTTTATCGAACACATACAGGTGAATGGATCAGCAAGGCAGAAAATGACAGGAAGAAATGATGGAAATCAAAGGAACAAGGCAGAAACAAAGAGAATGACATAAAAGAGGAAATTCCTAGCACAGAATTTCCAGAAGGTGGGGGATACTATTTATTCTGAAAGAGCCCCCCACCCCCACCCCGGCATTCCAACGTGGTGTGTGTGTGTGTGGTGTGTGTGTGTGTGTGTGGAAAGGAGAGTTTCCCCAGCCACTGTTTTTGTTTTCGCCTCTCTAGCTAACACCGCCTGTGTACACGTACGCTGTCACAGTGCAAATCAGATTAATCGGGTCCTGTGCACATTTGCACGTGCTTCATCACGAATAGCAGGCGCGTGCTGGGGACAGCTTGGCGAGCTGCTGACACTGGGGTAAGTGGGAGCGGTTGCGAAAGAGCAAAACAGAGCCTCGAAGTTCATGAACTGTCCCAGAGACCAAATCCTTGACAAACTTTATGATGACTGTCTGGTAATTAAAATGAAAGCCATCGACGGAGATGTTGCACAGGCTTTCGAAGAACTCTTGAAGGAGTGTTTGAATCACTTGGTCTAGCCATGACATTTTCTGTTAATTCAAGGTAGAGGAGCTGCTTGCAGAGACGGTATATTCTCAGTTCTGACAACATGATTAGAGTCATATGATTGAATAAAAACACGAAAACACTTTTTTTTTTTAGCTTTCGTAGCTTTCGGAGCTCTGATGCTCCTTCTTCAGCAGGCATGTTTATTTGTTACAGATGTCAATAGCTGGGGTCACGGCATTCGCACACTCTAGAAGCAGTACGCACAAAAAGTAGCAGGATTTTCTAATGGTCACGACACATTGTGTTAAAGTTTCAGTTTTTTCCAGAGTAATCAGTCCACACCGTACTGCTGTTCTCTATCAAGAACAATAACAGTTCATGATTAGAGTCTTGAGTTTGCTCAAGAGGGATCCATCATGCTCGGACAAATCCATATAGACTTCATTCCAATCTGCCAGCAGCTATCCAGCAAACTCTTTGAGCCTGCACCAAAAGACTATCATCATCATCATCATCCTCATCATTATCATGTGCCCTGCCGCATGGGCGTTGGCGATCATGGCCCTCCATACGAATCTATCCGTTGTCGCTGCAAGTATATCTCCTGCCCTCTCTGTCCTCAGTCACCCTGCAAGTCCGTCCAAAAGTTTCTCCCTGGGTGTACCTGGTGTTCTCTTTCCCTCCAGCTTTCCAGTTGTGAGCTGGTGTTCTAAATCCACCTTTCCTCATAAAATGTCCTATAAATGTTGCTTGTCTTTTCCTAATCTTCTTTATTAATGATCTCCTTGTGTCTGCCTCCTTCAAGGTTGTCTCGTTTGTTTTCTTTGCTGTCCATGGAACTGTGACGGGAAGGAATTTTGGCGTGATATGCTAGAATTTGGGGGAATGTTTATGCAGAATTGCCTTTCTATATAGAAATCACACACGACAACAAGGAAGGAGAGAGACGAGCAGAAGCGCACTAAACGCACAAGCAATAACTTTCAAAAGAAATCCACACATAGTATCATAAGTTAACATAGTTTCCTTAATTAAACATGTTCAACTTAAAGTACAAGCATTCATCCTCTTTTTCTTATTTGTCTACGTCCTAAAACGATCCTACTTCTTTGCCTATCAGCCCTTAAACTCTACACTCGAATTAAATATCACGTACCTTCAGTACATGTTTCTGGCAAAGGCTCAGCACCTGTGCCAAGTTTGGTGTGACCGTGACTCTGACCGTTCTGTCTCTGTCTGTATCCGTATTGAGTCTCTTCCCTGTGTTATTTTCCCTTTTCATTTATAGAGGGTGGATCAGAATACGCTGGGGCTCTGACCCAACCTGTCTTAAGCTAGTTCGAGTATGTCCTGTACCTGTGAGTTCATGAAAGAGGAGTTAACGTGAACAAGCACAGGCCAGAACCTGTCCACTGAGACAATGGACTTCTCCCTTTCACTGGAGCGATCCTCGAAAACATCCCAATAGGGATGTATGTACATCTGGCTTTATTGTCTAATTGTCTCGTTTCCAGTCTAACATCAGTGTGATTGGCCGTGCTGCTAGATGTTGGTTAATCCTAAGCCTTCAATCACGAGGTTAGTTTGTCTGGCTTGCCAGACATTGTCAACGTCATGTTTTAGACAGAAGTACAGGTATGGACCTGTTTCTACCGAGGAGTTCTATGTTGGTTAATCCTAAGCCTTCGGTCGAGAGGCTGTTTCTACCTGAGGGGTTTATGTGATAGACCTCTCAACATTCTTCTTAGAAACCACATTTCAGTTGCCTCAATTTCGTTTTTGTGACTTTGCGTGTTGTCTGTCAAGCCTCACAATCGTACAACAGTATCGATTGTATTAACATTCAAGAACTCTCTTCCCGATGTTAACTGATAGGCACTGACTATGCTCTGGCAATATCTTCAGGTTGAGAGGGATACAGGACCTGTGAAATACTGGCCCCACCAGAAAGATTGGAGCAAAAAGATGAGCAGCGAACAAGCCAACTATTATGTTACGGTGTCCAGCTGAACTGAACACAGAGATCTTGATCTGTGGTCCACGAAAAGGGCCAGCCAGCCTGGTTATGGCATATGCCATGGTCATTTTTGGTACTTGTCTACTTCATGGCATCTCTGGTGTCAATGCATACGGTATTTATTTCGAGCGTAAGACGCCATCTTAGGAAACTGAAAACTGAAAAAGAAATCTGACCAAAC
>JAPXFY010000016.1:16979813-16989813 GCA_030674185.1 Monoplex corrugatus | reverse complement strand
AGAACAGGGCCTGATGCACGTTGGTCTTTGTTCTGACACGTAAGATATCGTCAGACCCAGCGCGTAAATGCATTCTGTCATCGCATCCTCTGAGCACGTACAACAGTCCAAGGGAGAAGAAGACCACAAAGACAGGTCGCCGTGGTGTAGTGGTCATCGCAACGGACTTACCGACTGGAAGGTTGTAGGTTCGAATCCCCATCAATCCCTTCAAAAATCATTGTGGGATTTTTCGGCTTTAACCGACTTTTATCCAGAGTTGGGCGTGCTACGGGCTTATTGGGTAGACTGAGACCACACAGTCGAGTCTCATCCACTTCACGGATGCGTCACTGAGGGTACTGCTCAAATCTTCTGACCAGCACTGCAGGTATCTGTATCTCTGAGGCCTGGTTGATGCAGGAAGCTGGTGGAGAGGGTGATGGAGTCGAATGGTTAAGTTTTTGCAGCTGGTGGATAGGATGCGGGAGTCAAGGGGATAAGGCTGATTTTGCCGGAGGTGATTCTTTTTAAAATAATGTTATTGCAGAGGTTGTCGCTGAGGCGACTTTCAGTTTGTGGACTTGTACAGGGATCCCAGCATCGTAGTAGCAGCCAAAAGGAGTACACACAGTGCACTCGCCAAACAATGCAAAAAACCCTCACTCTGTTGTCTATGAGAGATTAACGCGCAACACCTTACCACACACACACACACACACACACACACACACACACACACACACACACACACACACACACACACACACACACACACACACACACACACACAGTGCAACAAAAAAGAAGAAAATGAAAGAAACTATTGGTGTCATCTCCTACTGCTGTTTCTCGTCAAACCCCAACAGCAGTGCACCGCCGCTGACAGAAACCTCATCTCCGTTTTTCCTCAACTTTCGCTATGCGCATTCCGTTTGTCACTCCACCCGTTATCCTTCACACAGCCCCCTCCTCCTCCTCTTCCTTTATCCTTCTTCCCCGAACGATCACCACCTATCCCCTCTGTACCTCCTCCCCCCTCCCCCTCAACTTTTTTCCACCTCAGTCTCATTTTTGACAGGAATGCAAAACTAATATTTCTATTATCTTTCCAACGTCAAACACATCCATCAAAGTGACTGCGCCATTATTTTTACTATAGTTTTTAGACGTGTTCTGTCCGGACAGAAGACGAATGGCTGGTGATGAGAGTTATCTATCTTGCTGACGACGCCATTAGCTTTCGCCACTGTTTGTCTGCGTATTTGTTTGTCTGTCTGTCTGTTTGCTTGTCTGTCTGCTTGTCTGTCAGCTCAGGCACCTTAGGCTATTCGGTGCATGCTAAACGTTTGATAAAAAAACAACTAATGAAATGAACCTGATGGGATGGAGTGTGGTAAATGCTAAATAATAACGATTTCTTCTGGTCGATGTTAACATATCACAGGTTTTGTCTGCCTTGATTTTGAAATGCTTGTGTCTGTGTTCAACTGCTTTGAACACGTAACCTTTTAAAACTTAATTGTATTGGTACCGCAATTTGTGCATCGTCTGAGTGTCAGTACACCCACGCCACTCATTTCGGTTCTCTACCACATCTTCAAACTTACCGAAACTGGGATCACCAGGGTGTGTAAGGCCACAGAATCAGGGAGGACAATACTATCATGAAACATGAGAACGGGCATGATAGTGATGCTATGGAATTCAATTATGGATTGAACGCGTGTCACAAGGCAGTATTCTACGCTTCCTTCCATGAACTGGTCTTAAAAAGAAATCATAATATACTGTCTATCACTTACCAGTAAATACACAAACACTGATTAGCTCAAATCACTAATCAACAAATACACAAACACTGATCAGCCAAATTCTTATTAAGACAGCAGCTTCTTTGTATGAGTTTTAGCTCATATCACTAATCAACAAATACACAAACACTGATTAGACCAATTCTTATAAAGACAGCAGCTTCTTTGTGTAAGTTCATCTACAGCTAAGGTTAATAATGTAAAAATATGGAGTATCCTGTTGCTCTGTTTCTGGTCTTCTGCTCTTTTCCATATACATTAAGGGTATTTTTCTCTGTGTAAAAGATTTTTTTTTGCTGTTACTATAACACTCTGTACCAGTACCAATCACAGCAAGGTAACACAAAATGTCATTAACGTCATCAGATGATAGATGATGATGATGATGATGATGATGATGATGACGATGATGGTGGTGGTAATGCTGCTGCTGCTGATGATAATGATAATATTAACAACGATGATGATGATGATGACGACGACGACGACGATGATGATTATGAGGATGATGATATAATAATGATAAATCCTTTTCGAAAGACGCTATATTTTCCGGACCGACCTTGACTGATTCTCATACATTTATAAGACAAAGAGCGCAATAAATACAGACTTACTGATACATGACACACATTCAAACCCACACGTACACAAATAATACATACTAATAATTATGATCTAACAATATACACGCACACGTTTGATGGTCGACATACATAAGCACATGAAGTTTTACGCTTTTTTTTATATTTATCTGATTAAATGGAGAGAATAAAACCACATAACACTCCAACCACAAACACTCACCAAAACAAAAACAAATCAAAACAAAACAAAACAAAACAAAAACAAAACAAAACAAAAAAAACAACAACAAAAGACGAACTCGTAACGACAAAGCAAAAGTGACAGAATGTACTCTTGCACTTACCGGAAGTGTTTATCAGTGCAAAATAACCAAACTACTGAAAGGTGATTACAATAAAACCTCACTCAAAGCTAAGTACACATAACACTCTCTCTTGGTCAGTTCATGTGAACTCCCAATGTAAAGTTACAAATACAAAGTGTTTCAGTTATAGAGAAGTTTGAAAAAAACATAAACTTTGAAACAAGAAAAGTATGTTTTATGTACATATTTAATCAGTGTATAGATGTACATATCATACACATCACATACACATAGACACACACACACACAGACACACACAGTTACACAACAAACACACACAGAGACACACACACATATACACTCACATAAGACAGACACACAAACAGACAGACAGACAGACAGAGAGAGAGTCGCACATACACAGAGACTCGAACACACACACACACACACAACACACACACACACACACACACACACAACAAAACACACACACACAGACACACACACACACACACACATACACAGGCACACACACACACGCACACACACAAACACACACACACACACACACAAACACACACACAACACACATACAAACACACACACACACACACACAGACACACACACAGACACACACACACACACACAAACACACGACACACACACACACACACACACACACACACACACACACACACACACACACACACACCACACACACACACACACACACACACACATAATATTTGAGTTGTCTCATGTCTACATAATATATATGTTGTCCAGCTCCATCTGCCTCTCTTGATTTGCATGACGGATGTTGACAGTCTCACCACGTGTTTTCTCTACTGTTCTTCACACATCCCTTTAGCTCTCCCCCATCCCTCAACCATCCAACCTCCTCCCCTCCCCACACCCCACCCTGCCCTTCACCCTGTCCTCCTATGCCACTTTGTCATTCCTGGTCACAGTGGACAAGCACACTGAACTTTTAACCTTTTAACCCTCTACCTGCTGTACAGGGTAGAACAGTGGTCTAGTGGTATGGTTTCTGGATCCACAGACGGGATGAAAGGTTTGAGTTCAATTCTGCCTGGTCTATCCATGATGCGACACAACAGGCAAGTTTGAACTCGACAAAGGACCAGTCGCTAAGGTGTAGTGGTTAGCGCAACGGACTACCGTCTGGAAGGTTGTAGGTTCGAACCCCTATCATTCCTTTCAAAAAATCTCTGTCAGATTTTTGGACTTGTCGGGAAGATTGGGACCGCACAGTCGAGTCTCATCCACTTCACTTCGAGGATGTAACTCATATCTCCTGACCAGCATCACAGGTGTCTGTATCTCTCCGGCCTGATCGACGCAAGGATACATTTGCGAGAGTGAAAGTAGAGTACAGCCTTGCCACGCAGTCTCACTCAAGGATGGAACTCCATAGCATCATGGTTATCATCCTCATCGTCACTATAATTATCGCATTGTAAAAACTGTCCCAGCGTCTGTGGCCATTACAGTGGTGTAGAAAACGAGAGAAAAAAAAGGTGACCTCGAAGGAAACTGCCTAAGTGCGATAATCCCTAAATTAAAAACAAACAAACAAACAGACAAACAGAAAAACAAACAGACAAACAAGCAAACAAACCAAAATACAAACCAATGAACCTACAAACAAACAAACAGACAAACCAACAGACAAACCGAAAAACCAACAGACAAACCAATCAATCAAGCAAGCAAGCAAGCAAGCAACAACCAACCAACCAACCAACCAACAAACCAACCGACCAACAAACCAACCATCCAACCAACAAACAAACAAACAAACAAACAAACAAACAAAACAAACAAACTCAGACAATGAAGGGCGCTGCCAAAGAACACACAACCCAACAATAGCATCAGCTACAGTGAGATGCACAGTACCATCAGCTTACTCATAACGCCGACAATGTCCAGGGATGACCACCACCTGTTGACCAGAGAACAGTACAGCGTCCTGGTAAGGTCTCAGCGCACTGGGCACAACAGTCTCAACAGTCACGTGTAGGGACAGCTGAAACCGGTACCCATGAGGACAGGAAGATCAGACAGCGAAGCACGTGCTTCACACATGTCCCCTCCATGAACCAGGAAGACCAGATGTATGACCACTGGGCAGTCAGTCTGATGACAACCACGCTTCACAATAGCGGCTACCACACAGCTGGAGACGACGGCAATATTTATCACCCCAACATGACTGATCGTCTAGCCTGCAAACGCCAACAACAACAACAACAATAACAACAACAATAAGAACAACAACAATATGAACAACAACAAAAACAACTATAACAACAACAACAAGGCCAGTCGCCGTGGTGTAATGATTAACGCAACGGACTAGCGACTGGAAGGTTGTTTGTTCGAATTTTCCCCGTCAGTCCCTTCAAAAATCATTGTCCGTTTTTTCGGCTCTAACCGGCTCCTACCCAGAGTTGGGTGTGCTTTGGGGGTCATTGGGAAGACTGGGACCACACAGTCAAGTCTCATCCACTTCACGGATGCGTCACTGAGGGTGTTGCTCAATTTTTCTGACCAACACCACAGGTGTCTGTATCTCTCGGGCCTGATTGACGCCAGGAAACATTGCAATAGTAAACGTAGAGTACAGCCCTGCCACGCAATCTCACTCGTGGATGGAACTCCATAGCATCATGGTTATCATCCTCATCGTCACCATAATTATCGCATTGTAAAGACTGTCCCAGCGTCTGTGGCTGTTAAGGTGGTGTAGAAAACGGAAACAAAAAAGTGAGCTCAAAGGAAACTGCCTAAGTGGGATGATCCTTAAATTAAAACAAAAACAAACAAACAAACAAACAGACAAACAAACAAACAAACAAACAAAACAAACAAACTCAGACAATGGAGGGCGGTGCCAAAGAACACACAACCCAACAATAGCATCAGCTACAGCGAGATGCACAGTACCATCAGCTTACTCATAACGCCGACAATGTCCAGGGATGACCACCACCTGTTGACCAGAGAGCAGTACAGTGTCCTGGAAAGGTCTCCGCGCACTGGGCACAACAGTCTCAACAGTCACGTGTAGGGACAGCTGAAACCGGTACCCATGAGGACAGGAAGATCAGACAGCGAAGCACGTGCTCCACAGATGTCCCCTCCATGAACCAGGAAGACCAGATGTATGACCGCTGGGCAGTCAGTCTGATGACAACCACGCTTCACAATAGCGGCTACCACACAGCTGGAGACGACGGCAATATTTATCACCCCAACATGACTGATCGTCTAGCCTGCAAACGCCAACAACAACAACAACAACAATAATAACAACAATAAGAACAACAACAATATGAACAACAACAAGAACAACTATAACAACAACAATAATAACAACAACAAAACCAGTCGCCGTGGTGTAATGATTAACGCAACGGACTAGCGACTGGAAGGTTGTGGGTTCGAATTTTCCCCGTCTCTCCCTTCAAAAATCATTGTCCGGTTTTTCGGCTGTAACCGGCTCCTGCCCAGAGTTGGGTGTGCTTTGGGGGTCTTTGGGAAGACTGGGACCACACAGTCGAGTCTCATCCACTCCACGGATGCGTCATTGAGGGTGTTGCTCAATCAAATCTTCTGACCAACACCACAGGTGTCTGTATCTCTCGGGCCTGATTGATGCCAGGATACATTCCGATATTAAACGTAGAGTACAGCCCTGCCTTTTGTCAGGTCAGACAAATAGGTCTGCTACTGGCAAGCTGTAGCCCAGTACTACCTGTCACAGCAGGAGACTTGGAGAGGGGATTGGCGCCACCAAGGATTAACCTAAGCCCACAGAAAAGATATGAGAGACACTATAGCCAACAACATACCGGATCGGTCGGGGCCCGGGTTACAAACGACCGCGCTTACCACTGACAAGCACCAGGGTGGAAGTGAAAAGTCAGCTACTGGGGCAAAGACATCATTCAAACTGCCAACGGAAAAAGCTACCATTGGAACCTGGAATGTCCGTACACTCCATCAGTGCGGCAAAGTAAAAGAACTAGAACACGAGCTGAGACGCTACCAATGGGACATTGTGGGTATATCAGAAGTAAGATGGACAGGCTTCGGAGAAGCAATCACAGAGGAAGGACACAAGATGTGGTACAGTGGCGAAGAGTCACTACATGAAAATGGCGTAGCTTTCATCGTACGCAAAGAAGTCATTGGATGCATCATGAGCTGCACGCCTGTCAACAGCAGAATCATCAGCATTCGGGTGTCAGCCAAACCAAAGAACATCACCATCATACAAGTGTATGCTCCAACTACCAGCCACGAAGACCAGGTGGTTGAAGAATTCTATGAGAAAATAGAAGACACCATCGGAAAAGCCCCCAGGAAAGACATCATCATAGTTCAGGGGGACTTCAACGCCAAAGTCGGCCCAGATGCCTACAAAAACTGGGCTGGAACAGTGGGTCAATTTGGCACAGGGGAAACTAATGACAGGGGACTTCGCCTTCTGGAGTTTGCCTGCACCCAACGGCTCACCATTGCCAACACCCTCTACCCCCACAAACTGTCAAGAAGAACAACCTGGCATGCGCCGAACGGAAAGACTCACAACCAGATCGACTTTGTCCTCACACCGCGGCGCTTCAAATCAAGCATTAATAAAGCAAAGACGAGGACATACCCTGGAGCTGATATAGGCAGCGACCACGACCTCGTGCTGCTCACAATGAAGATCAAATTGAAAAAGAAGTACCAAGCTGCGCAGCCACGCATCAAGTTTGACCTGGAAAAGCTAAAAGATCCAGAGATAGAAGAGGCATTCCAGGCACAGCTCGGGGGCGGTTCGCGGCACTCAACTTCCTGGACAGCGACATCAACGACCTCACAAACAACTTTGGTGAGGCAGTCCGCGAAACAGCAGAGGAGGTACTGGGGCGACAGAGGAAGAAACACCAAGCATGGATCTCAAATGACATCCTTGACCTCTGCGACAACAGAAGATCACTGAAGAAGACGAAAAACTCCAGCCCTGAAGAAGCCGCACAGTATCGTAAAACCAACAACCTTGTAAAGAAGAAAATGATTGAAGCCAAAGAACAATGGATCAACAACCAGTGTGAGAACATCGAGAAAGGCATGAAAAAAGGAAACAGCAAACATGCCTTCACCACACTGAAAAACCTTACCAAGACGCAGCAAAACAGATCGTCAGTCATCGAGGATACCTCAGGCGAGCTGCTGACAGAAAGCTCCGCTGTTCTGAACAGATGGACGCAGTACTGCCAAGAACTATACAACTTCCCAATACAGCCAGATGACAGTTTGTTTCAGGGGGACTCAGCACCATTGAGGGAATCCTCACCGCTACCAGTGATGAGAGAAGAAGTGGAAGAAGCCATCCGCAGCCTACCAGCAGGGAAATCACCTGGAGCAGACAATATCCCAGCAGAGCTGCTCAAACATGGAGGGAATGATTTGGTCACTCGTGTAACATCGATTTGTCAGAAGATCTGGGAGACAAAACAGTGGCCCACAGAATGGACTCAATCACTCATCATCCCCCTGCCCAAAAAGGGAAATATGCGCCAATGCCAGAACTACAGAACAATAAGTCTCATTAGCCACACCAGCAAGATCATGCTCAGAGTCATATTGAATCGACTGAAGAAAGAAGCGGAAGAACACCTTGCGGAAGAACAAGCTGGATTTAGGGCGGGCAGAAGCACAGTAGAACAGATCTTCACCTGCCGGATAATGATGGAGAAACATCTGCAGCATCAGAGAGACCTGTTCCACAACTTCATAGACTTTAAAAAAGCATTCGACAGGGTGTGGCATAAGGGTTTGTGGCAGGTGCTAAGAAAGTTTGGCATAGAGGAAGGTCTCGTCCAAACCATCCAGGCGCTGTATAACACTGCCAGCAGCGCAGTTCTCCTCAACAACCAGATAGGGGACTACTTCAAGACCACAGTTGGAGTCCGTCAAGGCTGCCTACTCTCTCCCGTGCTGTTCAATCTCTTCCTGGAGAACATCATGCGTGAAGCCCTCCATGACTTCCACTCCACTGTCTCCATCGGAGGAAGAACCATCAACAACCTGAGGTTCGCAGATGACATCGACCTGATGGGAGGCAGCAACGAAGAACTACAAGACCTGACCATGAGACTGGAAGAAAGTGCAGGTGCACACGGAATGGAAGTGAGCACAGAAAAAAGCAAAGTCCTGGTCAACAGCACAACCAACACCCATGCTGAAATCTACATGAACGGGCAACAGCTTGAAGAAGTGGACGCTTTCAAATACCTTGGCGCCACTCTCACCAAAGACGGTCGCTCTACAACAGAAATCAAGACCAGACTAGCGATCGCAACAGCAGCAATGGTAAAGCTAAACAAGATCTGGAAGAGCAGAGAGATCGGCTTTCCATCGAAGATGAAGCTGTACAAGTCCCTGGTGCTCCCCATCCTGCTGTATGGATGCGAGAGCTGGACCATGACAGCAGAGACCACCAAGAGAATCCAGACGTTTGAAACTAAATGCTTCAGGCGCTTGCTCAGGATCTCTTGGCAAGATCGGAAGACAAACGACTTTGTGTGGAGCCAAATAACAACACTCGCAGGCCCACAAGAACCCCTCCTGGCAACAGTCAAGAACAGGAAGCTGTCGTGGTTCGGGCATGTCACACGCCACAACTCACTGCCCAAAACGGTCCTCCAGGGTACACTGGGAGGCGGCAGACGAAGGGGACGACAAGCCAAATGCTGGATGGACAACATCAAAGAATGGACCAGGTTGGATGGCCCCACGCTGGTGCGACAGGCGGAGGACAGGACCGGTTGGCGACGGCTGGCTTCAAGAGTGTCTCTCATCTCTCCTCTACGCCCATCACGGGCAGGAGAATGATGATGATGATGATGACAGCCCTGCCACGCAGTCTAAATCATGGATGGAACTCCATAGCACCATGGTCATCATCCACATCGTCACCATCATGACAGCATTGTAAAAACTGTCCCACCGTCTGTGTCCATTACGGTGGTGCAGTGAACTAAAACAAAAAGTGAGCTCATAGGAAACTGCCTAAGTGCAATGATCCCTAAATTAAAAACAAACAAACAAACAGAAAAACAAACAGACAAGCAAACAAACAAACATACAAACCAACAAACCAACAAACCAACAAACAAACAGACAAACAGACAAACCAACAAACAGACAAATCGAAAAACCAACAAACAAACAAACCAATCAACCAACCAACCAACCAACCAACCAACCAACCAACCAACCAACCAACCAACC
>JAPXFY010000016.1:16947313-16977313 GCA_030674185.1 Monoplex corrugatus | reverse complement strand
CACACACAACACACACACACACACACACACACACACACACACACACAGAGCGGATTCCAAATAATCATGACATATGACACAACTCTGTGCATTGAGGTTTGTCACAACGAAGCTATAAAGTCTTACACTTATCAACAATGGATTGTGAGCACAATTAGACCACATAGTCAGTCCAGTGAAAACTCCAAGACGCATATTGGTGGGATACCTATGGTACAAGTTTGAACCCTGCGGATAAAAAAACCAACAAACAAACAAACAAACAAACGAATGAATGAATAAATAAGCAAGCAGTGATGATGGTGATGAAATAAATAAATAAACAAGTAAATAAATCAATCAATAAATAAACAATGATGATGATGATGATAATGATGTTGATGACGACAATGATAACGACGGCGACGATGTTGATGTTGATGATGATAATAAAAACAGAAAAAAAACAACAACAATAGTAATTATAATAATGATAATAATAATGATGATAGTGATAACAATAATGATAATAATGATAATAACAATAATAATAATAATTATAATTATAATAATAATAATAATAATAAAAAATCATTTTAGTACAGCACTGTAGTCTCCAAACTTTTTGGATTCGTTTAGCATCTTACTGAAGACACAGAGTGTGATACATACAGAAGTACTGATAATCACATACATACACACACATACAGAAATGATTACATATTCCTTTGATCAAAACAATATGTACACATACCTATGGTAATGTACATACGTGCTTACCTGAAGAATTACACATTTTTATTATTTATCTCATTGAATGGACAGAACGAAACTGCACGTCACTTCAACAATAAAAACCTCTCCCCTAAAACAGTGAATTCTTATTACGATAGAGCAAACAAGAAAAATGTGATCTTGCTCATACCACAGTTGTGTACATCAGTTTCAGTCAGTTTAGAGAGCCAAAATAAGTAGCGTGGGTGTAGATCTACTCCTGACATTTAGGTAATGCAGAAAATGGGGTAACTTCTCCCTCCACCTGAAAAATAAACAAACAAACAAACAAGCAAACAAACAAAAACTCAAGAAAATGAATTCGAATTTAAAAAAAAAAAAGGTTTACTTCCTGAAAACACTTGATAAAATCATTTCAAAACCAAAGCAGACAAAACTGCTAATATTTTAACGTCTAAGCAAAGACACGGAAGAAACTGTTGTTTGCGTCTACCACACTCCATCAGGTTCATTTCATCAGAGTTCCCCCCCCCCCTCCTCCAAAGTTAGGCGTGCACTGAATAGCCCAAGGTGCCTGTGCTGATAGACAAGCAGACAGACAAGCAAACAGACAAACAAAGAAATGCGCAGACAAACAGAAGCGAAAGCTAATGGCGTCGTCAGCAAGATAGATAACTCTCATCACCAGCCATTCGTCTTGTGTCCAGACAGAACACGTCTAAAAACTATAGTAAAAATAATGGCGCAGTCACTTTGATGGATGTGTTTGACGTTGGAAAGATAATAGAAATATTAATTTTGCATTCCTGTCAAAAATGAGACTGAGGTGGAAAAGTTTGGAAGTGGGCAGGAGAGTGGGGGTGGAACGGAGGGAGGGGGGTGAAGGCTCAGGGGGGGGGGGGGAGGTGTTCTTTGGGGAAGATGGATAGAGGGAGAGGAGGTGGAGGAAGGCTGTGTAAGGATAGAGGGTGGAGTGACAAACCGAATGCGCATAGTGAAAGCTGAGGGAAAACAGAGAGGAGATTTCTGTCTGCAACAGTGCATCGCTGTTGAATTTTTGACGAGAAACAACACTAGGAGATAAAATAGTCAGCGCTTTGTTTCGTTCATTTTCTTCTTTCTTCGTCTGTCTCCCCCTCCCTTCCCTCCCCCGCTCCCTCATCTCCTCTCTCACCACCTTCCCAAACCTTTGAGTGTCTTATACACGGCTTGTTCTGTTGTTCTGTTGCAGCATTTTTCTGCTGTAAGGAAAGAAAGTGAGATTTTAACAAATCGTTATTTACATGTCTGCGTATTAATTTTAATCAACTTGATAATTTGACGGCAATGTGCCGAAGCGTTCGTTTACTCGAATGAATCACAAGTAAATATCTGAAACGATAAAACATGATAGAAATGAAACATATTTCTCGTCATACAATAACAATTTGACGAAAATATGGTTTTGAAATTTATCACAATAAGACACAATCTCGGAATATCTGGGAACGGTCATCTCACCAGACGGCAGATGCACATCAGGAATAGCCAGCGGAGTCGGCCAAGCCAAAACAGCATTCAAGAAGATGAAAAGCATTCTTACCAACAAATGCCTATCATTTAATATCAGGAAGACAGTTCCTGAATGTTTATAGAAACAATAATGTTATACGGTTGTGAGGCGTGGACAGTCAACACGCAAAGCCAGAATAAGATTGAGGCAACTGAGATGTGGTTTCTAAGAAGAATGTTGAGAGTTCCATGGACAGCAAAGAAAACAAACGAGACAGTCTTGATGGAGGCAGACACAAGAAGATCATTCATAAGGAAGTTTAGGACAAGGAAAGCAACACTTATAGTCCATTTTATGTGGAAAGGGGAATTAGAGCACCTGGTCACAATAGAAAAGCTGGAGGGAAAGAAAGCACCAGGTAGACCCAGGGAGAAAATATTGAACGGACCTGCAGGGTGGCTGAGAACAGTGAGGATCTAACGCCATGCGGCAGGGCACATGACGATGATGATGAAGACACAATCTGTGCTTCTTCTTTCATTCTTTTTTATGGTGTTCGCAATGCTGCCCTCATAACACATCCTGTTTCATACGCCAATCCCCATCTCACTATAGCGTCACAAAACGCTTCACGTAAGCAATGTGCGGGAAATTGGACAGCAAAGTGAAGAAGGTTTCAGTTTCAGTTTAAGGTTCTCAAGATGGCGTCTCCATACTAGGAACAGACTCCCAAAACACTGTCGCCACAGATGCCATGTGATGTGTAAGACCCAAAATTATCACGGCATAAGCTCTGTACCTCCATATAGGTAAGCACTTTGCACTGGCAAGACGTAGGGAAAGTTGATGAAATGAGGTGTCTGTCAGCGGTGCATCTTCGGTTTTTGTTTGTTTTTGTTTTCTAGTTTTTTGTTGTTGTCGTCGTTGTTTTTGTGTTTTTTTTGTGTGTTTTTCAGTAAATTAGTTTCCAGTAAATTTCGGAAGTTTGTTTTCGTGACATCTCCTCATTAAGTTGTCTGGCTAATACATTTATGCATAGACCACGCATGAGTACATAGATACAGCCAGCCCATCGCCAGAAATGAAGGTAGATAAAGTCTGCCCTCTAAACTGATTACCCTTCTCATGATTTTCTGTTGCATCAGTCACGATATGTTCATAAAAGATGTTAAAGAGTGTAGACGGGAGCAGACATCCCTGTATGATTCCAACGCTTGTTCTAAACTAATCTCTGATCGCATTCATTGTTCACGGATTTCAAACTGGCCATGTCTTACGGATATTCAGTGACTCATGCACGGCTGGGACAAGATGCAGCCCATGAAACTGCATGCCAAATCCTGTCGAAGACAATCTTTAAAGTCCACGAGGACGTGGTAAAATCGCTTCCTGGTACTCCAAGTATTTCTCGCAGAGAGCTCTTGGGTTGAAAATTTGCTCTTTGGTTCTCACACCCGTTGTGAAATCTGCCTGTTCTTGGCAGAGGGCTCTTAGGAACCAGAAAAACACGTAAAAAGAATAAGAACGCGTCTGTCTTGTCTGTTTGTATTAAATACGCGTTCTTATTCTTTTTTCGTGTTTTTCTGGTTCCTGTTTGCTTGAACGCGGGCAGTCACACTTGTTTTAGAGGACTCTCAGGTTGAAAATTTGCTCTGTGGTGCTCCAGCCTGCTCTGAAATCTGCCTGTTCCTCGGCAGGGATATCTCCGGTCTAGATATCTTTGCAGTATCACCTTCTTCGTGGCCTTGCTTTCAGGGTGACCGATAAGGCATATTTTCCCGTAGTTTAAATGAAAATAATCGATTTATCTCTTTGGAAGGATGATGGTGTCAGGTACTACGTTAATTGTAAAGGCCATTCTGCTGTCTGCTATATGTTATCACACACACACACACACACACACACACACACACACACACACACACACACACACACACACACACACACACACACACACAAACACACACACAAACACACACACAAACACACACACAAACACACACACAAACATATACACACAAACACACACACACACAAGCACACAAACACACACACACACAAACACACACACACACACACACACACACACACACACACACACACACACACACACAAACACACACACAAACACACACACAAACACACACACAAACATATACACACAAACACACACACACAAGCACACAAACACACACATACAAACATACACACACAAACGCACGTACACACAAACACACCCTAACACACACAAACAAACACACCCTAACATACACAAACACACACACACAAACACACACACGCAAACACGCACAAACACACACATAAATACACGCACACACAAACACACACACAAGCACACACACACACACAAACGCGCACACACACATAAACACACATACAAGCACACACACACACACACGCACAAACACACACACAGACACACAAACACACACACACAAACATACACACACACAAACACACACACACAAACACACACACACACAAACACACACACGCAAACACGCACAAACACACACACATAAATACACGCACACACAAACACACACAAACACACACACGCAAACACGCACAAACACACACACATAAATACACGCACACACAAACACACACACACACATAAATACACGCACACACAAACACACACACACACACACACAAACACACACACACATACACACACATGCATGATGGTTTGATCTTTGCTGTCTGCTATATGTTATCACACACACACACACACACACACACATACACACACACACACACACACACACACACACACACACACACACCACACACACACACACATACACAAACACATACTAACACACACACAAACACACACACACATACAAACATACACACAGAAACGCACATACACACAAATACACCCTAACACACACAAACACACACAAACAAACACACCCTAACACACACAAACACACACACAAACACACACACGCAAACACGCACAAACACACACACACAAATACACGCACACACAAACACACACACACACAAACACACACACACACAAGCACGCACACACACAAACACACATACAAGCACACACACACACATACGCACAAACACACACACAGACACACACAAATACACGCACACACAAACACACACACAAACACACACATGCAAACACGCACAAACACACACAAACACACACACACACAAATACACGCATACACACACATACACACACACACACACACACACACACACACACACACACACACACACACACACACACACATGGCCTTTTCCAAATTTGATGATTCAGCAGACTGTATTGTTTTTCACTGTGGTGTGCATGAATTGAACAGCAAAGATCTCCCTGCAACAACTAAACATCTCGCTTCAGGCATAAAACAAATAGCACAAGAACATCCAAAATCTAAACTAGTCGTTAGTAAGGTTGCCCCTGTACGGCAGGCCCGAATGGAGGTTCAACGAAATCTGTTCAACGCTTTTCTATCTGCTGAACTTGTTGATATGAAAAATATTTCTTTTGTATCACATGAGAACCTTCGTACCACTCAACAATTTCTAAAAGACGACATTCATCCCACCACCAGAGGAAGTAGCATCATTGCAGGAAATCTTGGAAGACACATTCGAGACCTATTTTGGGAGACTCCAAGGAGAACATCAAGATCAAGATCATCACAGCTACACCCTTCCAGATTCTCCAGAGGACAGTACCACCCTTTTGACAACTACACACCATGGTGGCCGTATAATATGTTTTGAAATAACAGTATTACATATACAATACTTAATGTTCATGTCACAGGACTTTTTCCTCGTCATCTCTGACATTTCTTCTGCGGAAAATAAACAATAACTAGGTTTTAGTCCGACTATCAAGACTCGGTCAGACTATACACTCTGTACATTTGAAGACGTGAATGCCATTATTTTGATTTTTGGTTATTTGTTATCCCTTGTAATCTATTATCACCTTTATAAGTTATTCGTACGTTGGACTATGTAATTTTCTTTTTATTGATTTTGCTACAATTTTGTTATCTTTACTTCGTAGTCTAAGTAATTACGTAATTTTCTTTCTGTCCAGTTCTCCTGGACACAGAAATCAAAGTATTCATTATTATCGACCATAAATAACAGTTATTAGAAAGTTGGAGATTAACCAATATCAGCAATGCGAAAACAATCCCAAGTCAAGTTTTTGCAATGGAATTGTAGATCCCTTTCCACCAATTCGGCTTACTTGGAGCATTTCCTAGCATCAAATAGGTGTGAAATTTTGATTCTACAGTCGATGAATGTTGTCGCTACCAAGCTTCCCAATTTCCCCAATTATTATTATCCTCCAGTCTATGAATGTGGGAATCACGGGAAGAAGGTATCCACCGCGATTTATATACTCAAAGAGTTACAATACTGCTTACTTACTTCCCCAGTTTTGAAATCAAGCGAAGATCTGCATGATTGTGCTGCCACTGTCCAATTAAGCAATTCTCTAAACATTAACGTTTTGTCAGTCTACCTACCAACAGGTCCAAATGACCACAACACAGAATGGCTGCGCACTATCCAAGATCAGCAGCGTGGTAAATGGCTAATAGGTGGAGACTTTAATTCCCACTCCCTATTTTGGGAAAAGAACTGTTCTACTGTTACGAGCAATCGTTTGGTAGAAAATATCGTTGATAGTTCGCTTTACCTTCTAAATGATGGTAGTGTCACTAGGATCCCTGATGTTTCCAAACACAGGGCGACAGCCATCGATTTGTCTCTAATCTCACCAGAATTAGCACCATCCTGTACCTGGGAAACTCACAGAGACACTTTGGGAAGCGATCACCTACCTATCATCATAACCATAACTGACAAAAACATCAGGATGAAAGACAGCTCTCCTGAAATTATTCCAAAATATAATTACAAGCGTTCTGACTGGTCCTTATTTCGAACTGCTCTAGCTAATCAAGATTACAGACATTATGAAAGTGAAAATGTAGACATTATGTTTTCTAAATTCCAAGAGTCAATTTTAGCCGCTGCAGACCTATCGATTCCGAAACTCAAATCTTCTAGATCAAATAATCGATTGGGTAATGTTTGGTGGACAGAGGCATGTGAGAAAGCAGTTCAATATAAAAGGGAGAAATTCAAAATCTACATCAAAAGCCGGAAACCTGAGGATCATGTCGAAATGAAAAAAGCTAACATCCAATGTAACAAAATCATTGCTGAAGCAAAGAAAGATTATTGGGCATCATTCTGCACAAAAGAAATTTCAGATTTCAAAGATTTCCATAAAGTCTGGACGAAAATGAAACAAATGAAGGATGGAACCAACTTACCTAGGTGTCCGATAATGATTGAATCATGTAACACATTTCCTTCAGACATGGACAAAGCAGAAACTTTTGTGGATTTGTTCGCCAAAAACAGTAAAGTTGAAGGTTTATCTCCAGACTGCAAACATCACAGAGAAATGGAAGATTACAACCCAATCTACACTGATCCAGTACCACAGAATGATCTCTGGTTTAATTCTCCAATCACCTTAGAAGAGCTAAAAAACACAGTACTGTCTCTACACAACAAAAAGAGTTCGGTAGGTGTTGATGCAGTTTCGACTGAAATGATTAAACATCTCCCTGAAAGCTATCTTATTTTCCTACACAAAATTTTGCAGAAATGCTGGGTTACTGGAACTGTGCCACAAATCTGGCAAAAGTCTATAGTTATACCAATCTTAAAAACAGGAAAATCGAAAACCGATAAAAACAGTTACAGACCTATTGCTTTAACGTCCCATACAAGCAAACTAATGGAAAGATTGGTCTTAAACAGACTTTTACACTACTGTGATAAAAATAACGTTATTCCGGTAAACCAGGCAGGTTTTAGAAAAGGAAGATCCGCAGTTGAGCACCTAGTTAAACTTACAACTCAGATCAAACAACAGTTTGCCCGCAGAAAAAGTGTTTTAGCTACTTTCTTTGATGTGAAAAAAGCTTACGATCAAGTTTGGCATAAACGTTTATTGTTCAAGCTAAAATCTGTTGGTTTATCGGGCAATATGTTCAATTACATTAAATCTTTTTTAGCTAATAGAACAATTCAGGCAAGAGTGGGAGCTAATTATTCTTCTTCACGATGCCTCGACATGGGGATTCCACAAGGTTCAGTGATAGCACCTATTTTATTTAATATCCTTATACAGGATCTTCCTAAAGCTCTTTCAAATCGTGTTGTTTTAGTACAGTACGCTGATGATATATGCACTTGGATGAATATCACTTTAAAAAAGACAACTCCACAGAGAACGCGAAATTACATCAGGAAGTTGTATCAAATTGATCTTGATAATCTTGGAAACTATATGTTAGAAAATGGGCTGTCGTTGTCAGCAGAAAAAACTAACATGATGCTGTTTGATCCTGGTGGTAACTCAAATAACTTGCCTATTTTCAAATTGCTTGGTGAAGTGTTAAATTACAAACAGGTCGTAAAATTCCTGGGAGTTTACATCACGTCCAAATTAAGCTGGAATGTCCATTTTGATTATATTTTAACAAAAGCTCGAAAAACCTTAAATTTTCTAAAGATAATAAGCAAATTACCCTGGGGAATGGATACAAATGTACTGATTCATCTGTCAACAGCGCTGGTCAGGTCTAAATTATCCTACGCGCAAGAAGTTTTCTTCAATGCACCCAAATATTTACTAAAAAAGATTCAGAGCTTGGACTGCAAAAGTCTTAAAATTGCACTAGGTGTACCAACTCATGCTTCTACTCTGGAAACGTACAAAGTTGCTGGAATTCTACCTTTAAACAACCATCGTGAGTTAGCTACAGCAAAGTTTGCAATTAGAACTACTTCACAAGTGGATAATTTTGTGAGCAAAGAAATTAAGATCAGGTCTGATACTGACTTTCCAAAACGAGCAAAAAACATTTCATCACAAATTACAGCCGCAACTTACATATCTGGCCTGATCAAACAGTCCAACATAACAATAGATGAAATTGCTGAGAAACCAACGATAACGCCTATCCCTACATGGGAAATGCTAAATGCCACATTTGATCTCGATTATGCAAAAGTTAAAAAAGATGATAATGTCAACATTACGCTATCCACAGCTTGTGAACACATCGATGAAAAGTACAGTACCCACCTCCACATTTTTACCGATGGGTCAGTCTTAGCAAACCAGAGCGCTGGAGCAGCCTTTTATGTTCCAAAATTTAACATTAAAAAGTCTTTTTTCATTGGGGCAAATGTATCTATATATACAGCAGAATTGGTCGCTGTTGTTCAAGCGTTGCATTATTTAATAAGCCTTCGGCCTGTGTCATTCAAAGTAGTTCTCTTTGTTGATTCAAAATCTGTATTATATGCCTTACAGTCTTTTGATACAGACACAAGACCTGACTTAATTATTGAGGCAAATCATCTAATACATTGTTTAAAGATAAATGGTTCGGAAATCAATTTATGCTGGGTGCCTTCTCATGTTGGTCTTCATGGCAACAACGTAGTTGACAGAGCAGCTAAATCCGGTGCCCTCCATTCTGAAAATTCCATAGAATTACATGTTAACACCTCGGTAAAAGAAGCTTACAACTCGCTAGAATTAGCATCATGGATTCGATTTCATGAACATTTAAAGGAAAATTTGTGTCTCAAAAAAGAATCAAACTTTCAGTTCAAAATATCTGTAAAAATTTGCAGTATTCCTCGTTATATCATTTGAGATTAATTGTTATGACATATTTTCGCATTCAACTGAACGCTTTGAAAACAAAATATTGTAACAACGTTTTATGTATTTGTGGCGAACAATTCACATTGTATCACTGTTTGTTTTACTGCAGAAAGCTTCGTTCCTTTTTACCAAAGACGTTTACACAAGGAAACTATCTTGAAACGCATTTTAAAGAAGTAGTATCGGATCAAGTTTTGTTAGTTAAAATTTCAGAATCATTGGTTCACAGTCCTGTTAATGCGTTACTTTAAGATTATTATTATAATTATGATTATTTTTGTTTTGTTTTGTTTTTATGACGATTTTTCTTTTACATTATTGATGTTAGCGTTGTTCTAGTTTCATTTCTCTGTTCATCCACATCCTTTTTCTTAAGACCTTGCCGCTTCCTTTTAATTTTTTTTACGTCCCTTACTCTGTTCCCTCTCCCCTCCACACCCCCCCCCCCCCCTTATTTCATCCTCCATGCCATTTTTCCCCGTCTAATATCACTTATAGTGAAAAGACGTTAAATCAAGCAACGAACACACACACACACACACACACACACACACACACACACACACACACACATGCATGATGGTGTGATCTTTGAGATCGAGGGAAACCTCCGACAGTCATCTGGGAAGCAGTTGTATAATCATTATTGTAGTCATTATTATTATCTTCTTGTTCTTGTTCTTATCATTATCATTATTATCATTAACATTATTATTACTGTCTTCTTCTTCTTCTTCTTCTTCTTCTTCTTCTTCTTCTTCTTCTTCTTCATCTTCTTCTTCTTCTTCTTCTTCATCTTCTTCTTCTTCTTCTTCTTCTTCTTCTTCTTCTCCTCCTCCTTCTTCTTCTTCTTCTTCTTTTTCTTCTTCTTCTTCTTCTTCTTCTCCTTCATCATCATCATATCATCATCATCATCATCATCATCATCATCATCATCATCGTCGTCGTCGTCGTCGTCGTCGTCGTCGTCGTCGTCATTGGGTTCTGATGGCAAATGAATAATTACGTTCCGAGTTGTTCAACCCTTTGCAAAGCAGTAGAAGATAACGCTTTCTTTTTAATAACATCCCTTTTTGAAGTCCCATCCGTTTACCTTACCCTGCTTCTTCTCTTGGGATTAAATATTTTGTTGTTGTTGTTGTTGTAGGCACAGCAGGTAAAATCTTCTTGTAGGTATATCATCATCATCATCATCATCATCGTCATCATGTGCCCTGCCGCATGGCTTTAGCGATCATGACCCTCCACACCAATCTATCCCCTGTCGCTTCAAGTACATTCCCTCCCTCTCTGTCCTCATCCACCCTGCAAGTCCCTCCAATATTTTCTCCCTGGGTCTACCTGGTGTTCTCTTTCCCTCCAGCTTTCTTGTTGTGACCAGGTGCTCTAATTCCCCTCTCCTCATAAAATGTCCTATAAACATAACTTGTCTTTCCTTAATCTTCTTTGTAAATGATCTCCTTGTGTCTGCCTGGCCTCCTTCAAGACTGTCTCATTTGTTTTCTTTGTTGTCATGGAACTCAAACCACTTTTCAGCTAATTCAATTTTGTTCTGACTTTGCGTGTACGTAGGTATAAGTGTCATGAATGAAACTCATGATGACTGGGAGGTCTTGGTTTCAATCTTTCTTCAGTCTAAAAACGTCTTGTAATATTGTTCATTCTTAACCGGCTCCAACCCATAATAACCCCTGGGGATGTCGGAGACGCTTTCAGTATAAATAGTAACCCCACCATCTGGAAATTTTGTGCTAGAAATTTCCTCTTTTTTGTCACTCTCTTTGTTTCTGCCTTATTCTTTTGCTTTCTGTCATTTCTTACTATCATTTTTCTGCCCAGCTGTTCAATTGACCTGTGTATGTGTTCGATAAAGTCTTACATACTTTTTTCTTAGGATTGACAGTTGGGTACATGTATCCAGTGCATTTTTGGCTCTAGGGAAATAAGTTATGCGGAGGCAATTTTAGGTAATTTAGGCCTGTTTTTATATGTGTGTTAGTGCCCTTGCTTATATTTCAATTTATATTCAGGTTGTTGTTTTTTTTAAATCCCCTGCGTGATAAATTGGACAGAGTGGTCAACGCCAGTGACATCTCCTTAGATTATGTGTGCGGATGCATTGATACGTGTATTTAATTTTCTTTTCCATTTTCACTCGTTGAAGTACTGTGTGTGTTTTGAAGCGGTTATAGCCCTGATAAGGCTCTATGCAGTCGGCTGGGCTTTAAATAAAAATAACAGTAACAATAACCTACCCATTATAGAACGTACCGTAGGCTCATTGGGATGGCTGGCACCACATAGCCGAATCTCAGTCACTTTACGGATTCGCCACTGAGGGTGTTGCTCCTGGCCAACACCGCGTGTGCTTGTAGCTCTTGGGACTGGTCATATATGCATGCGCACAAACATACATGTAAACCTAAAAGTAACATTGTTTGAACAAAAACATGTATAAAGAAGAAGAAAGCAAGAAGCGAAGAGCAAGAATGATTTGAAAAAAAAAAGGGGGAAAAATTTGTGTGTGTGTGAAAGGATAGAAAAGAAGGAAGAAAGAAAATAAAGGAAAGAGATAGACAGGAGCATAGAAACATAACTCTTGAGAGTCACGGAGTTATCTCCCATGTAGAATTTCTCAAATCCAATACTGTGTTGGGTTTGAGAAATTCTACATGGGAGATAACTCCGTGACTCTCAAGAGTTATGTTGCTTAGTTAATATTTAAAATTCTCCCTGCTTCCCTCTTATTTCCTTTAGAGGAACAGAGAAAGAAAAGTGCAATGGTTTGTGTAAATCTTTTCCTTGCTTTTCTTGGTTTGTGTGTGTTTGTGTGTGTTTGTGTGTGTTCGTTCTTTAATTTAACGTCTTTTCACTATAAGTGATATTAGACGGGTTTGTGTGTGTGTGTGTGTGGTGTGTGTGTGTGTGTGTGTGTGTGTGTGTGTGTGCGTGCGTGAGTGTGTGTGTGTGTTTGTGTGTCTGTGTGTGCGTGTGTGTGCGTGTGTGTTGTGTGTCGTGTGTGGTGTGTGTGGTGTGTGTGTCTGTGTGTGTGTGTGTGTGTGCGTGTGTGTGTGTGTGTGGTGTGTGTGTGTGTTGTGTGTGTGTGTGTGTGTGTGTGTATGTGTGTGTGTGTGTGTGTGTTGTGTTGCGTGTGTGTGTCCTGTGCACGCGCGTGTGTTGTTTGGTTTTTAGATGTCTGTTCGTTCGTTTTTGTTTCTTTGTGTTTATTGTTGTTATATGTCTTGTTAATCCAAGCAATTCAAACGTGAATTTTTAACCTATTGCAAAACATGCCATAATCAGCAGACAAACAGGAAGGACGATTCTTAACTCGGTTTGAGGATTTTATTTTTTTCCCGCTTTAAAAGCTGTTTCAGTGTCAGGTTCAGTGTTCATGTTTCGTGTTTCAGTGTTTCAGTGTTCATTGTTTCGTTTTCGGCTGTTGTTCTATACGTACATTATTTGGGTTTCGTCAACTTCGTTGGTCTCTCTATTTTTTTTTTTTTCTTTTCCTTCTCTTCTTTTTTTGTTTTTTTCCCAAATATTTCGCCTTCTCTTTTATAAACTACACTCAATCCTTGTCAGTGCCAAGTGTCATGTGTCATGGTTGTCGAGCTGACAAGAACAGTTTAAAGAGAAAACCAAACAATAACAACAACATCAACAGCAGCAACAACAACAACTGTAATTATCACGCACCACACACACGCAGATCACACACGAAAACTGAAGCCACACACGTCTGCATGTAAGCACACAATATATGCTCTGGCGCTCACACAACCAAGCACACACACACACACACACACACACACACACACACACACACACACACACACACACACACACACACACACACACACACACACACACACTAACACACACACTAACACACACTAACACACACACACACATCTATCTATCTATCTATCTATCTTTCTATCTATCTATCTATCTATCTATCTATCTTATCTATCTATCTATCTATCTATCTGTCTATCTGTCTATCTATCTGTCTGTCTGTCTATCTATCTATCTATCTGTCTATCTGTCTATCTATCTATCTGTCTATCTGTCTATCTATCTATCTACCTATCTGTCTATCTATCTACCTATCTATCTATCTATCTATCTATCCGTCTATCTATCTATGTATCTATGTACCTATCTATGTATCTATCTATGTATTTATCTACACACACACGCACACATACATATATACATATACATACAGATACATATATATATATATACAGATAGATAAATAGATAGATAGATAGATAGATAGATAGATAGATAGATAAATATGCATCCCCACATGCACTAACGCGTGCACACACACGCACACACAAGATATGAAAGAGAGTGAGAGAGAGAGAGAGACAGAGACAGAGACAGAGAGAGACACAGAGAGAGAGAGGCAACGAGAGACAGACAGACAGACAGACACACACACACACACACACACACACACACACACACACACACACACACACACACACACACACACACACACATCTTTTCCACGTTCCAGGGCATGTCATGTTCAATTTCGTGTTATTTTCCTTCTTGATTAACTCAAATGCTCCCTTTCTATCTTTTTTTTTCTTCTTTTTTATTCTTCTTTCATTTCATTAGTTGGTTTTCTTTCACTCTCGCTTCGTCTCTTTTAGCGTTACATAAGCAAAACAAATGAACGAATAGTGAGTAACAAAAACAAAAAACAAAAAAAAATTAAACAAAAGAAAAAGACAACAGGTAGAAGAGAAGGAAAAAATAAACTAAAAATTCCTTCTGTTTCATTAATTAAAAAAAAAAATTCTGGGACGAGCAAGTGGAAACAGTTATTTTGTATTTTAGACAAAGAATATCTAATAAAGACTTGTGTTTTGCGTGTAGCAGCAGAAGCAGCAGCAGCAATAGTAGTAGTAGTAGTAGTAGTAGTAGTAGTAGTGGTAGCAGTAGCAATAGTAGTAGTAGTAGTGGTGGTAGAAGCAACAGCAGAGGTAGTAGCAGTAACAATAAATACAACAGTAGTATTAGCAGTAGCAGTAGACGTAATAGTACAATAGCAATCACAGCAGCAATAGTAATAGAAGTAATAGTAGTAATAGCAATAGCAGTAGTAGAAGTAATAGTAGTAATAGCAATAGCAGTAGTAGAAGTAATAGTAGTAATAGCAATAGCATTAGTAGAAGTAATAGTATATAGCAATAGCAAAAGATTAGTGAATAGCAATAGCAGTAGTAGAAGTAATAGTAGTAATAGCAATAGCAGTAGTAGAAGTAATAGTAGTAATAGCAATAGCAGAGTAGTAATAGCAATAGCAGTAGTAGAAGTAATAGTAGTAATAGCAATAGCAGTAGTAGTAATAGCAATAGCAGTAGTAGAAGTAATAGTAGTAATAGCAATAGCAGAAGTAATAGTAGTAATAGCAGTAGTAGTAATAGCAATAGCAATAGTAACAGAAGTAATAGTAGTAATAGCAATAGCAGTAATAGTAATAGCAATAGTAACAGAAGTAATAGTAGTAATAGCAATAGCAGTAGTAGCAATAGCAATAGTAACAGAAGTAATAGTAGTAATAGCAATAGCAGTAATAGTAATAGCAATAGCAGAAGTAGTAGAAGTATTAGTAGTAATATCAATAGCAGTAATAGTAATAGCAATAGCGGTAGTAATAGAAGTAATAGTAGTAATAACAATAGCAGTAGTAGTAATAGCAATAGCAATAGTATAGAAGTAATAGTAGTAATAGCAATAGCAGTAGTAGTAATAGCAGTAGTAATAGTAGTAATAGCAATAGCAGTAATAGCAGTAGTAGTAATAACAATAGCAGAAGTAATAGTAGTAATAGCAATAGCAGTAGTAGTAATAGCAATAGCAGTAGTAGTAATAGCAATAGCAGAAGTAATAGTAGTAATAGCAATAGAAGTAATAGTAGTAATAGCATAGAGTAATAGTAGTAATAGCAGTATGAAGATAGTAGTAGAAGTAATAGTAGTAATAGCAATAGCAGTAGTATAATAGCAATAGCAGTAGTAGTAGAAGTAATAGTAGTAATAGCAATAGCAGTAGTAGTAATAGCAATAGCAGTAGTAGTAGAAGTAATAGTAGTAATAGCAATAGCAGTAGTAGTAATAGCAATAGTAACAGAAGTAATAGTAGTAATAGCAATAGCAGTAGTAGTAATAGCAATAGCAGAATTAGTAGAAGTATTAGTAGTAATATCAATAGCAGTAATAGTAATAGCAATAGCGGTAGTAATAGAAGTAATAGTAGTAATATCAATAGCAGTAATAGTAATAGCAATAGCGGTAGTAATAGAAGTATTAGTAGTAATATCAATAGCAGTAATAGTAATAGCAATAGCGGTAGTAATAGAAGTAATAGTAGTAATAGCAATAGCAGTAGTAATAGCAATAGCAGAAGTAATAGAAGTAATAGTAGTAATAGCAATAGCAGTAGTAATAGCAATAGCAGAAGTAATAGTAGTAATAGCAATAGCAGTAGTAATAGCAATAGCAGAAGTAATAGAAGTAATAGTAGTAATAGCAATAGCAATAGTAACAGAAGTAATAGTAGTAATAGCAATAGCAGTTAGTAGTAATAGCAATAGCACAAGTAGTAGAAGTAATAGTAGTAATAGCAATAGCAGTAGTAGTAATAGAAGTAATAGTAGTAATAGCAATAGCAGTAGCAGTAATAGCAATAGCAGAAGTAGTAGAAGTAATAGTAGTAAATAGCAATAGCAGTAGTAATAGAAGTAATAGTAGCAATAGCAATAGCAGTAGTAGTAATAGCAATAGCAATAGTAATAGAAGTAATAGTAATAATAGCAATAGCAGAAGTAGTAGAAGTAATAGTAGTAATTGCAATAGCAGAAGAAGTAGAAGTATTAGTAACAATAGCAATAGCAGAAGTAGTAGAAGTATTAGTAATAATAGCAATAGCAGAAGAAGTAGAAGTAATAGTAGTAATTGCAATAGCAGTAGTAGTAATTGCAATAGCAGTAGTAGTAATAGCAATAGCAGCAGTAATAGAAGTAATAGTAGTAATTGCAATAGCAGTAGTAGTAATTGCAATAGCAGCAGTAATAGAAGTAATAGTAGTAATTGCAATAGCAGTAGTAGTAATTGCAATAGCAGCAGTAATAGAAGTAATAGTAGTAATAGCAATAGCAGATATAGTAGAAGTATTAGTAATAATAGCAATAGCAGAAGAAGTAGAAGTAATAGTAGTAATTGCAATAGCAGTAGTAGTAATTGCAATAGCAGCAGTAACAGAAGTAATAGTAGTAATAGCAATAGCAGTAGTAATAGAAGTAATAGTAGTAATAACAATAGCAGTAGTAGTAATAGCAATAGCAGTAGTAGTAGAAGTAATAGTAGTAATAGCAATAGCAGTAGTAATAGAAGTAATAGTAGTAATAGCAATAGCAGTAGTAGTAATAGCAATAGCAGTAGTAATAAAAGTAATAGTAGTAATAGCAGTAGTAGTAATAGCAATAGCAGTAGTAATCGAAGTAATAGTAGTAATAGCAGTAGTAGTAGAAGTAATAGTAGTAATAGCAATAGCAGTAGTAATAGAAGTAATAGTAGTAATAGCAACAGCAGTAGTAGAAGTAATAGTAGTAATAGCAATAGCAGTAGTAGTAGAAGTAATAGTAGTAATAGCAATAGCAGTAGTAATAGAAGTAATAGTAGTAATAGCAATAGCAGTAGTAGTAGAAGTAATAGTACTAATAGCAATAGCAGTAGTAGTAAAAGTAATAATAGCAATAGCAATAGCAGTAGTAGTAATAGCAGCAGTATTAGTATAGTGGCAGCAGTAGTGATAGTAGCAGCAACAGTAGTAATGTAATAGTAGCAATAGCAGTAGTAGTAGTAATAGTAGTAATAGCAATAGTAGTAGCAGTAGTAATAGTAGTAATAGCAATAGCATGTAGTAGTAGTAATAGTAGTAATAGCAATAGTAGTATAGTAGTATAGTAGTAGTAGTAATAGCAATAGTAGTAGTATAGCATAGTAGTAGTAGTAGTAGTAGTAGTAGTAGTAATAGTAGTAATAGCAATAGCAGTAGTAGTAGTAGTAATAGTAGCAATAGCAGCAGTAGTAGTAATAGTAGTAATAGCAATAGCAGTAGTAATAGTAGTAATAGCAATAGTAGCAGTAATAGTAGCAATAGCAATAGCAGTAGTAGTAGTAATAGTAGTAATAGCAATAGTAGTAGTAATAGTAGCAACAGCAATAGCAGTAGTAGTAGTAATAGTAGTAATAGCAATAGTAGTAGTAGTAGTAATAGTAGCAATAGCTGTGGTAGCAGCATTAGCGATAGTAGCAAGTAGAGGCAACAGCGGTAGTAATAGTAGCAATAGTAGTAGCGGCAGCAGCCATATAGCAATAGTAGTATCAACAGCAAGTGCAATACATGTAATAGCAATAGTACTAGCAGTAATAGTAATAGCAATAGCAACAGCAGCAATGTTGATAGCAGTAATAGCAGTAGCAGTAACAGCAGCAGTAATAGCAGTGAAAATAGTTGTAGCACTAGTGGTAACAGCAGCAGTAGCGGTAGCAGCAGTTTTAACAACAGAAACAGTGATAGTAGCAGCAACAGTAGTAACAGCAGCAGTATTAGTATAGTGGCAGCAGTAGTGGTAATAGCAGCAACAGTAGTAGCAGCAGCAGTATTAGTAAAATGGCAGCAGTAGTGATAGTAGCAGCAACAGTAGTAACAGCAGCAGTATTATTATAGTGGCAGCAGTAGTGATAGTAGCAGCAACAGTAGTAACAGCAGCAGTATTAGTATAGTGGCAGCAGTAATGGTAATAGCAGAAATAGAAACAGCGGTACTTGTAATAGCAACACAATAGTAGCAGCAGCAGCAATGGTGATAGTAGCAAAAGTAACAGCAGTACTTGTAATAGCAACAGAAATAACGGCAGCAATAACAGTAGTAGTAGCAGCAATAGCATTAGCAGCAGTAGTGATAGCACAGCAGCAATAGCATTAGCAGCAGTAGTAATAGCATAGCAGCAATAGCAGTAGCAGCAGTAGTGATAGCATAGCAGCAATAGCAGTAGCAGCAGTAGTGATAGCATAGCAGCAATAGCAGTAGCAGCAGTAATAATAGCATAGCAGCAATAGCAGTAGCAGCAGTAATAATAGCATAGCAGCAATAGCAGTAGCAGCAGTAATAATAGCATAGCAGCAATAGCAGTAGCAGCAGTAATAATAGCATAGCAGCAATAGCAGTAGCAGCAGTAGTATATAGCATAGCAGCAATAGCAGTAGCAGCAGTAGTAATAGCATAGCAGCAATAGCAGTAGCAGCAGTAGTAATAGCATAGCAGCAATAGCAGTAATAATAGCATAGCAGCAATAGCAGTAGCAGCAGTAGTAATAGCATAGCAGCAATAGCAGTAGCAGCAGTAATAATAGCATAGCAGCAATAGCAGTAGCAGCAGTAATAATAGCATAGCAGCAATAGCAGTAGCAGCAGTAGTAATAGCATAGCAGCAATAGCAGTAGCAGCAGTAGTAATAGCATAGCAGCAATAGCAGTAGCAGCAGTAGTAATAGCATAGCAGCAATAGCAGTAGCAGCAGTAGTAATAGCATAGCAGCAATAGCAGTAGCAGCAGTAGTAATAGCATAGCAGCAATAGCAGTAGCACAGTAGTAGTAATAGCATCAGCAATAGCAGTCCAGTAGTAAGCAGCAGCAATAGCAAGGCAGTAATAATAGCATAGCAGCAATAGCAGTAGCAGCAGTAGTAATAGCAAAGCAGCAATAGCAGTAGCAGCAGTAGTAATAGCATAGCAGCAATAGCAGTAGCAGCAGTAATAATAGCATAGCAGCAATAGCAGTAGCAGCAGTGTAATAGCATAGCAGCAATAGCAGTAGCAGCAGTAATAATAGCATAGCAGCAATAGCAGTAACAGCAGTAGTAATAGCATAGCAGCAATAGCAGTAGCAGCAGCAATAGAAGCAGTAATTCGAAATAGCTAAACGCATCAACTCTAAGACGAAAGAACTTATCCCTACCCCCCACCCCCACCCCTAAAAAAACTATCATAAGGGAACATGGTCTGAGCCTTGTTAATCTCACCGATTTAAATCAAAGCATCATGTGAATTTCTACAGGTTTGCAACAGCAAAAGCAGCAGCAGAAATAGTAGCAACAGCAGCAACAGAAATAGTAGCAACAGCAGCAGCAGAAATAGCAGCAACAGCAGCAGCAGAAATAGCAGCAACAGCAGCAGTAGCAACAGCAGCAGCAGAAATAGTAGCAACAGCAGCAGCAGAAATAGTAGCAAAGCAGCAGCAGCAGAAATAGTAGCAACAGCAGCAGTAGCAACAGCAGCAGCAGAAATAGTAGCAACAGCAGCAGTAGCAACAGCAGCAGCAGAAATAGTAGCAACAGCAGCAGCAGAAATAGTAGCAACAGCAGCAGCAGAAATAGTAGCAACAGCAGCAGCAGAAATAGCAGCAACAGCAGCAGTAGCAACAGCAGCAGCAGAAATAGTAGACAGCAGCAGTAGCAACAGCAGCAGCAGAAATAGTAGCAACAACAGCAGCAGAAATAGCAGCAACAGCAGCAGTAGCAACAGCAGCAGCAGAAATAGTAGCAACAGCAGCAGTAGCAACAGCAGCAGCAGAAATAGTAGCCCATGCAACAGCAGCAGTAGCAACAGCAGCAGCAGAAATAGTAGCAACAGCAGCAGCAGAAATAGTAGCAACAGCAGCAGCAGAAATAGTAGCAACAGCAGCAGCAGAGCAAAAGTAGCACAGCAGCAGCAGAAATAGTAGCAACAGCAGCCAGCAGAGAATAGTAGCAACAGCAGCAGCAGAAATAGTAGCAACAGCAGCAGCAGAAATAGTAGCAACAGCAGCAGCAGTAGTAGCAACAGCAGCAGCAGAAATAGTAGCAACAGCAGCAGCAGAAAAGTAGCAACAGCAGAGCAGAATATCGTAGCAACAGCAGAAGCATAGCCACCAGAAACAGCAGAAATAGTAGCAACAGAAGAATCTGTAGCAGCATCAACAGTAGCAGTAACAGCCACAATATTTGTAGTAGCAGCAGCTATAGTTAGCAGAGACAGTATTAGTAGCAGAAATAGTTAGCAGATATAATTTTAGTAGTAGCAGCAGCAATAGTTGTTGTTATTGTTGTTTAAAGCCCAGCCGACTGCGCAGTGCCATATCAAAACTATAACTGCTTCAAAACATACAAAACTTCAACAGGAAAAAAAAATAGAATAGAAAATTAAAACTTCAACAGGAAAAAAATAGAAAAGAAAATTAAGTACACATATCAATGCATTCGCGCACATAATCTAAGAAGGGTGCCCCTGGCGTTGACCACTCCGTCCAATTTGCCGCACAGGGGATTTAAAAAACATACCTGTATACAAATTTAAGCATACTTCAAGGACACCAAAACATATCCAAAAACGGGTATAAATTACCTAAAATTGCTTTCGCATATCTCAACTCCCTAGAGCCAAAGCTACATTTAATACATGCACTCAATTATCAGTCCTGAGAAAAAGTACATAAGACTTTATCGAGCACATACAGGTGAATGGACCAGCAAGGCAGAAAATGATAGGAAGAAAGGACAGAAAGTTAAGGAACAAGGCAGAAACAAAGAGAGTGACAGAAAAGAGGACATTTCTAAGCACAGAATTTCCAGAACGTGGGGATACTATTTATACTG
This sequence comes from Monoplex corrugatus, assembly GCA_030674185.1. Taxonomy (NCBI): domain Eukaryota; kingdom Metazoa; phylum Mollusca; class Gastropoda; order Littorinimorpha; family Ranellidae; genus Monoplex; species Monoplex corrugatus. Next base: position 16,955,604 of record JAPXFY010000016.1, on the reverse strand, counting down.
AAAGAGCTCCCGACATACCCACGGGAAGCAGCAATAGTCAGCAGAGGTAGTATTAGTAGCAGTAGTAGCAGCAATAGCAGCAGTATAACAGCTATAGCAGTAGCAGTAACAGTAAATCCTAGCTTCATCCCAAAATCTGTTCGATTTTTCAAATGCAAATGAAAAATCACCCAGCTGTGAGAGAAACTGTGTGCCTGCCTCTGTGTGTGTTTAATTGTGTATACTCCGGAAAATATGCATGCAATCTCACACTTGTGCTGGAGAGGTTTACTGAGTCACAGTGATTTGATTTGATTTGATTGATTTGGTTAAGTTTTTACGTCGACACCCACCTCAGGTGAAATGGCCGACAGGGATAACCATCCCAGGGAAGTGGAGGAAGGGGGACTTATCTAATCCTATACTGCCACCACCAGAACAACAATGATGTTAAGATAGACAGTGAGAAGGCCAGTTTAATGTAGCGCACCCCGGGATTCGAACCCACAACCATTAGCATGTGAATCCGAGGCTCAAACTAACTGAGCTACTGGGCCCGCTGAGTCACAGGGAGAGAGAGAGAGAGAGAAAGAGAGAGAGAGAGAGACAGACAGACCGACAGACAGACAGACAAACAGACAGACAGAGACAGACAGACAGACGGCAAACAAACAAAGAGACAGATACAGAAAAAGGAGAGAAAGAGAGAGAGAGAGAGAGAGAGAGAGAGAGAGAGAGAGAAGAGAAAGAGAGAGGAAAGGAGAACGTTAATAACGTATATTAAAATAGTAACTATGTACGTATATTCTTAACATTTAATCTAACAAATGTTTAACGTTTTCGTGTCACAAATATTGTTCTAATACCATGACTTATAACCGTCAAATGTGCTTGCTTGCTTGTTTGCTTGCTTGCTTGCTTGCTTGCTTGCTTGCTTGCTTACCTGCCTGCTTGCTTGCTTGCTTGTTTGCTTGCTTGCTTACTTGATTGATTGATCGATTGATTTGTTCCCATTTGTGTTAGTTTACATTGAAAGATAATAACGTTCACTTTAACATTGGCAGCAGAAGCAGCTGTAGGCTAGACATACCAGAAAGATTTGGAAGAGCAGAAGAGAGCCGGAGCTGTAGCAGCAGCGGCGGGAACAGTAGCACTGCAGTAGATGAAGAAGTGAGCAGCCGCACCGGTAGTAGCATTGGTAGCTGTAACAGCAGAAGCAGAACCTGAAGCACTGACGGTGTAAGGGACATAACTGTTTTCTAACGTGTCAGCTTTCAAATTTTTTGCGGTTATTTCCCTTGCTCTCTTTACCCTCAAACCTCTCTCTCTCTGTCTCTCGGTCTGTCTGTGTCTGTGTCTCTGTCTGTATGTCTGCCTCTCTCTCTCTCTCCTCTCTCTCTCTCTCTCTCTCTCTCTCTCTCTCCTCTCTCTCTCTCTCTCTCACATACACGGATGTTGACCTGACTTTATGTGACATTCATAATAACACGAATGTAATGATTAAATCTACATATTTTTCATTGGAGTTTCATATGCAGGAAAAACAGGGCACTATAACGTTAAAAGGTTTAAATATTCTGCAACAACGAAACTACAAGAAATGTATTGTCAGTACTGGAATCATAGGAAGAACAGAAAACAGAATACCCCGAAAGCTTTCCTTCAACAACGCAGTGGTTAAAAAAAAATCACTTGCTGCCTTGCATGACAAGTTGCAAATTTGCTAAACACAGACTAGCATTGTACCACTTACGATTAAATGCACATCAATCTGAAATTAAGTGAGGTCTTTATCATAACACATCTAGGCAAGAACGGTATTGTAGAGCCTGCAGAGTCGTTCGATCTTTTTAAAGTCAAAAGATGCGCAAGTTCTGATAGACATATTTTTCAAAACAGTGTCTCTCGGGTTCTGTCTGTCTGTCTGTCTGTCTCTCTCTCTCTCTCTGTCTCTCTCTCTCTCTCTCTCTCTATCTCCCTCTGTCTGTCTGGCTGTCTGTCTCCCTCTCTCTCTTGACGAGAAGGGCTGCTAACTGCTAACTCTGTCTGTCTGTCTGTTTCTCTCTCTGTCTCTGTTTCTCTCTTCTCTGTCTCTCTCTGTCTCTCTCTCTCTCTCTCTCTCTCTCTCTCTCTCTCTCTCTCATTTAGATTCTTAACTTTGAAGAACTTACGACATGTCATACTAGAGTTGATTCAACGCATACCAAAAGCTAAAAAACAAACATTAGCGAATCATCGAAGTATTTCAAAGTTGTCTCCGTCTCTCTGTCTCTCTGTCCCTCTCTCTGTCTGTCTGTCCGTCTTTCTGTGTCTGTCTCTGTGTCTGTTCTTTCTCTCTGTCTGTCTCTCTGTCTCTGTCTCTCCCCCCCTCTCTCTCTGTCTCTCTGTCTCTCTGTCCCTCTCTCTGTCTGTCTGTCCGTCTTTCTGTGTCTGTCTCTTTCTCTCTGTCTGTCTCTCTGTCTCTGTCTCTCCCCCCCCTCTCTCTCTCGTCTCTCTGTCTCTCTCTCTCTCTCTCTCTCTCTCTCTCTCTCTCTCTCTCTCACGTAAATTCTTAACTATGAAGAACTTACGATATGTCATACTGGAGTTGACTCAACGCATACCAAAAGCTAAAAAACAAACATTAGCGAGTCATCGAAGTATTTCAAAGTTGTCTGTCTCTCTGTCCCTCTGTCTGTCTGTCTGTCTCTGTCTGTCTGTCTCTGTCTCTGTCTGTCTGTCTGTCCCTGTCTCTGTCTGTCTCTGTCTGTCTCTCTCTATCTGTCTGTCTGTCTGTCTATCTGTCTCTCTCTCTCTCTCTCTCTCTCTCTCTCTCTCTCTCTCTCTCTCTCTCACTTAAATTCTTAACTTTGAAGAACTTACGGTATGTCATACTGGAGTTGACTCAACGCATAAGAAAAGCTAAAAAAAAAAAAAAAAAAAACAACAACAACAAAACAAACAACAGCGAGTCATCGAAGTATATTTACAAGCTAGTATCAGCAACGCCGTACCTGCTTCGTGATTGCTGAACGTGATCCATTTGTCTACATTGTTTTGAAGGTGTGAGTGAACAGTGCTGGAATGAATTATATGCCTGGACATTACTTTTATCAGTTTTACGTTAGTGTGAATTTTTTTTCTCAAAAATACACGTGCAGTAGCAGATGAGACAGGTGGGACGTACAAGGGAGAAAGGTGGCAGAATGGTTCAGACGTTCGTCTGCCAGTAATTAAACTCACGGTTCCAAGGTTCGCTCCCCGTAGAGCCCTCGACTTTTCTCCTCAGTTTGACTGGGAAATCTAGCTGAACGTCTAGTCCTTCGGAACTGGACGAAAAACGAGTTGGACCCTCGTGCCTTCTGGCTGCGCACGCTAAAGATCCCACGGCAGTTAAAAATCGTGAAGAGTAGTGGTATTGCCTGGCTGCCTTGGTAAAAATCATTAGAGAGATAGATTGATTTCCCAGATCCCTCCCCTTGAAGACCAATTAGCGGTCTTGCCTTTCTGAAGACTTGGTTTAAAAAAAAAGTGAATTTGAATATGAATATGAATATGAATATGAATCGAGGGAGAGGAGATAGGCACTGCCCTCATAATGCTGACCCCCTGAAGGGAGGCACTGCCCTCATAATGCTGACCCCCTGAAAAGTTGAGGTCTCTACCATCTCACTCCCCTACGACCCCAGGGTTATGGGACTATCTTTCTGTCTATGCATCTATCATCTATCTAGGCACAATCTCCATGCAGAATAGTGTGTGGTTCTTTGCACTAGTCGCCGTGGTGTAGTGATTAACGCAACGGACAACCGACTGGAATGTTGTGGGTTCGAATCCTCATCAGTCCCTTCAAAAATGATTGTGTGTGTGTGTGTGTGTGTGTGTTGTGTGTGTGTGTGTGTGTGTGTGTGTGTGTGTGTGTGTGTGTGTTTGTTTGTTTTGTTTGTTTGTTTGTTTGTTTGTTTGTTGCTCTAACAGGCTCCTACCCAGAGTTGGGCGTGCTATGGGCTCATTGGGAAGACTGGGACCACACACTCGAGTCTCATCCACTTCATGGATGCGTCAGTGAGGGTGTTGCTCAAATCTTCTGACCGGCACCGCAGGTGTCTGTATCTCTCGGGCCTGGTTGACGCCAGAATATATTATGATAGTAATCGTAGTAGAGTACAGCCCAGTCACGCAGTCTCAATCCTAGATGGAACTCCATAGCATCATGATTATCATCCTCATTGACATCGTCACCATCGCACTGTTAAAATCTGTGCCAGTTTCTGTGGCCATTAATTAAGGTGGCGTAGAAAATGGGACGAAAAAAAAAAAAAGTGAGCATAAAGATAATCTCCCAGAGCGCGATGATCCTGAAAAGAAAAGTGTGGTTCTTGTTAGTGCGCTTGAGAAGTGGTTGTGTTTCAGCGACACTTTCTCATGCTTCTGGTTCTTGATCGTCATTAACATCCAGAATATCGACCAGTAGATCAAGACTTTTAGCAATGTTTAGGCCTACTATTTTGGGCAGTGCATGGAGTAACAAAAGACCTCAATGCCAGAAAGCTGGCACACGCGAGAAGCAAACTATGGGAAACAATCCGTTACTAATTGCGGATCAGAACTCGCCATGGTTGTCTCCCTTACCATTCCCTCTCTCTCTCTCTCTCTCTCTCTCTCTCTCTCTCTCTCTCTCTGTGTGTGTGTGTGTGTGTGTGTGTGGTTGTGTGTGTGTGTGTGTGTGTGTGTGTGTGTGTGAATCGAGGGAGAGGAGATAGGCACTGCCCTCTCTCTCTCCCTCTCTCTCTCTCCTCTCTCTCTCTCGTTGCTGTCTCACTCTCATTTTCTCTCTCTCTCTGTCTCTCTCTGAGTGTTTTATTTTGCGTTTCGTTTTATTCTCATCTCGATTGTTATTCATTTGTAACTAAATGTTGTTTTCCCACCCCTTTTTCTTTCTTTTTCTTTCTTTTTTTTTTTTTTTCTTTTTCTTTGTCTTTTGTTTGTTCGTTTGCTTGTTTGTGTTTTCTTCACGATGCTTGCTAAAGAAGCAGCCTGCTTCAGACACAATCTTCACATGCAAAATGCGACCATCGCTATTTTGTTATCGTTATCTATCTATCTATCTATCTATCTATCTATCTATCTATCTATCTATCTATCTACCTATCTATCTATCTATCTATCTATCTATCTAATCTATCTATCTATCTATCTGTCTGTCTGTCTATCTATCTATCTGTCTGTCTGTCTGTCTGTCTGTCTATCTATCTATCAATCTATCTATCTATCTACCACCTACCTACCTATCTATCTATCTATCTATCTATCTATCTGTCCGTCTGTCTGTCTATCTATCTGTCTGTCTATCTATCTATCTATTTATCTATCTATCTATGTATCCATCTATCTATATATCTATCCATCTGTCTATCTATCTATCTATCTATCTATATATCTATCTGTCTATCTATCTATCTATCTATCTGTCTGTCTGTCTGTCTATCTATCTGTCTATCTATCTATCTATCTATCTGTCTGTCTATCTGTCTGTCTGTCTGTCTATCTATCTATCTATCTGTCTGTCTGTCTGTCTGTCTGTCTACCTATGTATCTATCTGTCTCTCTATCTATCTACCTATTGAATGGATCGGGACGCATGCGCATTGAGTGTAGGCGTGGCTTTTCTAAATAAGGCAGTGCACGTGGTCGGCAGCTGTAAACAAAAGCTGTGTGCTAGAAGCAGCTTTTCTTCTGCATCACCCCCACCCTGCACTCACCAGCCCAGTGAAGTTTCTCTGGTACTACCAACCCCTGACTCAAGGCACTGTCCCCGTACATTTTACAAGTTTTTAGCGGTCCTCACAACACGCGCTACTATTACCCAAGTCCCACACAGCCATCTGGTTATGAGGTTGTGTGTTTCTACTGTAAACTGTCTGGCCATGACCCTCTCTCCAGCAGCTGCCCTTCTACTTTGCCCCCACACAGTCCTAATCTCACCACCACCACCACCCCGTCTCTCTCTCTGTGTGTGTGTGTGTGTGTGTGTGTGTGTGTGTGTGTGTGTGTGTGTGTGTGTGTGTTGTGTTGTGTGTGTGTGTGTGTGTGTGTGTGTGTGTGTGTGTGTGTGTGTGTGTGTGAAGTAACGCAATGAAAAAAATTAGTTGCTTCTGGTGTCCTCTCGTTTCTGCTACTATGCTTATGATGTTCATCGATTGATTAATTGTATTTCCATTTCATATATACGTCGAACAACTCGTGATGCTAACAAAGAGTATACTACCTACGGAAAGAGCAGTCACTGCTTCTTAGCGCCCACCAAGCAAAGTGGCCCTCGCTCGCCGGCTGGAGCAGGCGGCAGCACCCTTTTCCAGACGTAAACACCGGTGTGTTGCCTGTGTGTAAAAGTACGGTGGGCAGAAGACGGATGCTATGGAGATGTTATATATTTTAGAGGTCAGCGAGTTTTCATCATACACACACACACACACACACACACATACACACACACGCGCGCGCGCGCGGTCGAAACCATTTATACAAATAAACTTCCTTTCCAGAGGAATACAAACATTTCAAGTTTGTAGTCTATTTATTCCGTTGGCAAAATCGCATATTGACCGAGATAGATGATTCACATGAACTTGTAATTGTTTGAGGGTTCATAAGTGTATTTAATTAAGGACTGATCTTAGGCAAACTCCTGTGACACTGATCCAAGCGCACTCTATCTCTCTCTCACTCTCTCTCATTCTCATTTTCTCTCTCTCTCTCTCTCATTTTCTTTCACAAACACACACACAGAGCACATACATTCACAGAGAGAGAGAGAGACAGACAGAGAGAGAGACAGAGGAGAGAGAAACACACACACACAAAGATTAACTGATCGATTTCACAAACATCAAAGAACTTCGCGATTGTCTCACACAAGTCTTACGAATGCTTTGTCTGTCTGTCTGTCTGTCTCTCTCCTCTCTCTCTCCCTCCCCCTCCCTCCCTCCCTCTCTCATATCTTAAGTTGTGTGTATGTGTGAGTGAGTGAGTGAGTGTGTGTGTGTGTGTGTGTGTGTGCGTGTGTGTGTGTGTGTGTGTGTGTGTGGTGCGTGCGTGCGTGCGTGTGTGTGTGTGTGTGTGTGTGTGTGTGTGTGTGTGTGTGTTGCTGTGGAAGATCATGAATGTGCACACAATGAAAATGTAAAGGACACGACTAAATTAGGAATGCACTTATTTAAAATCCCTTGGTACAACCTGACCGCCCTATCCCGACCTACTTTTGGTTTCGTCTACTTTTACAGCGAACAGTGATACAGATTTTTGCACACACACGCCCCCCCCCCCCCCCCCCCGGGGCCTCCCCCTTCCCCAACAAATTATTCAAAGTCATTCAGCATTTCGGTAGACTGTCCTATTTCAAACTAATGTGTACTGAAGGAAAAAGCCGTTTTCAATTCATTCTACATAAACAAGTTTGTGATGTTTCTAAATCGGAGGGAATGGTCATAGAATAGATAAAGCGGAATGTGTTAATATTTGCATGGCTATGCGTATGAACTTGAACATGCGCGCTGGTTGATCACCAGTGCCAGTGATAAGACACGTGTAACACTAACAGACCCGGTTGCCAGAGCTAAATGCTCCTAGGAGGAGTTGTTAGTGAGGATGTGCGGGATGGAAAACACCTGCTTCCATACCGATAGAGCTGAGTGTGCCGATATGGCGTTAACAGATAAATTTCATTGGATTCTTGTATCAAGATTTGATGCCTTATGAATAAATGTCATTCTTCTTTTCTCTTTTTCTCTTCCTCTTCTTCTTCTTCTTCTTCTCTTCTTTCATTCTTCTTCTTCTTCTTTCTTCTTCTTCTTCTTCTTCTTCATTCTTCATCATCATCATCTTTCATCTCATCTCATCTCTTCTTCTCTCTTCTTCTTCTTCTTCTTCTTCTTTCTCTCTTCTTCTTCTTCTTCTTTTCTTCTCTTCTTCTTCTTCTTCTTCTTCTTCTTCTTCTCTTTCTTCTTTCTTCTTCTTTCTCATTCATCTTCCATCATTCTATCTTCATCTTTCATCATCATCATCATCATCATCATTCATCTCATCATCATCTCATCATCATCATCATTCATCATCTCATCATCATCTTCATCATCTTCATATCATCTTCTTCATCTCTTCATCTTCTCTTCTTCTTCTTCTTCTTCTTCTTCTTCTTCTTCTTCTTCTTCTTCTTCTTCTTCTTCTTCTTCTTCTTCTTCTTCTTCTCTTCTCTTCATCTTCATCATTCTCTTCTTCACTCTTCTTCTTCTTCATCATCATCATCATCATCATCATCATCATCATCTCATCAT
>JAPXFY010000016.1:16882313-16939813 GCA_030674185.1 Monoplex corrugatus | reverse complement strand
TGTGGCACCCCAGCGAATCTTCATAGTATTAAGACAGAAGAAGAAGAAGACTCTACTATTCCAGTTCAAGGCACAACCAATCGGCGTGGTGTAGTGGTTAGTGCAGCGGACCACAGACTGGAAGGTTCTTGGTTCGAATCCCCATCACTCCCTTCAAAAGTCATTATGGGATTTTTCGGCTCTAACCGGCTTTTACCCCGAGTTGAGCACGCTATGGGATTATTTGGAAGACTGGGACCACACGGTCGAATCTTATCCACTTCATGGAAGCGTCATTGAGGGTGTTGCTCAAATCTTCTGGCCAATACCGCAGGTGTCTGTATCTCTTGGGCTTGTTTGAAGCGAGGAATATTATGATAGTAAGTGTAGAGTACAGCCCTGTCATGCAGTCTAAGCCATTGTCTCTCTTTCTCTCTGTAATCCCATTTAGACGTGTAGATATCAAGATATAGTGACCTAGCGTGTGTGCGTGTGTATTGGTGTGTGTGTGTGTGTGTGTGTGAGTGTGTGTGTGTGTGTGTGTGTGGTGTGTGTTTTGTGTGTGTGTATGTGTGTGTGTGTGTTGTGTTGTGTGTGTGTGTGTGTGTGTGTGTGTGTGTGTGTGTGTATTGGTGTGTGTGAGTGTGTGTGTGTGTGTGTGTGTTGTGTGTGTGTGATTGGTGTGTGTGTGTGTGGTGTGTGTGTGTGTGTGCGTGAGTGTGTCTGTGTGTGTATGTGTGCGCGTGTGTGAATGTGTGTGCGCGTGAGTGTGTCTGTATGTGTGTGTGTGTTTCTGTGCGTGTCTGAATGTGAGTGTATGTGTGTGTGTGTCTGTATGTATGTGTGTGTCTGGTGTGTCTGGGTGGCTGTGTGTCTGTGTGTCTGGGTGTGTCTGTGTCTATGTCTGTCAGATAACGTGATCGAATAACGAACGAATCATTGTGTCATATTTACAGCAAGAAAAGCCGTGGCAGTCCAGAGCCTCTTTCGTTACATGTATGTGATATTGTGATACTCCACCAAACCAGCACTCTTGTGAAAGGATACATTTCACAGATTACATCGATGCATTCAACAGCTAGCCGTCATGACTGCATTACTTGTACTGTACTGCGCTGTATGGTGGGAGACCAAGGACACACAACATGCATGGTGCAAAATGTGGTGTGTGTGATGAGAATGAGAGAGAGAGACAGACAGACAGACAACACACACACACACACACACACACACACACAACACACACACACATACACACACGCACACACACACTCACTCACTCACACACACAACACGCACACACACAGATATATGTATATACATATATATATATATATAAATGTATATATACATATACATACACACACACATACACACACACACACACACACACACACACAAAATATATATATATATATATATATATATATATATATATATAATATATGAGATGGATCGAGTGGTAAGGGGTAGGGGATTTATGCTGATTATGGTCGCAGCGCCAGAATACATGTACACATTGTAGATCTGCTCATTGTTTAGCAGTGTGTTATCTACAATCGTCATGTACTGGCTAGATCCTTGGAATGTTCAATGCATAGCTATGGGTCGGTAGAGGCTGTGAGATACCAGTATAATTAGGCCAAGAGAATGCAAGGCGTTTTTGAACTAGGCAAGCACGCTCACGGTGTTGCCTTTGAGCGTTGTAGGTAAATGGGAAAGATCGTAACAGAGCAAGGCACTCTGTTACAGAAAGACAGAGAGAGAGGGGAGGGGAGAGACAGTCTTCCAGAGAGAGACAGAGAGACACACAGACAGACACAGAGAGAGAGAGAGAGAGAGAGAGAGAGAGAGAGAGAGAGACTCCCAGAGAGAGAAAGAAAGAGAAAGAGAAAATGAGAGAGAGCGTCCCAGAGAGAGAGAGACAGACAGACAGACAGAGACAGAGAGAGGGACAGAGAGAGACAGAGCGAGAGACAGAGCGAGAGACAGACAGACAGAGAGAGAGAGACTTTCAGAGAGGGAAAGAGAGAGAGAGAGAGAAAACTCTCCCGGAGAGAGAAAGAGAGAAAAGGAGAAAGAGAGAGAGAGTCCCAGAGAGAGAGAAAGAGAGAGACAGACAGACAGAATGAGAGTTCCAGAGAGAGACAGACAGACAGACAGAGAGAAAGAGACAGAGAGGGAAACAGACAGACAGACAGAGAGAAAGAGAGACAGACAGACAGAGAGACAGAGAGAGAGAGAGAGATCAGACATCAGAATACGTTATTACTCACGGACAGTAGTATTACGTCTCAGTAGGTCTCTTGTCTAACATAAATTTAATGGTCCTCATTGCTCTACACACAGAATATCATAAAAGATAAAATATAATAGAATAAAATAAAAGAGAATAGATTAAAACTAAATAAGATAAAAATAAAATGAAATAAAGTAAAATGAGATAAAATAAAACAAAATGAAATCAAATGAAATGAAGTAAAATAAAATAAAATGAAATAAGACAACAACAACAAAAAAGTAAATTGAAACAAAACAAAAAATAAAATATGATAAAATGAAATAAATCACAAAAACAACCATAAAATGCAAGACAGGTTATACTAATGTAATGATCGTCACATATCACCGATGGTTCATGCGCTTTGCTAAAGTGTGAGATTCACAGGTAGAACCAGCCAGCCAACCTCCAGGAACCTCTCCATGTAACAAACCTAAATGCAGGACATGTCCTTTCGTGTGCTCAGCCACCACAGTCAGAGGCCCCAAATCACACATGAAAATTACAAAACATTTTAATTGTCAAACCTATAACATTGTCTATTTGATCAGCTGCTCTAAATGTTTTCAACTGTACATTGGTGAAACTGGACGTACCCTTGACACATGTTTCAAGGAACATTTGCTGACATCCGACATCAAAGAGATAAAACTATCTCAAATCATTTCATCCAGTCGGACCACTCAATCAACAACATCCGAGTGAAAGGTCTGTGGCATCTATACAATAACAGCACCATAGACAGGAAAGACAGAATCCCATCTTATAGATAAACTTGGAAATGCGCAAGCCACATGGCCTCAATGACAAACCATAAAGATTTCTTCAACTGACTTCAGTACTTCATGTACTTTTATCTGGACATGGCTTTGCGTGCATGTACTTTTACCTTGGTGTGTATGTGTATGCGTATTATTCGCTCGAATGTATAGGTATAACATTTCTTGTCCCTCATGTATAATTTATGTTTAAACTGCTTGGATGATTTTATGCATACTATTGTCTTCTTTTAATGTGCCCTTGAGTCCATGTATGTTTCACCTTGATGATGATTTACTGAAATAGACCATATTGATCACCATTTTCCCATCCCATTGAGGTATTGGCTTTGCGGCTGCACATATGCCTTTTTATTTTCATTTTTATTTTTATTGTTATTTTTATTTTTATTTTAAACTCAGTCTGTTTGAATTCTCTTTTACAAGACAGGCCCAGCCGCTTCTGACTAAGGTGTTTTTTTTCTCAGGGGATTCCGGTTTTCCATTCAGCCCCTTGGCTGTTGGTTTAGGGTTCCTATTCCAAGATCAGACCGGATCCGTTGCACTAGGCACGATCCATTTACGTCAGCCATACCTCTTGACAAGATATTTTCCCATTCTGTCGAACATATGCCATATTTTCTCTTCTGCATTACTTAATACTGGTATCCTTTACATTCCAAACACTACTCTTCGCTAGTGCGTCATAGTTCTCATTTCCGCTTTGATATCATATTTACTCAAAAACATATTATGTTGTCATGTTAGTCAGTTTATTCCTTTTCTCACACTGGACCCAGCAACAGGGAAGTTTTAGTCTTTTTCTCCTAATTTTTGTATCTGGTGTTTGTTTGTTTGTAATCTTACGCTTGACAACTGGCCGAAAATTTTAGCCTGTCTTGTCTTGTTGTATTAGATACACGTTCTTAATCTTTTTTTCGTGTTTTTTTCTGGTTCCTCTTTGCTTGAACGCGGGCAGTCACTCTTGTTTTTGGATTATGTTGTGAATTTGTGTAGGGGGGTTGGTGTGCGATAAATTGGGGTTGTTGTTTTTTAATATTTTGTGGCGAATTTGTGCATAATTTTGTACGTTTGTGTGCTTTTCTTCTACCTAAGATGGTTTTTGTGTCATAATTTTTTCCACCTGTTTTTAAAGTTTGATCTGTGATTGGGGAATTGTCAGTAACTAAAGGTTTTCCCGCTGTTCTGTGGAGAGAATTAATGTTGTCTTTTTAAATAGAACTTCACTGCAACCATCCCATGCTACTGATACATAGTCAAACTGGGATTTCGTATGGGCAGTATAAACACTTTTTTCTTCTTTGCTTCAGAGTTGAAATGATATGAGAGCTTATTAAGAAGAAATACATTCTTAGAGAGAGTTTTACTGATCAATGTGAACTTCCCATGTCAATTTTTTGTTATGCATACACCAAGTAGGCGATGTTTAGAAACCTGTTCTATGTTTACACCTTCTAACGTTAACTGATGTCACAAGTAAAGATGTAAGTGACTGGCGGTGTCTTGCAGTTTATGCAGGTTCGTGAAGATCTAGCAGTTGATCATTCTTCTCAGAGACAAAATACACCAGTCCAGGTTAAACGAAAATAATCCTTTATTCGAAGAACGTAGAAAACATATAGGAACTGGGTAAAACTTCACACATCCAATGCACCACTCCTAGTTTGCAGAATTATTCTTCTTCAGTCCTCGAATCTACACACAGCAACTCCACGAATCTATAGCAACTTCTCTATATCTGACAGCAGGCTTACACTTCAACTCTTTCGATCGCTCTTCTCTCTCTATCCACAGTCACGCTTTATTTATAATATCATGGAAAGTTCCCGAATATTCTCGGCTTTTCCCTAGATTTTCAGCCAATCATAGTCACATTCTCGAACCTTCCCTTCCAGAATATTATGTAGTTCTAGCCAATCACTGTACAGATTAAATTTGTTTACAATTCCCTGAACTTTCTCGAAAGATCTAAGGTATTCTACGTTTTTCTCGTCATTTCTAGATTGTTCCGAAGCATTCTACACATTTCCATACAACGAAATGAAACTTAAACATATATTTTCAGTGTTAGCATAAACCAAAACAAATACTCTAGATTCATTATCGAGCGAATCACAAACTAATCTTCAAGAGCGAACAGCAGAGAGAGCTGAATCTACAGACACATTTTGACGTCACCTTCTTTTATAAATAATAATAATAATTACAATAATAATTACAATATTTATATAGCGCAAAATCTTGATAAAATCAAATCTAAGCGCTGAAACACACACACACGCACGCACGCACGCACACACACGCACGCACGCACGCACACACACGCACCCACGCACACACGCACACACACACACACACACACACACACACACACACACACACACACACTCACGGCTATAAATGGGGAGAAAGAATAAAAACAATGGAAAATTATAGAGAGCATATTATTAAAACACACACATACACACATGCAAATACACACACATGCAAATACATGCATACGTACAGATTTCTATAGTTACCAAACGCCTATCAAGAAAAACATAATTAAAACGTGAATAACTCAAATAGAGCGTTCACAGTTTGATTCTTAAAATATTCATTCATTTTTATTACAAAAAAACAAAAATTCAGAATTTATTTATCATTGACGAAACAGAATACTACAGATTTTTAGAAAGTATAAAAGACAGGTCTTACTGGAATAAAGATGCAGTAAAACGTCAGCTGCAGCATTGGTTATTAAGTTAATGTAGTAACAGCAACCGTACAGACATGTGTGCTATGTTGCTGAACCATAAAATGACAAACACCGAAATGGTCTTGACGGATCACAGGATATAAAACACTGGGTCATGGCGACATTGAAAACAGAATATTTGGTTCTTAGAGGGCCGTTCGAGTATTAAAGAGATCTGTTCATAAACAATGCAGGTACATTACACATGATGATAAATGATGGCTCATAGATAATACAGGTACATTACACGTGATGATAAAAGAAAAAGTGCATTGTGCTCTTGTTTCGAACACGAGACTGAACTTCATAAAGAAAACCCGTGACCAAAAGACATGAACATCATACAGTTCTATGAGGAAAATTTATAAGACATCAATACAATATTACTTCATAAGGAAAATTTATAAGACGTCAATACAATATTACTTCATAAGGAAAATTTATAAGACGTCCAATACAATATTACTTCATAAGGAAAATGTATCATAAGACGTCAATACAATATTACTTCATAAGGAAAATTTATCAATACAATATTACTTCATAAGGAAAATGTATCATAAGAGTCAATATTACTTCAAAGGAAAATGTATCATAAGAGTCAATACAATATTACTTCAAAGGAAAATGTATCATAAGAGTCAATACAATATTACTTCATAAGGAAAATGTATCATAAGAGTCAATAAATATTACTTCAAAGGAAAATGTATCATAAGAGTCAATAAATATTACTTCATAAGGAAAATGTATCATAAGAGTCAATACAATATTACTTCATAAGGAAAATGTATCATAAGAGTCAATACAATATTACTTCAAAGGAAAATGTATCATAGATCAATACAATATACTTCATAGGAAATGTATCATAAGACGTCAATAAATATTACTTCATAAGGAAAATGTATCATAAGAGTCAATAAATATTACTTCATAAGGAAAATGTATCATAAGACGTCAATACAATATTACTTCATAAGGAAACATACCTCGTGACAAACCATCAATAAAGGCAATGTAATGTAATCTTGTAAGAAAGAATTTGTCATGGCGAAAAATCTCTGTGTAACTTGTTCAGTTTATATTTTACGGTAACGACGATGACGATGACGACGACGACAATAACGATGATGATGATGATGAAGATCTCAGAGGAAAATCGTTATGCAATTTTGGAACACAACATGTTCTTAATACATATTCAAAGAGGAAATTAAACGTTTTGGAAACAAGTGCCTATCAAATCATACAACTAAAACCGATGCTAAAAGCAAAAGCAACAAGTTAGATAGCGTGCACTGACTACCGATATTCAAAACTGATAAATATTTAAAACTGATTGCCAGTGTCACAGAATTTGGATAGTCAAAACTGATTGCTAGGGGTTACAAAATGTAGGCCTACATAGCCTAAACTAGTTGCTGGGGGTTACAAAATTTACATATTCTAAACTGATTGCTGGTGTTACAAAATTTAGATGGTGTCACAAAATTTACATGATCTAAACTGATTGCTGGTGTTACCACAAAATTTACATGATCTAAACTGATTGCTGGTGTCACAAAATTTATATAGTTGTTAAACTGATTGCTGGTGTTATCACAAAATTTACATAGTCTTAACTGATTGCTGGTGTTATCACAAAATTTACATGGTCTAAACTGATTGCTGGTGTTATCACAAAATTTACATGGTCTAAACTGATTGCTGGTGTTATCACAAAATTTACATAGTCTAAACTGATTGC
Organism: Monoplex corrugatus; assembly: GCA_030674185.1. NCBI lineage: Eukaryota > Metazoa > Mollusca > Gastropoda > Littorinimorpha > Ranellidae > Monoplex > Monoplex corrugatus. The sequence goes on along the minus strand of JAPXFY010000016.1, from coordinate 16,932,284 downwards.
TGGTGTTACAAAATTTACATAGTTGTTCAACTGATTGCTGGTGTTACAAAATTTACATAGTTGTTCAACTGATTGCTGGTGTTACAAAATTTACATGGCTGTTATGCTGATTGCTGATGTTAAAAAGTTATGAAGGATTGAGAGAGGGCTAAGGGTTATGAAATTTGTAGATAATGTGAGGGAAAGAAATGTTAAAGGTTTTGCAACTGGAGGATAAGGGGAAGGAGTAAAAGAGGTGGTGTTTTTTGTTTGTTTGTGTTTTTTGGTTGTTGTTGTTTTTTGCGATTGATGGACAAGGTGAGGGAGTAAAAGGGTTACAATTTTTTTAAGGTTTTGAAACTGGTGGACAAGAGAGGGAGCGAATGGTAACGGTATTACAGCTGGTGGTCAGGCAGAGGGAGAGAAAAGGTTAAAGGCTTTGAAGCTGCCATGCCTCAAATACATGCATTACATAGCTGATGCTACGTCAAGTTCAAGTTCATATTGCTTATAGCCCAGCCGACTACTAGAGCTATATCAGGGCTAACACCACGTCAGTTCAAGTTCATATTGCTTACAGCCCAGCCGACTACTAGAGCCATATCAGGGCTAACACCACGTCAGTTCAAGTTCATATTGCTTATAGCCCAGCCGACTACTAGAGCTATATCAGGGCTAACACCACGTCAGTTCAAGTTCATATTGCTTACAGCCCAGCCGACTACTAGAGCCATATCAGGGCTAACACCACTTCAAAAACGACAACCAGGTTAAGGTAAAAATGCAACAGTTAAAAACCATGCTCACTGTTAACTTTAAAAGTCTAAAATGCAGTTAAAGAAAAGCATACCTAGATGTAAAATCAAATCAGGTGAAATCTATTGATCTCTTGTAAAAACTGAAAAAATTCATCATCAGGGACGTCTCGAAAGAGGTTCTTTAAGGAGTCCGCCTTGTACTGTTTATGTCTCACATCGTACAAGTATCAGCAATCAAGAAGGAAGTCTCTGATGCTCAATGGCTCGTCACATGGTATACACTACGGTGTTTCTTCATTATTTAAAAGGAACGAATGAGTGTAGGAATTGTGACCCGTGTGTAACCTACAAAACACTGTCGCTTTAATACGCTTCCATGCAGCAGATGTGAGATGTTCTTTCAGGTTGGGGTGGATTTAAAAAAGTTTGTTATCTGTCTGTTTATTCTGATCCTTCTGCCACAGATTTCTCACATAACTATGTACTTTGGATTTTATATCTGTGTGATGTGACGTCGTCAGTCGCACTAGCATGGTGCAAAATGTGGTCTGTACCACAGAGAGAGACTGAGAAAGAGAGAGAGAGAGAGAGAGAGAGAGAGAGAGAGAGAGAGAGAGAGAGAGAGAGAGAGAGAGAGAGAGAGAGAGAGAGAGAGGGAAAAGCTGCTACTGACAAAGTGTAAAAAACTAACGAAATTGCCAAATTGTCTATTCCGAGAAACATATGCAAATTCTGTTTTATAACTGGTGTTTCACTTGACCAACTGACATATGCAAGTCGATATTTGATCATAATTCACTGTTACAAATTCTTTGACATTATATTATGTGATGGGGAAGAGTGGAAATGGGGAGAGATGTAGGGTCAGGTCAGAGGCAGATGGAGGACTTTTTCACCTGAGCACACAAAAGGCTAGGACGGTGGTTCTCAAACTTTGAATACAAATATAATGACAAAGAATCCATAATACATTTTGTTAACAGACAGTGTCAGAAATCCAAAAGAAGTGCCCAATCGCCCGCGTTCAGGCAAACAGGAACCAGAAAAAGATGAACACAGAATCAACACGCGTATTTAATACAACCAGACAAAACAGGTGCAAAATTTCTGCCAACTTTCAGTGTGTTTCTCCAACTGGACGAAGCAGCAGGGAAGTTTTGGTCTTTTTCTTTTGTTTTTTGTATTTGTTGTTTGTTCTTTGTGAACTCATGCTTACGCCTGACAAAAGCCAGTTGGCCGAAAATTTGCGCCTGTCTTGTCTGGTTTATTAAATACGCATTCTGAGTCTATTTCATGTTTTTTTTTCTGATTCCTGCCGGCGTCAGCGTACAAAAATGAATAAATCCACCATAACCCTAACACCGGTAAATAGTAACATATTAGCGTAGTACACGGTGTCTGAATCTACTCCCACAAAATTGTTAGCGATTATAAACAGGCGACAGGTAGTTGTTTGTCAGCACAATCATAGAATACCCAATGATAAGCGTATAATAACCCTTTGGTAATATGAGGGCAAAATCAGGCACAGTCATATGATTAACCCTTTTGAATCCTGCACTCTGTCCATCATCAGCATCCTGCATTGTCAACCATGCTAGCAAAGCAAACACTTAATCTTTGACTCCCTCACCCTATGGACCAGCTTCCTGCAGTGTCAAGGGGTTGTTTTTGCAGGTATTGGATAGGGTGCGGGAATCAAATGGGTTAACCTGCTTGGCTGTTTCGGGTATGTAATCATAATCAGTTACAGCATTTGAGCAAACAACATCTGAGCTGGCAGCTATCAGCCAGTCATGACAGTAGATGGTTAATGGTGACGACAAAAAGCTATAACATTTTACTGTTTAAAACTATGTCATGTGAAACAGATGCCAGTCTACTAAGATTGACAAATCAACACATTAGAAGAGTGAGTCTACTGAGCCCATGTTTTATATAGATTTATCTTGTGTACGTATCATTGTCTAGAAATAATGGTGACGACAAAATAAGATATCATTTTACTATTTGAACTACGTCCTCGAAAGCAATAATCAATACGTGATTGTCAATGGTGTTGAGTAGACAAAGATCACATTATTAAAATTGTCAGTCAACTTAGCACATCTTCTGTCGATTATCATTATGTGCACAGCATTGTCAAGGATAAAACAGCATTCAACTGCATTAATAACCACATTTCAGTGTATATCATTTCTACAACAGTGACAACTCCTTTAAAATGGTAGACTCATTAATTTTTTTTAAATAGTGACAACGACACTGAAATAGTACATCTTGTGAAATAAAAGATCAATAATGATAACAGCAGAAGAAATAAGTCACAACTATCAGCACAGTTTAGGCAATCGCAAGACACATCATGATGAACAATATCAATTTAATTAAATTGGCTGGTTTTAAATAAACACATAAAGTGACTGAGAATTTCTAGGCCTATTTTTGCCCTTGTGGATGCCGGGGGGCTCTTTCAGTATGAATAGCATCCCCACCTTCTGGAAATTCTGTGCTAGAAATTTCCTCTTTTCTGTCACTCTGTTTCTTTCTGTCTTGTTCCTCTGCTTTTTGTCATTTCTTCCTATCATTTTCTGCCGTGCTGGTCCATTCACTTGTATGTGCTCGATAAAGTCTGAATACTGTCGCTTGGAAATAATTGGATACATGTATTATGCGTATTTTTGGTTCTAGGGAATTATGCGAAAGCAATTTCAGGTAATTTGGGCCCGTTTTATACAGTGTTGTTAGTAATGTTCAAATTTTGTATTTAGGTATATTTTTTAAATCCTCTGTGTGATACATTGCACAGAGTGGTCAACGCCCAGGGTATGTCTTTAGATTATGTGCGCGAATGCATTGATATGTGTACCTGATTTTCATTTCCTTTTTTTTTTTTTTTTTTTTTTTTTTCGTGTTGAAGTATTGTGTATGTTTTGAAACGGTTATACCCCTGATATGGCTCTAAGCTGTCGTCTGGGCTTTAAACAAATATAACAATAACAGTAAGCCTATTCAATGTGTTCTTAAGAACTTTATTTTGATTCACAACCGATTTAACTTGGACGCGGCTATCATCATGTCAGTGTATCTGGAAGACCCTTTGTTCGCTTGCTGTATAGATTTTCACGGACAAACCCACATCAGATCAACACAAATATCTATCTCAAATACACGATTTATAGAAAATATGATAAAATGGCGTCAATACATCGTATACGCCAGAGTGGTCAGTAGGCCTATATACACAAATCACAGCACTCATAAATTTAATTTGTTAATCGTGACCATATATCGGAGTTTTCCAAGTGCAGTGAATCCCTCTTGAACAAACAACAAACTACAAACGACCATAATTATATCAAACTTTTGTGTGTCCTTGGCTATTGTTTCTCCTTGCTGATTATTTTCTTCTAACCTGTGGGAAGAAACAAAATTATATTGCAGGGATTCCCATTGAAAAATTACATTTGTTACACTGTCTGTCTTTCGTATTGTAACATCTCAGATGCAGAGCAGTAGCCTTTGGATCAAAATAGCGGGTACATTGGTCGCCAATACGTGAGGATCGGGTCTACCCGACAATAGCAGTCCCTCCTAGTAATGTTGCAAGCTTGACTATTCAGTCGTCCGACTAAATGATACAGCAAGCTAAGGTATCATTTGAAATAACGGTGATCACACGATCATCCAAAATGTTCCAATGGAAATCCAGCATCAATGCGAACTAATCCATAATTTAATCTGACAGATTTTAATGATCAGTAAAGTACTATGGTTCATATCTAACAAATCAGTACACCCGGAAAAGGGCTATTATTATTCGACTCTTTTTCTGTGAAATTTAACCTAAAACACATATCAAGTGTTGATTGTTTATCTGAACAAGGCCAATCACGTTTAATCGTTTCAAAACTGACCCATCGCGCGTGCACTGACATCAGTAGCTGTCACAATGAAGACACGGAGTTATTGGAATTATTGGCGTTTTTTCATGAAGGTTTCACCGCGCTCGGACAGCTCCATATGCGCTCCATTCAAATCCGCCAGCAATTATCTGACAGATGTCCTGAGCCTGCACAAAACTCTATGCGCTGGCAAGGTCTTGAAACGGGGAAAGGGGAGAAGGGACCCATCTTACACTGAGATGACACCACCAGAATGATGGAAACATCAAGATGGGCAGCGAACAGGCCAGATTTTAATGTTGCAGGCTGGGATCGAACTCAAGATATCAGATCTTGATTGTATGTTTCTACCAACTAGAATCAACTCAGCCCCAAGACATTATCTTCTAATTATAACGTCTTTGACTCAGCTTCTTACTGGCCAGGTAGTTCCCTCCCCCCGTGGGGATGCCGGGAGTTCTTCCAGTATAGACAGTATCCCCACCTTCTGGAAATTTTGTGCTAGAACCTTCCTCTTTTCCGTCACTCTCTTTGTTTCTGCCTTGTTCCTTTGCTTTCTGTTATTTCTTCTTCCCTCTCACTGTCTGTCTTTCTGGTCCAATCACCTGTAGTGTTCGATAAAGTCTTATATACTTTTCTTAGGATTGATAATTGGGTACATGTATTAAGTGCATTTTTGGCTCTTGGGAGGTGGGATATGCGGAAGCAATTTTATATAATTTTATGCCCCTTTTGATATATATTTTTCAGTGTCCTTGGGTATGCTTAAATTTGTATTCAGGCGTGTTTTCTAAATGCGATAAATTGGACGGAGTTGTCAACGCCGGGGGCATGTCCTTAGATTGTGTGCGCGAGTGCATTGATATGTGTACTTATTTTTCTTTTCTTTTTTTTTTTCCCCCGGTTGAACTTTTGTATGTTTTGAAGCGGTTGTAGCCTTGATATGCTCTACGCAGTCGGCTGGGCTTTAAACAACAATAACTATAAGACAGTTCCTTTAGCCAACAGCAACTAAGGCGCTAAATGTTGCCTTTCATTTGTGGTCATTTCTGGATTTTAACCTTTTGACCCCTGCACCCTACCCATCAACTGCAAAAACTTAACCGTTGGACTCCCTCACTCTGTCCACCAGCTTCCTGCATGGCTGACAAAGCAGGATGCTGGTGGATAAGGCGCAGAAATCAAAGGGTTAAAATGGAATGCGAGGCATTTTGGTCCAGACAAAACACACTGTACACTGTGTCGTCTTTTAGCGCCATTGTAAGTAAATGGGCAGTTCGTAACAGAGCAGGGCATTCTATTATATATTATGTATTATGCGCGCTCGTAGTTTATTTGTTTTCAACATGTGCACAATCATGACATCTTAATTAACGAAGTTCCTTCAGAAAATGTTAAGGATTTGAAATGCCTTGGCTCTGTAACAACTGATGATGGAACCTGCTCCAACGACATCAGAATAAGAATTGGAATGGCAAAGCAAAAATTGGTCCAACTCAACATCTGGAAAGACAGAGACATACCAAATGGCCTGAAAGTTAGTCTTTTAAAATGTTGGATCTGGCCAGTCATGATTTATCGCTGTGAAGCCTGGACTTTGAGAAAAACCGATTGCAGAAGAGTTGAGGCAGATGCTGTTTTATCGGAGACTACTACGTGTCAAATGGACAGACAGAAGAACTAATGAAAGTGTCCTAGAAGAACTTGATACCTTGATACCAGAAAACTGCGAGCAGACATCAACAAGAGAAGACTGAAATATATTGGCCAGATGTCCGGACCTCATGGCAACCATGTTTCAAGGAAAAACAGAGGCAAAAAGGAAGAAGAGCAGACCTCCAATCTCATACAGTGAGAACATAACCAACATCAGTGAATATTTATTCAAGAAATTGTCCACAAAAGTCAAGACAGAGCGGCTTGGAGGGAGATGGTGGTGTCAAAATGTGCAGCAACCAACACCAAACCCGGTGGCGTCGACAGGTGAGACAGGTGAGGTGTTTTCATCATAGCGTTTACAGTTGACATGTTTCCCCCCTCCCTTGTTTGTTTTCAATGATCCCTTTACCTTCTGCTCTCCCTTCCTTGCCATTTTTGTAAATTGCGCCCCACCCCCACCCCCACCCCCACCCTTCATTTATATAGTTTTAGTTTTAATTAGTGTGCCTCGTTTATTTATGTTTGTTATCTGCGCAGAGTAGTAAGGACACGCTGTGAACAGGGCCATTGGGACCAATGCTGCTATCGTTGCGTGATACAATGTTTGAAGTAAACTGAACAGAACTTGATTGTAAGTTTATATTTGTTTTAATCAGGGCCATTTCTTCTCCTTGCTTCCGTGGAGATTAAATATTTTCTTCTCTTCTATTACGCTACTTCCTGGTGTTGAGTTTGCCGTTAGTTATACGCTTACTGTGTTTAGAGAAAGTAGTTCTAGGTTTCGGCTGCTTGTTGGCTGTGCTGAACCATTGTATGGTTTTATTTTCCACCTGTTGATAATTCCAGTTCTTCTTCTTCTTCTTCTTCTTCTTCTTTTCTTCTTCTTTCTTCTTCTTCTTCTATTCGCCATCTGCAGGGTCAAGCCACATCTTGCGATGAATGTGACGGTTATTATTCCCAGTTCCTGCAGCTTGGTTGCCAAGAAGCTTGGTAGTTCAGCAGAGTTGTAGTAAGGTCATGTCTCCTTTTGCTCCGCCACATCGCTGCAATATGTACTTGTCTTGTTTGTGATATTTTCTGCGGTCCAGTGAATGACTCTGAAACATCTCTGCTGCCCGGAACATTTTCGTGCCATTGAGCATCCGGTAGCTTTCTTCTCATAGGCCCCTCAGTGGCGCGTGACAAGACAGACTGGGGGTGGGGGGGGGGGGGGAAGCAAGCACATCCAGTCGTTGAAAGGTGAGTGCACATGAGTTCTATTTTGTAATAGAAAGAGCATATCGATGCTTTGTTACAAAAAGTTATTTATGATTTTAAGTTGATGACAACCAAACGAAGATAAAGGCACTGAAATGTTGCTATACATTTTGCTGCCACTGTATAGTAACATTGAAGTTTTCACAGGTCAAAACAAATTGTTTTCATCTTTTAAGTTTTGTTTCCCGATCAAAAGAGATTGCCAATACACTTGTTCAAAGGAGCGGCTTTATTTAGTGTGCATGGTGTGTGTGGTGTGTGTGTGTGTGTGTGTGTGTGTGTGTGTGTGTGTGTGTGTGTGTGTGTGTGTGTGTGTGTGTGTGTGTGTGTGTGTGTGTGTGTGCTTCCACCTTCAGTCATTCATACTATATTCCCCTTTCCCTTGGGCAACTCTCTCCAAAGTACGAGGTATCCAAAACATAAAAAAATGTACACTTAACACACATACGATCTCAATATCCGTTTTTGTTTGTTTGTTTGATTATTGTTTGTTTGATTAAATTATTTCGATTCTTTTTTTCTCTGATGCATGTATGCACGTCGTTTAGCCCACGCTGTGCAACCATTATGTTGTTGCACAGTCTGCATGCATTCTCCATGTTTGGTGGGCGAGTGTGCTGGATATTGCTGCACGCCTTGTACTCAAACAGAAAAAAAACTGACCACATCTCCCCTCTCCTGGCACAACTTCACTGGCTCCCTGTATCAAAGCGCATACAGTACAAACTAGACACCATCTGCTACAAAAGTCTCAATAACACCGCCCCCGATTGCCTGTCAAGTCTACTTGAGATCTATGTTCCCTCACGTACCCTCCGCTCTGCCTCCGATCCTCTCACTTTTCGCTTTCCACGCACTAAGATTATAATACCTATGGTCCACGAGCCTTCTCTGTTTCTGGTCCACTTGCCTGGAACAAACTTCCTCTCTCATGAGCTCAGTACGTCAGCAACCTACTTTTGTCTCCAAGCCCGTTCTCAAAACTCACCTTTTCTCCTCTGCATGAAATCCTGACCTCACTCAACCCCCTCTGCAGCCTGTCTCCACGCGGTGTGGAATCACATTGTAATATATATTTGTATATAATATGTTTTTTATTGACTTCTCTTTTTTTTTTCTACTTTGAATACATTTATATATAATTTTCCATTGCTTTTCTTCTTTTTCTCCATTTATAGCCATGTGTATGTATGTGTGTGTCTGCGTGTGTGCGTGTGTGTGCATGCGTGCGTATGTGTATGCTCAGCGCTTAGATTTGATTTTTATCAAGATTTTGTGCTACATAAGTATTGTAATTATTGTTATTATTATTGTCATATTTCCATAAACCACTAGACACTAACACGACTTACAGGATCTTTAATATGCATGCGTATTTGACTTGAAGGGGTTTCTGTACTAACAGGTCTGCAACCTCCTGATGTGTTCGTTGCTTGATTTAACGTCTTTTCACTATAAGTGATATTAGACGGGGAAAAATGGCATGGAGGATGAAATAAGAGGGGTGGGGGGTGTGGAGGGGAGAGGGGAACAGAGTAAGGGACGTAAAAAAAAATTAAAAGGAAGCGGCAAGGTCTTAAGAAAAAGGATATGGATGAACAGAGAAATGAAACTAGAACAACGCTAACATCAATAATGTAAAAGAAAAATCGTCATAAAAACAAAACAAAACAAAAATAATCATAATTATAATAATAATCTTAAAGTAACGCATTAACAGGACTGTGAACCAATGATTCTGAAATTTTAACTAACAAAACTTGATCCGATACTACTTCTTTAAAATGCGTTTCAAGATAGTTTCCTTGTGTAAACGTCTTTGGTAAAAAGGAACGAAGCTTTCTGCAGTAAAACAAACAGTGATACAATGTGAATTGTTCGCCACAAATACATAAAACGTTGTTACAATATTTTGTTTTCAAAGCGTTCAGTTGAATGCGAAAATATGTCATAACAATTAATCTCAAATGATATACTGCAAATTTTTACAGATATTTTGAACTGAAAGTTTGATTCTTTTTTGAGACACAAATTTTTCATTTAAATGTTCATGAAATCGAATCCATGATGCTAATTCTAGCGAGTTGTAAGCTTCTTTTACCGAGGTGTTAACATGTAATTCTATGGAATTTTCAGAATGGAGGGCACCGGATTTAGCTGCTCTGTCAACTACGTTGTTGCCATGAAGACCAACATGAGAAGGCACCCAGCATAAATTGATTTCCGAACCATTTATCTTTAAACAATGTATTAGATGATTTGCCTCAATAATTAAGTCAGGTCTTGTGTCTGTATCAAAAGACTGTAAGGCATATAATACAGATTTTGAATCAACAAAGAGAACTACTTTGAATAACACAGGCCGAAGGCTTATTAAATAATGCAACGCTTGAACAACAGCGACCAATTCTGCTGTATATATAGATACGTTTGCCCCAATGAAAAAAGACTTTTTAATGTTAAATTTTGGAACATAAAAGGCTGCTCCAGCGCTCTGGTTTGCTAAGACTGACCCATCGATAAAAATGTAGAGGTGGGTACGGTACTTTTCATCGATGTGTTCACAAGCTGTGGATAGCGTAATGTTGACATTATCATCTTTTTTAACTTTTGCATAATCGAGATCAAATGTGGCCTTTAGCATTTTCCATGTAGGGATAGGCGTTATCGTTGGTTTCTCGGCTATTTCATCCATTGTTATATTGGACTGTTTGATCAGGCCAGATATGTAAGTTGCGGCTGTAATTTGTGATGAAATGTTTTTTGCTCGTTTTGGAAAGTCAGTATCAGACCTGATCTTAATTTCTTTGCTCACAAAATTATCCACTTGTGAAGCAGTTCTAATTGCAAACTTTGCTGTAGCTAACTCACGATGGTTGTTTAAAGGTAGAATTCCAGCAACTTTGTACGTTTCCAGAGTAGAAGCATGAGTTGGTACACCTAGTGCAATTTTAAGACTTTTGCAGTTCAAGCTCTGAATCTTTTTTAGTAAATATTTGGGTGCATTGAAGAAAACTTCTTGCGCGTAGGATAATTTAGACCTGACCAGCGCTGTTGACAGATGAATCAGTACATTTGTATCCATTCCCCAGGGTAATTTGCTTATTATCTTTAGAAAATTTAAGGTTTTTCGCGCTTTTGTTAAAATATAATCAAAATGGACATTCCAGCTTAATTTGGACGTGATGTAAACTCCCAGGAATTTTACGACCTGTTTGTAATTTAACACTTCACCAAGCAATTTGAAAGTAGGCAAGTTATTTGAGTTACCACCAGGATCAAACAGCATCATGTTAGTTTTTTCTGCTGACAACGATAGCCCATTTTCTAACATATAGTTTCCAAGATTATCAAGATCAATTTGATACAACTTCCTGATGTAATTTCGCGTTCTCTGTGGAGTTGTCTTTTTTAAAGTGATATTCATCCAAGTGCATATATCATCAGCGTACTGTACTAAAACAACACGATTTGAAAGAGCTTTAGGAAGATCCTGTATAAGGATATTAAATAAAATAGGTGCTATCACTGAACCTTGTGGAATCCCCATGTCGAGGCATCGTGAAGAATAACTAGCTCCCACTCTTGCCTGAATTGTTCTATTAGCTAAAAAAGATTTAATGTAATTGAACATATTGCCCGATAAACCAACAGATTTTAGCTTGAACAATAAACGTTTATGCCAAACTTGATCGTAAGCTTTTTTCACATCAAAGAAAGTAGCTAAAACACTTTTTCTGCGGGCAAACTGTTGTTTGATCTGAGTTGTAAGTTTAACTAGGTGCTCAACAGCGGATCTTCCTTTTCTAAAACCTGCCTGGTTTACCGGAATAACGTTATTTTTATCACAGTAGTGTAAAAGTCTGTTTAAGACCAATCTTTCCATTAGTTTGCTTGTGTGGGACGTCAAAGCAATAGATAGGTCTGTAACTGTTTTTATCGGTTTTCGATTTTCCTGTTTTTAAGATTGGTATAACTATAGGGGGGGCCTGTAGTCGAGTGGTTAGAGCGCTCGTCTGCGGTGCGGAAGGTCGGTGGTTCGAATCCGCTAAACGCTGGTTCGATTTTTCCGGCCTGAAAACTCCCTCTGTCCACCCAGCAGTGAATGGGTACCTGACTTCGGTCGGGGGAGGCTTAAAAAGGCGGCGAAAGGAGAGGGATGGGCTCCGCCTTTCATAATGCCGTGCCCTAGACACGGTGAATCTTTAACAGTTCACCGCCCCTACGGCCATAATGGCCATGGGACCTTTAACCTTTAACCTTTAATAACTATAGACTTTTGCCAGTTTTGTGGCACAGTTCCGGTAACCCAGCATTTCTGCAAAATTTTGTGTAGGAAAATAAGGTAGTTTTCAGGGAGATGTTTAATCATTTCAGTCGAAACTGCATCAACACCTACCGAACTCTTTTTGTTGTGTAGAGACAGTACTGTGTTTTTTAGCTCTTCGAAGGTGATTGGAGAATTAAACCAGAGATCATTCTGTGGTACTGGATCAGTGTAGATTGGGTTTTAATCTTCCATTTCTCTGTGATGTTTGCAGTCAGGAGATAAACCTTCAACTTTACTGTCTTTGGCGAACAGATCCACAAAAGTTTCTGCTTTGTCCATGTCTGAAGGAAATGTGTTACATGTTTCAATCATTATCGGACACCTAGGTAAGTTGGTTCCATCTTCATTTGTTTCATTTTCGTCCAGACTTTATGGAAATCTTTGAAATCTGAAATTTCTTTTGTGCAGAATGATGCCCAATAATCTTTCTTTGCTTCAGCAATGATTTTGTTTTACATTGGATGTTAGCTTTTTTCATTTCGACATGATGCTCAGGTTTCCGGCTTTTGATGTAGATTTTGAATTTCTCTCTTTTATATTGAACTGCTTTCTCACATGCCTCTGTCCACCAAACATTACCCAATCGATTATTTGATCTAGAAGATTTGAGTTTCGGAATCGATAGGTCTGCAGCGGCTAAAATTGACTCTTGGAATTTAGAAAACATAATGTCTACATTTTCACTTTCATAATGTCTGTAATCTTGATTAGCTAGAGCAGTTCGAAATAAGGACCAGTCAGAACGCTTGTAATTATATTTTGGAATAATTTCAGGAGAGCTGTCTTTCATCCTGATGTTTTTGTCAGTTATGGTTATGATGATAGGTAGGTGATCGCTTCCCAAAGTGTCTCTGTGAGTTTCCCAGGTACAGGATGGTGCTAATTCTGGTGAGATTAGAGACAAATCGATGGCTGTCGCCCTGTGTTTGGAAACATCAGGAATCCTAGTGACACTACCATCATTTAGAAGGTAAAGCGAACTATCAACGATATTTTCTACCAAACGATTGCTCGTAACAGTAGAACAGTTCTTTTCCCAAAATGGGGAGTGGGAATTAAAGTCTCCACCTATTAGCCATTTACCACGCTGCTGATCTTGGATAGTGCGCAGCCATTCTGTGTTGTGGTCATTTGGACCTGTTGGTAGGTAGACTGACAAAACGTTAATGTTTAAAGAATTGCTTAATTGGACAGTGGCAGCACAAGCATGCAAATCTTCGCTTGATTTCAAAACTGGGGAAGTAAGTAAGCAGTATTGTAACTCTTTGAGTATATATATCGCGGTGGATACCTTCTTCCCGTGATTCCCACATTCATAGACTGGAGGATAATAATAATTGGGGAAATTGGGAAGCTTTGTAGCGACAACATTCATCGACTGTAGAATCAAAATTTCACACCTATTTGATGCTAGGAAATGCTCCAAGTAAGCCGAATTGGTGGAAAGGGATCTACAATTCCATTGCAAAAACTTGACTTGGGATTGTTGTCGCATTGCTGATATTGGTTAATCTCCAACTTTCTATTAACTGTTATATATGGTCGATAATAATGAATACTTTGATTTTCTGTGTCCAGGAGAACTGGACAGAAAGAAAATTACGTAATTACTTAGACTACAAAGTAAAGAAAACAAAATTGTAGCAAAATCAATAAAAAGAAAATTACATAGTCAACGTACGAATAACTTATAAAGGTGATAATAGATTACAAGGGATAACAAATAACCAAAAATCAAAATAATGGCATTCACGTCTTCAAATGTACAGAGTGTATAGTCTGACCGAGTCTTGATAGTCGGACTAAAACCTAGTTATTGTTTATTTTCAGCAGAAGAAATGTCAGAGATGACGAGGAAAAAGTCCTGTGATGTGTGAGACTAGTTAAATGCCTATCCTTTACCAACCAAGCGGGAGGTACCCACCCATCCAGGAAGGATCGAAACCCAGACATTTCGACTAGAAGTCTGACAGCTTACCCATTAGCCTACCTCTGTTGTGTTTTGTCGCTTTTAACCCTTTGACTCCGGCACCCCATCTACCAACTGCAAAAACTTAACCCTTAGATTTTCTTCACCCTATCCACCAGCCTTCTCCAGGAAACTGATGGATAGGGTGAGGGAATCAAAGGGTTAAGTTTTTGCTTTGACAGCATGGTTAGCGATGCAGGATGCTGGTGGACAGGGTGCTGGAGTGAAAGGGTTAAAGTTCTATCTTTCTCAGAGTATATGAGGACTGGTTATTAGAACGTTGCTCAAAGAAGCCTTGAAACATTTTGGTTGCACTGTGAGATGCCGCTGCGATGCTATTGTCCGATTCTCTGCTTCAAGCCTACCTCGCCCGTCGCGCGCTCTGTTTTATTCGTTCCACCTGACTAAGAAGAGAACTACGTATTATCATAAAAAATAAATTAAAAATAAACAAACTTGCTAGCGGCAAGTAACACAATCAAATCCTAGAGAGACCAACAGAGACCGCGCGACAGCGCGAACAAAAAGTGAATAAAGAAGAAGAAACAGAAACAAGCAAAAAAAAAAAAAAAAAAAAGCTCAGTCAGCGCGTGCAGAGACCACACACCAATGAACTCGCCCCGCACGCCAAAAGCAATGCTTCGATTGGTTGTTTGCTTGAACGAGATTGGCGATGGTCGTCCGCTCAGTTTCTGTTTCGGTGTTGGCTTAATGGTGCGACACGTCAAATCGTAGCGTGCGATGATTGACTCACCCAGATAGTCTGTTATGTGCCTGTGCCTAGTAAGTAGGTTGTGTACTGGCTTTCCGTGTGTTTTCTCATTCCTCCACAACCGACTAGTATAGTGAAGTCGCCCCGTCTCCTTTCCTGCCTGTTGATCAAGGAAGATAAAGAACCAGCAACTGAAATAGTGGGGAAGTCAAGTCATACGATTGTGCACTTTTTAGTAGAGACATGTCCTCTTACACACAAATACTATGGACCAAGACGAATAAAAGACCCACCTGTGGTTCTGTGCCTCTGTGTGTGTGTGTGTGTGCGTGCGTGCGGGGAGAGAGAGAGAGAGAGAGAGAGAGAGAGAGAGAGAGAGAGAGAGAGAGAGAGAGAGAGAGAGAGATTGTGTCGCAGTCGAGGTGCAGAAACGAAACTTTATGAAATGAAACTTTCCACTTTCCACCGGTACAGACATTAGCATGTAGGTACATAGGTCAACTTACATATTTACCGTTTCCAATCAGCTTACATCAAGACACCACCCACCGTAGTATAGTGGTTAGCGCAACGGACTACCGACTGTAAGGTTCGAATCCTCGTCGGTCCCTTCAAAAATCATTGTGGGATTTTTCGGCTCTAACCGTCTCCTACCCAGAGCTGGGCGTGCTATGGGCTCATTGGGAAGACTGAGACCACACAGTCGAATATCATCCACTTCACGGATGCGTCACTGAGGGTGTTACTCAAATCTTCTGATCAGCACCTCAAGTGTCTGTATCTCTCTGGCCTGGTTTACGCCAGGATATATTTTGATAGTAAGCGTAGAATACAGCCTTGTCACACAGTCTCAATCCTAGGTGGAACATCAGAGCATCATGTTTATCATCCTCATCGACATCATCCTCATTGCATTGTAAAAACTGCTCCAGCTTCTGTAGGCCATGAAGGTGGCGTAGAACATGGGACGAAAAACAAAAGTGAGC
Organism: Monoplex corrugatus; assembly: GCA_030674185.1. Lineage (NCBI taxonomy): Eukaryota > Metazoa > Mollusca > Gastropoda > Littorinimorpha > Ranellidae > Monoplex > Monoplex corrugatus. The sequence goes on along the minus strand of JAPXFY010000016.1, from coordinate 16,916,729 downwards.
ACAAAGGTAACCTCCTTGAGTGCAATGATCCCGGAAAAAAAAACAAACAAACATAATAAAAGGACAGAAAAAGAAAGGAATACTGCAACAGAATTAAAAATCAAACTCATTTAAAAAGAAAAAGGGACACTTAGCTGCTAATACATTTGCGCACGCGCGCGTGCGTGTGTCGTGTGTGTGTGTGTGTGTGTGTTCGTGTGCATGTGTCTCTCTAAAACAACAAACAAACAAACAAACACATCCCCAGGCAACAAAACCAAACGCAATTTAAGCAAAACAATGAAAAGTGCCTGCACATGTTCAAAGAGAAATAAAAGAGAAAGGAGATAAAAAAAAAAAAAGTATTTAGCAAAAACCAATCACTAAATTAACATAACCAACACCAACCAACCAACCAACCAACCAACCAACCAACCAACAACAACCAACACCAACCAACCAACCAAAACCAACCAACAACAAACCAACCAACCAACCAACCAACAAACAAACAAACAAACCAACCAACCAACCACCACAACAAACAAAACCAACCAACCAACCAACCAACCAACCAACAAACCAACCAACAACAAACCAACCAACCAACCAACCAACCAACAACAAACCAACAACCAACCAACCAACCAACCAACAACCAACCAAACAACAAACAACCAACCAAACCAACCAACCAACCAACCAACCAACAAACAACAACCAAACCAACCAACCAACAAACCAAACCAACCAACAACCAACCAACCAACCAACCAACCAACAACCAACAACCAACCAACCAACCAACCAACCAACCAAAACAACCAAACCAACCAACCAACCAACCAACCAACAACACAAACCAACCAACCAACCAACCAACCAACCAACAAACAACAACAAACCAACCAACAAACAACAAACATACAACCAGACAACTACTGCATCACACCACACAAAAACAAAACAAAACGAAACAACAAACGCACAACTGGTCATCAACCATTTTCACAAAAACAAACAAAACAACATACAAAACCAAGGTCATAACATTTTGGCATAAACAACACAAAAACATCATAAAAGTTGAAGTTTGGCTTGACCGAGAAAAACACGATGACCAATCCCTCCATATAAACGCGGTGAAAGGCTCTCCCACTGAAAGAATGCCGCCATGCAGAATACAGCATCCTTTTGTTGTTGTTGTTGTGATGTTGATGTTGTTGTTGTTGTTGATGTTGTTGTTGTTGTTGTTAATGTTGTTGTTTTTTTGGGGTGGTCCTTGTATTTTTCCCATTTATGTAAGGATTTTTCTGAAACGTTTCGCCAGGGACAAACATTTTGTTTCGCTGGGATCTTTAACGTGTGCTAAGTGCTTGCTGCACACACAAGGCCTCGGTTTTTCGCTTGATCTGGCAGATTTAGCACCCAGAACACCACTCAAGGTTGTTTTTTGTTGTTGTTGTTTTTTTAATGGTTGTGAAGGATTTAGTCGATTAAAGATTGAGCTACGTTTCCTTCCATATTTTCATAAATATTTCAAGTCTTTTCAGCTGTGCCAGATAAAGATAGATTTGTGGACATTACTTTTGTTTGTTCTAAATCATGGTCTCGTGGTATGGGGAGAAAAAATTGAGCAGCTGGGATTTTCGCTGCCTGCTTTATCCGCTCGACTGTTATTGTTATTTATGATTAAAAGCCCAGCCGAGCACACAGAGCCAGATCAGGGCTGTAACTGTTTCAAAACATATATAATACTTGAAAAGGAAAAAAAAAAAAAAAAAAAAAAAGGAAAAGAAAATTAAGTACATATATCAATGCATTCACGCACAGTAATCTAAGGAGATGCCCCTGGTGTTGACCACTCCGTCCAATTTATCGCACAGGTGATTTAAAAAAAGCACACCTGAATACAAATTTAAACACAGCTAAAGACACTAAAACACATACAAAAAACGGGCCCAGATTGCCTAAAATTGCTTCCGCATATCTCACTTCCCCAGAGCCAAAAATGCACTTAATAATGTACCCAATTATCAGTCCTAAGAAAAAGTACGTAAGACTTTATCGAACATAATTATGTAGGTGAATGGACCATCAAGGCAGAAAATGAAAGGAAAAAATGACAGAAAGCAAAGGAGGAAGAAAGAAACAAAGAGAGTGACAGAAAAGAGAAGATTTCTAGCACAGCATTTCCTGAAGGTGGTGATACTATTTATACTGAAAGAAACCCGGCATCGCCACGGGGGCACCCATTCGACTACACCTCCGTCTGTCTTATGACTTGCGTAAGGAAGAAACCACAATTAGCAGCCCAGTTTGCTACTTCTGCATCCGTGAACTATCTGGACGTGTGTTTCTGACAGTTTCGGTTTCTATCTATCTCTATCTATCTATCTATCTATCTATCTATCTATCTATCTATCTGTCTGTCTGTCTGTCTATCTATCTATATCTATCTATCCGTCGATCTGTCTATCTAATCCATCTAATCTGTCTATCTAATCTATCTATCTATCTATCTATCTAATCTCTCTAGTATATCTATCTATCTATCTGTCTGTCTGCCTGTCTATTTATCTATCTATATCTATCTATCCGTCGATCTGTCTATCTAATCCATCTAATCTATCTAATCTATCTATCTATCTATATAATAATAATAATAATAATGTTTATTTATATAGCGCATATTCCATGCAAACATGCTCACCAGCGCTTTACATTTCGCAAAACAAAAAATGTTCACAACTACGTATACAATGAGAAAACAACCACCATCAAAGCTACACAAGTAAGAAGATACATCAAAAACCACAGAATATTCAAGTTCAAACACTGACTTACGCAATGAAACAACAACAGACCTTTCGTAATAATCTATCTATCTAATCTCTCTAGTATATCTATCTATCTAATCTCTCTGGTATATCTATCTATCTGTCTGTGGGTTTGCAGTTTCAGTTTCAATAACAAGGATAAATTGCAAGGTCGACAACACCGCCAATTTCACCCTGGGCCGAAGGTGGCTGGGGTGGAAACACTCACACACACACGACTCCTGCGTACGGCCGGGTCCGGGTCCACTATGCACGAAGCCTTATAGGCTGCGGCCATAGTAAACCCGGCCGTCCAGAGTTTTGACGGCCGTCTCTTTAGCCAGTAGAACGGGTCCGTCAAAGTGGCCATAGTAAACCCGGCTTTCCGGAGTTTTGACGGCCGTCTCTTTAGCCAGTAGAACGGGTCCGTCAAAGTGGCCATAGTAAACCCGGCTTTCCGGAGTTTTGACGGCCGTCTCTTTAGCCAGTAGAACGGGTCCGTCAAAGTGGCCATAGTAAACCCGGCTTTCCGGAGTTTTGACGGCCGTCTCTTTAGCCAGTAGAACGGGTCCGTCAAAGTGGCCATAGTAAACCCGGCTTTCCGGAGTTTTGACGGCCGTCTCTTTAGCCAGTAGAACGGTCCGTCAAAGTGGCCATAGTAAACCCGGCTTTCCGGAGTTTTGACGGCCGTCACTTTAGCCAATAGAACGGGTCCGTCAAAGTGGCCATAGTAAACCCGGCTTTCCGGAGTTTTGACGGCCGTCACTTTAGCCAATAGAACGGGTCCGTCAAAGTGGCCATAGTAAACCCGGCTTTCCGGAGTTTTGACGGCCGTCACTTTAGCCAATAGAACGGGTCCGTCAAAGTGGCCATAGTAAACCCGGCTTTCCGGAGTTTTGACGGCCGTCTCTTGTCACTTTTGCTGTAAATAAAGGTTCTGAGCCTCACAGCACTGATCAACTTCTCTTCGTCCATGTTTGCAAGGGAGATAAGTCATTGAAAAATCAGGAACGGAGTTCTTCCCCTTCCCCTTTTCCGTTCCGTCGACCCGGCAAACGGACGTTTTGCACGAAAGTCGAAACGACGGGTTGAAAATGCCGGGCCGGGCCTGCTCCACTATGGCCACCCACATCCGTCATCGGTGACGCCACAGAGCAATTAAGCCGGGCAGGATCTTTTACCCGGGCCGGCAAAAAAGACGGCGGTAAAAAACCGGGTCGACTATGTATGGCCTTACTGACACCGTAGGCAGTTTTCTCTTTGCTTGGAGGGAGGGGGGATATATAATACAGAGATGAGTGAGGAGGAGGAGGAAGGGAGCAGGAGGGAAGAGCGAGAGAGAGAGAGGGGTGGATGGGAGAGAGAGATGGGGAGGGGGGAGGTTGAAGGTCTGAACGAAAAGTGGGAAAGTGTGTCACCCAATCCTGCGTTCTTGAACGACTATTGGAGGTTATTTTTATTCATGACGACTTTGGTGTATCAGTCTGTGTTGTGCCCGAACGCGAAGGGAAGCGGCGCGGGGGCGGGCGTGTGTGTTTGCGTGCGTGACCAAATGCCAGGCCAGCGATTATCAACCAGTACAGTAGGCATTAGAACATATGCGGTGAAAGGTTCTCCTTATTACAGGGCTTATTGATAGCATGTAAAGAAGAACTGATATGACAGCGTAATTTGTGTTACAAGCATACAATCAATAATCATGTTTCAAAAAGCATTGTCTGCAGAGGAAAAGACTACTTGACCGGTAATTTATCTATTTGTTTATTCATTGATTCATTTATTTATTGATGAAATCATCTGTAGCGACTAAAAATGAAGAAACTGGTGTTAACAAGAGACATTTGTGTGCCTGTGGTTTGTGATCATGCTGGCGCCATGATGAACAGAAAACATTAAAACTAAGTGTATGTGAGTCTCAGAGGGTGAGTATCATCAAATCAGTTTTTAATTCTTTTACTTTGTTTTATTATTTTTTTCTTGGATGTTGTGCATGCGTGTTGTTTGTTTGTTTGTTTGTTTGATTTGTTCTGCATTGTTTGTTTCTTTCGTATGTTTGTTTGTTCGTTTTTCCCACTCTGTGCAGGTTGTGTGTTATGTACTGTCGCAACACGCTGTCTTCGATAGACGTCCATACTGAGTGCTTTCATGAGTCCACAAGCCAGCCATTGACACGACTTACAGTATCTCTAACGTGCAGATTCCATAGTTTGAATGTTTTGTGTGCATACATATAAAGGAGTTTTAGGCACTGGCTGGTTTGCACGCTTGTTGATCTCGGGGGGGGGGGGGGGAGGGGGTCTCCTATGCAGTCTTTTTTTTTAATTCTTATTTGTGTAATAATTAACTTACTTATTTTCGTCTGTGCCAGTGTCCTTAACCATTTCAATCCTGCACCCTATTTGCTAGCTGCAAAAGTTTAACCTTTCACTTCCTCACCCTATCCACCAGCTTCCTGCAGGAAGCTGGTGGATAGGGTGAGGAAGTGAAAGGTTAAGTTTTTGCTTTGCTATCATGGCTGACAATTCTGGGTGCTGGTGGACAGGGTGAGGGAATGAAAGGGTTAAATTTGCATTAGTTATGCTCGACAGACGCAGCTCGATAGTGTCAAAGGAGAGTGACCATGAGTTTGATGTTTTGGATGGCAGTTCTTTATTCACAAATGGTGAATATGTATCATCATCATCATCATCATCATGTACCCTGTCGCATTGGCGATCATGGCCCTCCATATGAATCTATCCCTTGTCACTGCAAGTACATCTTTCACCCTCTCTGTCTTCAGCCACCCTGCAAGTCTGTCCAATTTTTTCTCCCTGGGTCTTCCTGGTGTTCTCTTTCCCTCCAGCTGTCCTGTTGTGACCAGGTGCTCTAATTCCCCTTTCCTCATAAAGTGCCCCATAAATGTTGCTTGTCTTTTCCTAATCTTCATTATCACTGATCTTCTTGTGTCTGCCTCCATCGAGACTGTCTCGTTTGTTTTCTTTGCTGTCCATGGAACTCTCAACATTCTACTTAGAAACCACGTTTCGGCTGCCTCAGCCTTGTTCTGGCTTTGCGTGTTGACTATCCATGCCTCACAAACACATAACACTATCGGTTCTATATAACATTCAAGAACTCTCTTCCTGGTGTTAATTGATAGGCATTTGTTGGTAAGAGCTTCTCATCTTCTTGAATGTTGTTTTGGCTTGCCCGATTCTGCTGGCCATTTCTGAAGCGCATCTGCCGTCTGGTGAAATGATCGTTCCCAGGTATTTAAACTTATCAACCTGTCTCAAAGATGTGCCATTTGCTGTTATTTTGCCTGAGAGGATTTCATGTTTTTTACTGATTACCATGACTTCAGTCTTCTTGCTATTTAGCTCCAGCGCTTTATTTTTGCTTTCTATTTCTATTATATTCACAAGGTTTTGTAGGTCCCTTTCATTTTCTGCAATTACGACAGTGTCATCTGTGTAAGGAATGTTGGTGATGATCTTCCTCCAACCTTTATCCCAGGGCATTCTTCTAGGTTTCTCATGATGGTTTCGCTGTAAAGTGAAAACAAATCTTGTGACAGAACACGTACATAGTTTAGAAACAGGGAATATATAATTTACATATGGTAAATATGTAATTAGAAATTAGTGAATATGTCTACTATAGTTTAGAAGCAGAAATGTATAATTTACATATGGCATGTATGTTATGACGAAATGTTGAATAGCTAATTTACAAGTGGTCAACAAGTTATTGGTGTTATTTTAAGAGGGATGCATCGCGCTCGGGCAGCTCCATATGCGCTCCACCCAAATCGACCAGCAATTATCTGACACATTTCCTGAGCCTGCACAAAACCCTGTGCGCTGACAAAATCTTGAAACGGGGAAAGGGGAGAAAGGACCTATCAAGCACTAGGATGACACCACCAGAATGATGGAAACACCAAAATGGACAGCGAACAGGCCATGGTCAACAGGCATTGCTACTAACTAAATATTTGCACGTGACAGAGTTGATTAACGGTCTGAATATTTCAAACCCATCACGAGTTGTAAGTCAGGAAACCGTATGTGTGTCTGTCTGAACTTGATGTATTATTCCAAGGTCCTGCCGTGTCTTTGAAAAATATCACATGCTTGTAGACGCTCTCTCTCTCTCTCTCTCTCTCTCTCTCTCTCTCTCTCTCTCTCTCTCTCTGTGTCTCTCTCTCTCTGTCTCTCTGTCTCTCTTTCTGTCTCTTTCTGTCTCTCTCTGTCTCTGTCTCTCTGTCTCTCTCTCTCTTCCTCCACCCTATATGTGTGTACAGTCTAATGCTGAAACCATGAAACTGTTCAGTAAAATCAAAGGCGACAGAAAGAGAGAGAGAGACAAACAGAGGGAGAGACAGACAGAGACAGAGAGACAGAGAGAGTGAAGCAAAGGAACAGGCCCAGAATGTCAAACTGATTGACTGATTGGTTGATTGATTGATTAATTGATTGATTGATCGCTGTATTGATGGATTGATTGATCACTTAATTGTTTAGCTCATCCATAATTGGATTGCAAATGATTGACTGATCAATTGTGATTGATTAATTGGTTGGTTGTGATTGATCAATCGATCGTCCATTGATTATTTGTCGTCTCTCCATCTAGTTTTCTGTCTTACTCTATTGGCTTCTTAAGAGCTCTTTCAAAGATGTGGGCGTCTGTGGCAGTATCGTACGCAACTTGTTTGCTTTGCGGTGTCATTGAAGCGTGTCACTGCCCCTTTCCCGACTGCTTGCAGCAGTTGGGGTGGGAGTAGTGTTTATTTTCTTGTCCAAAGAAACAAGTTTGTTGGCGGACAATCAATTTGCTAGAGTTCGCTAAAGTGATTTTCTAAACAAAAACGAGGATAAATTGTACTGTCGACACACCGCAAATTTCATCCGGAGCACCGAAGGTGGCGGGGGGGGGGGGATGGGGTGGGTGGTGTTGAGGGTGGAAACACACTCACAGCGTCATACTCACACACACGACTCGCGTTACAGAGGTTTTTCAGCTGTGGCGAACTTCAAATAATAATGTCTGATCAAGGTTGGAGGTGGGGTGGGAGACACAGAGGTGAGTGAGGAGGAGGAGGGGAGAAGGAGGAGTGGAGATCGAGAGCGAGAGAGAGCCGGGGGGAGTGAGAGATGGGGAGGGGAGAGGTTGAAGGTATGCGCGATTCGTGGGAAGGTGTTGTCACCCAGTCCTGCATTCTGATTGGTGGTTAAAAAAGGTTAAAGGTCCCATGGTCAATATGGCCGTAGGGGCGGTGAACTGTTAAAGATTCACCGTGTCTAGGGCACGGCATTATGAAAGGCGGAGCCCATCCCTCTCCTTTCGCCGCCTTTTTAAACCTCCCCCGACCGAAGTCAGGTACCCATTCACTGCTGGGTGGACAGAGGGAGTTTTCAGGCCGGAAAAATCGAACCAGCGTTTAGCGGATTCGAACCACCGACCTTCCGCACCGCAGACGAGCGCTCTAACCACTCGACTACAGGCCCCCCGTCTGATTGATGGCCAATTGTAAATACGGTCGTACAACCTTGACATTGTGCGAACACTCAATGACTGGTGGAGGAGTTATTTTTGTTCGTGACGACGACCTTGCTTTCGTGTGGTAATGTTGATATGTTTGTCAAGCGGTTACTCGAGTGTGACGGAGCTAGTCCAGTGTCAGTTTTCGTCTGTTTCAGCATGGCTTCATTGCTTGACATAGTGAGGATGTTTTTGGTATAAATGATTCTTGATTCTTTTAGGCTTAAGTGAGAACTTAAAAGATTTTTCTGTTTGCTCAGCATGTGTGTGTGTGTGTGTGTGTGCGTGTGTGGTGTGTGTGTGTGTGTGTGTGTGTGTGTGTGTGTGTGTGTGTGTGTGTGTGTGTGTGTATGTGTGTGCGTGTGTGTGTGTTTACATTTAATACTCTTGAGTTGTGTGTGTGTGTGTGTTTCTTTTTTATGCGAGTGTGTGGTTGTGTTTGTTTTTTCATACATTTTCATCTGTGCCGGTGTTGTGACTTGTTCGCGAAATGCTCTACAGATGCAGCTGTATACTTTCAAAGGTATGTAGTCAAGTAACAGGCCTTTGTATAATGAAAAATTGATTAACGAATGTTGAATATTTAATTCACAAAAATGGTCAACAGATGATAATGGTTGACAGATCTTTGTCACAAACAGAGCTGAAGACTAGAGAGAAACACCTGCTTGAACGGTTAAAAAATGTCACCAGTTACTTCTTAAGAAACCGTATTTGTGTGGCTTTATAAAACGTATTTGAAATTATTGTTAAAGAAATTCATAAAAGTACACAGGCCTACACGTATTATCATCACAGCATTACATTGCTGTATAATCATTCTCGTAAATCAGTGGTGATAAGAAGTTTGTGCTAAGCGATGGGTTTGTGTGAAGTCAATGCAGCGTTTTTGTAAAACATCCTCCAGCAATCCGTATTAAGGTGAGCAGGAAGGTGGGGGGAGCTCTGCCGTTCTTTTTCGTAAAGTTTACAGTCGTACTATAATAGGTTTCACATGTATGAGGACTAACGATAAGAATTGTTCTTTAACCCTTTGAATCCCACACCCTATCTACCAACTGCAAAATCTTAACCCTTTGACTCCCTCACCCTATCCACCAGCTTCCTGAGGGAATCAAAGAGTTTAATTTTTGCTTTGATAGTATGGTTGACAATGCAGGATGCTGGTGGACAGGGTGCGGGAGTCAAAAGGTTAAAAGAAGCCTTAAAATGTTGTATTACCCCCTCCTCCCTCTCCCCTCAAACCTCCACCCCCCCCTCCCATTCTCTAACGGCCCTTGCTCTTAAGGAGAGGAGGATACAGACTTCGCAGTTGGCGCAAGCACTGCAGGATCAGTTCAGCAGTTTGCTGACTCAAGAAGGTTGGTGGGGGTGATGAATCCTTCTTCATATTTAATCTTTTGACTCCCGCACCCTATCCACCAACTGAAGAAAACTAATCCTGTGACTCCCTCACCCTATCCACCAGCTTCCTGAAGGAAGGAAGCTGGTGGACAGAATGAGGGAGTCATAGGGTTCTCAAACCCCGAACATGGGGGATAACTATTGTTTCTTTAACGCCGTATGTCAAGTGCCGCCACAGTCTATTCTTAATTAAGCCGGGCAACAAAGAGTCCTACATGATATTCCAACCCGGTCACTTTTCTCTGTGAAACGAAGTGCACGTGTGTGTGTGTGTGTGTGTGTGTGTGTGTGTGTGTGTGTGTGTGTGTGTGTGTGTGTGTGTGTGTGTGTGTGTGTGTGTGTGTGTGTGTTCTGTGCGTGAGTATTGTGTGTGTGCGTTCGTTCGTGCGTGCGTGCGTGTGCGTGCGAGAGCGTGCGCGCGCGCGTGTGTGTGTGTGTGTGTGTCTGTGTCTGTGCGTACGTGTGTGTGTGTGTGTCGGTGGGTGTGTTTGTGTCCTTGAGAGAGAGAGAGAGAGAGAGAGAGAGAGAGCATGCGTGCTTGCGTGCATGTGTGCGTGTGTGCGCGCACGCGCGCGCACCCACCTCAGGTGATATGGCCGACGGGGATAACAATCCCAGGGACGTGGGACCTATCTAATTCTATACCGACACACGATGACAAGTAAAATCTTAATACGACGGGACGGTGAGGGAGCGTTATAATAAGTTATGAGGGAGCGTTATAATAAGTTATGGATTCCGACGCTCAAACCAACTGAGCTACTGGGGCCCGCTGTGTGTGTGTGTGTGTGTGTGTGTGTGTGTGTGCTTTGAAGTTATATTCATTTTGTGAAGAGACCCACCGTAATGACTAGATAGCGGTTATTACTGATGAGTAATAGTTAAAACACATCGGGTAGAAGAGGTTCTCTTTATTACAAGGCTTATTGATAGCATATAAAGAAGAACTGATATGACAGCGTAATTTGTGTTACAAGCATACAATCAATAATCATGTTTCAAGAAGCATTGTCTGCAGAGGAAAAGACTACTTGACCGGTAATTTATTTATTTATTTATTCATTCATTTATTTATTGATGAAATCATCTGTAGCGACTAAAAATGAAGAAACTGGTGTTAACAAGAGACATTTGTGTGCCTGTGGTTTGTGATCATGCTGGCGCCATGATGAACAGAAAACATTAAAACTAAGTGTATGTGAGTCTCAGAGGGTGAGTATCATCAAATCAGTTTTTAATTCTTTTACTTTGTTTTATTATTTTTTTCTTGGATGTTGTGCATGCGTGTTGTTTGTTTGTTTGTTTGTTTGATTTGTTCTGCATTGTTTGTTTCTTTCGTATGTTTGTTTGTTCGTTTTTCCCACTCTGTGCAGGTTGTGTGTTATGTACTGTCGCAACACGCTGTCTTCGATAGACGTCCATACTGAGTGTTTTCATGAGTCCACAAGCCAGCCATTGACACGACTTACAGTATCTCTAACGTGCAGATTCCATAGTTTGAATGTTTTGTGTGCATACATATAAAGGAGTTTTAGGCACTGGCTGGTTTGCACGCTTGTTGATCTGGGAGGGGGGGGGGGGATCTCCTATGCAGTCTTTTTTTTATTTTTATTCTTATTTGTGTAATAATTAACTTACTTATTTTCTTCTGTGCCAGTGTCCTTAACCATTTCAATCCTGCACCCTATTTGCTAGCTGCAAAAACAACCTTTCACTTCCTCACCCTATCCACCAGCTTCCTGAAGCTGGTGGATAGGGTGAGGAAGTGAAAGGTTAAGTTTTTGCTTTGCTATCATGGCTGACAATTCTGGGTGCTGGTGGACAGGGTGAGGGAATAAAAGGGTTAAATTTGCATTAGTTATGCTCGACAGACGCAGCTCGATAGTGTCAAAGGAGAGTGACCATGAGTTTGATGTTTTGGATGGCAGTTCTTTATTCACAAATGGTGAATATGTATCATCATCATCATCATCATCATCATCATCATCATCATGTACCCTGTCGCATTGGCGATCATGGCCCTCCATATGAATCTATCCCCTGTCACTGCAAGCACATCTTTCACTCTCTCTGTCTTCAGCCACCCTGCAAGTCTCTCTCTCTGTCTCTCTTTCTGTCTCTTTCTGTCTCTCTCTGTCTCTGTCTCTCTGTCTCTCTCTCTCTTCCTCCACCCTATATGTGTGTACAGTCCAATGCTGAAACCATGAAACTGTTCAGTAAAATCAAAGGCGACAGAGAGAGAGAGAGAGAGAGAGAGAGAGAGACAAACAGAGAGAGAGACAGAGAGACAGAGAGAGTGAAGCAAAGGAACAGGCCCAGAATGTCAAACTGATTGACTGATTAGTTGATTGATTGATTAATTGATTGATTTGGTTCATTGGTTGATCGGTGTATTGATGGATTGATTGATCACTTAATTGTTTAGCTCATCCATAATTGGATTGCAAATGATTGACTGATCAATTGTGATTGATTAATTGGTTGGTTGTGATTGATCAATCGATCGTCCATTGATTATTTGTCGTCTCTCCATCTAGTTTTCTGTCTTACTCTATTGGCTTCTTAAGAGCTCTTTCAAAGATGTGGGCGCCTGTGGCAGTATCGTACGCAACTTGTTTGCTTTGCGGTGTCATTGAAGCGTGTGTCACTGCCCCTTTCCCGTCTGCTAGCAGCAGTTGGGGTGGGAGTAGTGTTTATTTTCTTGTCCAAAGAAACAAGTTTGTTGGCGGACAATCAATTTGCTAGAGTTCGCTAAAGTGATTTTCTAACCAAAAACGAGGATAATTGTACTGTCGACACACCGCAAATTTTATCCGGGGCACCGAAGGTGGCGGGGGGGGGGGGGGATGGGGTGGGTGGTGTTGAGGGTGGAAACACACTCACAGCGTCATACTCACACATACGACTCGCGTTACAGAGGTTTTTCAGCTGTGGCGAACTTCAAATAATAATGTCTGATCAAGGTTGGAGGGGTGGGGGGGGGTGGGGGGGGACACAGGTTTTTCAGGTGTGGCGAACTTCCAATAATATTGTCTGATCAAGGTTGGAGGGGGGGGGGGGGCACAGAGATGAGTGAGGAGGAGGAGGGGAGAAGGAGGAGGAGTGGAGATCGAGAGCGAGAGAGAGCCGGGGGGAGAGAGAGATGGGAAGGCGTTGTCACCCAGTCCTGCATTCTGATTGGTGGCCACCTGTAAATACAACCTTGACATTGTGCGAAAACTGAATGATTGGTGGAGGATTATTTTTGTTCGTGACGACTTTGCTTTCGTGTGGTAATATTGATGCGTTGTGTTAAGTGTTTGTCAAGCGGTTGAGTGTGACGGAGCTAGTCCAATGTCAGTTTATCGTCTGCGTTTCAGCATGGCTTCATTGCTTGACATAGTGAGGATGTTTTTGGTATAAATGATTCTTGATTCTTTTAGGCTTAAGTGAGAACTTAAAAGATTTTTCTGTTTGCTCAGCATGTGTGTGTGTGTGTGTGTGTGTGTGTGTGTGTGTGTGTGTGTGTGTGTGTGTGTGTGTGTGTGTGTGTGTGTGTTTACATTTAATACTCTTGAGTTGTGTGTGTATGTGTGTGTGTGTGTGTTTCTTTTTTGTGCGAGTGTGTGGTTGTGTTTGTTTTTTCATACATTTTCATCTGTGCCGGTGTTGTGACTTTTTCGCGAAATGCTCTACAGATGCAGCTGTATACTTTCAAAGGTATGTAGTCAAGTAACAGGCCTTTGTATAATGAAAAATTGATTAACGAATGTTGAATATTTAATTCACAAAAATGGTCAACAGATGATAATGGTTGACAGATCTTTGTCACAAACAGAGCTGAAGACTAGAGAGAAACACCTGCTTGAACGGTTAAAAATGTCACCAGTTACTTCTTAAGAAACCCCATTTGTGTGGCTTTATAAAACGTATTTGAAACTATTGTTAAAGAAATTCATAAAAGTACACAGGCCTACACGTATTATCATCACAGCATTACATTGCTGTATAATCATTCTAAATGAGTGATGATAAGAAGTTTGTGCTGAGCGATGGGTTTGTGTGAAATCAATGCAGCGTTTTTGTTGTGCTGAGCGATGGGTTTGTGTGAAATCAATGCAGCGTTTTTGTTTGTGCTGAGCGATGGGTTTGTGTGAAATCAATGCAGCGTTTTTGTTTGTGCTGAGCGATGGGTTTGTGTGAAATCAATGCAGCGTTTTTGTTTGTGCTGAGCGATGGGTTTGTGTGAAATCAATGCAGCGTTTTTGTAAAACATCCTCCAGCAATCCGTATTAAGGTGAGCAGGAAGGTGGGGGGAGCTCTGCCGTTCTTTTTCGTAAAGTTTACAGTCGTACTATAATAGGTTTCACATGTATGAGGACTAACGATAAGAACTGTTCTTTAACCCTTTGAATCCCACACCCTATCTACCAACTGCAAAATCTTAACCCTTTGACTACCTCATCCTATCCACCAGCTTCCTGAGGGAATGAAAGGGTTTAATTTTTGCTTTGATAGTATGGTTGACAATGCAGGATGCTGGTGGACAGGGTGCAGGAGTCAAAAGGTTAAAAGAAGCCTTAAAATGTTGTATTACCCCCTCCTCCCTCTCCCCTCAAACCTCCACCCCCCTCCCACTCTCTAATGGCCCTTGCTCTTAAGGAGAGGAGGATACAGACTTCGCAGTTGGCGCAAGCACTGCAGGATCAGTTCAGCAGTTTGCTGACTCAAGAAGGTTGGTGGGGGTGATGAATCCTTCTTCATATTTAATCTTTTGACTCCCGCACCCTATCCACCAACTGAAGAAAACTAATCCTGTGACTCCCTCACCCTATCCACCAGCTTCCTGAAGGAAGGAAGCTGGTGGACAGAATGAGGGAGTCATAGGGTTCTCAAACCCGGAACATGTTGGACAACTATTGTTTCTTTAACGCCGAATGTCAAGTGCCGCCACAGTCTATTCTTAATTAAGCCAGACTACAAAGAGTCCTGCATCATATTCCAACCCGGTCACTTTTCTCTGTGAAACGAAGTGCACGTGTGTGTGTGTGTGTGTGTGTGTGTGTGTGTGTGTGTGTGTGTGTGTGTGTGTGTGTGTGTGTGTGTGTTGTTTGTGTGTGTGTGTATGTGTGTGTGTGTGTGTGTTCTGTGCGTGAGTATTGTGTGTGTGCGTTCGTTCGTGCGTGCGCGTGCGTGCGTGTGTGTGTGTGTGTGTGTGTGTCTGTGTGTGTGTGCATACGTGTGTGTGTGTCGGTGGGTGTGTTTGCGTGCGAGAGAGAGAGAGAGAGAGAGAGAGCATGCGTGCTTGCGTGCGTGCATGTGTGTGTGTGCGTGCGCGCGCGCGCGCGGTGTGTGTGTGTGTGTGTGTGTGACTGATTGATTGATTTCGTTCGGTTTTTACGCCGACACCCACCTCAGGTGATATGGCCGACGGGGATAACAATCCCAGGGAAGTGGGACCTATCTAATTCTATACCGACACCACGATAACAACAATAATGTAGATGGGACGGTGAGAAGGCGTTTAGCGCGCCCTATTAGCTATTGAATCCGACGCTCAAACCAACTGAGCTACTGGGGCCCGCTGTGTGTGTGTGTTGTGTGTGTGTGTGTGTGTGTGTGTGTGTGTGTGTGTGTGTGTGTGTGTGTGTGTGTGTGCGTGTGTGTGCGTGCGTGTGTGTGTGTGTGTGTGTGTTGAAATCATTTCTTCTTTGGGATTTGATGTGCCCACCAGCGATTGAGAAACGTGGCCTTCGCGGCATACATGATGTCGACATTATTTTGCGAAAGTCACGTTGACAGTCGGTTTGTGCGGACTAAGGGGAGCGTGCGCGCGCGCGCGAGCGCGCAGTGTGTGTGTATTTGTGTGTTGAGGGTATTCATATTTGTGACTCAGCATGCACACAACCGTGTGTGTGTGTGTGTGTGTGTGTGTGTGTGTGTGTGTGTGTGTGTGTGTGTGTGTGTGTGTGTGTGTGTGAGTGTGTGTTTTGGTTTTAGTTAGCTTTTACGTCCACAGCTACCTCGGATGATAAAACCAATTGTTGGGGTGAGTGTGTGTGTGTGCTTTCAGGTTATATTTATTTTGTGACGAGACCCACAGTAACGAATCAGTAGCGGTTATTACTGATGAGTACGAGTTAAAACACATCGGGTAGAAGAGGTTCTCCTTATTACAAGGCTTATTGATAGCATATAAAGAAGAACTGTAATTTGTGTCACAAGCATACAATCAATAATCATGTTTCAAAAAGCAATGTATGCAGAGGAAAACACTACTTGACCGGTAATTTATTTATTGATTCATTTATTTATTTATTGTTGAAATCATCTGTAGCGACTAAAAATGAAGAAACTGGTGTTAACAGGAGACATTTGTGTGCCTGTGGTTTGTGATCATGCTGGCGCCATGATAAACAGAAAACATTAAAACTAAGTGTATGTGGGTCTCAGAGGGTGAGTATCATCAAATCAGTTTTTAATTCTTTTACTTTGTTTTAGAGATCCGTTTATTATTTTTTTCTCGGATGTTGTGCATGCGCGTTGTTTGTTTGTTTGTTCTGCATTGTTTGTTTCTTTCGTATGTTTGTTTGTTCGTTTTTCCCACTCTGTGCAGGTTGTGTGTTATGTACTGTCGCAACACGCTGTCTTCGATAGACGTCCATACTGAGTGCTTTCATGAGTCCACAAGCCAGCCATTGACACGACTTACAGTATCTCTAACGTGCAGATTCCATAAATTGAATGTTTTGTGTGCATACATATAAAGGAGTTTTAGGCACTGGCTGGTTTGCACGCTTGTTGATCTCTGGGGGGGGGGGGGGGGGGGGGGGAGGATCTCCTATGCAGTCTTTTTTAAAATTCTTATTTGTGTAATAATTAACTTACTTATTTTCGTCTGTGCCAGTGTCCTTAACCATTTCAATCCTGCACCCTATTTGCTAGCTGCAAAAATTTAACCTTTCACTTCCTCACCCTATCCACCAGCTTCCTGCAGGAAGCTGGTGGATAGGGTGAGGAAGTGAAAGGTTAAATTTTTGCTTTGCTATCATGGCTGACAATTCTGGGTGCTGGTGGACAGGGTGAGGGAATGAAAGGGTTAAATTTGCATTAGTTATGCTCGACAGACGCAGCTCGATAGTGTCAAAGGAGAGTGACCATGAGTTTGATGTTTTGGATGGCAGTTCTTTATTCACAAATGGTGAATATGTATCATCACCATCATCATCATCATGTACCCTGTCGCATTGGCGATCATGGCCCTCCATATGAATCTATCCCCTGTCACTGCAAGAACATCTTTCACCCTCTCTGTCTTCAGCCACCCTGCAAGTCTGTCCAATTTTTTCTCCCTGGGTCTTCCTGGTGTTCTCTTTCCCTCCAGCTGTCCTGTTGTGACCAGGTGCTCTAATTCCCCTTTCCTCATAAAGTGCCCCATAAATGTTGCTTGTCTTTTCCTAATCTTCATTATCACTGATCTTCTTGTGTCTGCCTCCATCGAGACTGTCTCGTTTGTTTTCTTTGCTGTCCATGGAACTCTCAACATTCTACTTAGAAACCACGTTTCGGCTGCCTCAGCCTTGTTCTGGCTTTGCGTGTTGACTATCCATGCCTCACAAACACATAACACTATCGGTTCTATATAACATTCAAGAACTCTCTTCCTGATGTTAATTGATAGGCATTTGTTGGTAAGAGCTTCTCATCTTCTTGAATGTTGTTTTGGCTTGCCTGATTCTGCTGGCCATTTCTGAAGCGCATCTGCCGTCTGGTGAAATGATCGTTCCCAGGTATTTAAACTTATCAACCTGTCTCAAAGATGTGCCATTTGCTGTTATTTTGCCTGAGAGGATTTCATGTTTTTTACTGATTACCATGACTTCAGTCTTCTTGCTATTTAGCTCCAGCCCTTTATTTTTGCTTTCTATTTCTATTATATTCACAAGGTTTTGTAGGTCCCTTTCATTTTCTGCAATTACGACAGTGTCATCTGCGTAAGGAATGTTGTTTATCATTCTTCCTCCAACCTTTATCCCAGGGCATTCTTCTAGGTTTCTCATGATGGTTTCGCTGTAAAGTGAAAACAAATCTTGTGACAGAACACGTACATAGTTTAGAAACAGGGAATATATAATTTACATATGGTAAATATGTAATTAGAAATTAGTCAACATGTCGACTATAGTTTAGAAGCAGAAATTTGTTATTTACATATGGTATGTATGTTATGACGAAATGTTGACTAGATAATTTACGAGTGGTCAACAGGTCATTGGAGTTATTGGAGTTATTTCAAGAGGGATTCATCGCGCTCGGACAGCTCCATATGCGCTCCACCCAAATCGACCAGCAATTATCTGACACATTTCCTGAGCCTGCACAAAACCTTATGCGGTGACAAAGTCTTGAAACCGGCAAAGGGGAGAAAGGACCTATCAAGCACTAGGCTGACACCACCAGAATGATGGATGTATAACAAGAAGGGATTTGTGTGTTGTCATCTATTAACAGGTAGATGCATTGGGGATGTTTATAGAGGAGTTGTTTCTCTACTTAGCAGTCACTCACACACAACGAGGAGGAAGGAGAGAAGAGAGTAGAAGCACACTAAACATATTAGCAATAAGTTTCAAAAGCAGTCCACACATGACATTACAATTCAATATAGTTTCTTTAATTAAACATATTCAACTGAAAGCACAATCATTCATCCTCTTATTCTTATTTACCTACGTCCTAAAGCAACCTTACTTCTTTGCCTATCAGCCCTAAACCCTACATTGAAATAAAATATCAACGTACCTTTACTACATGTTCTGGTGAAGGCTCAGCACCTCTGCCAAATTGAGTGGCCCATCTCCTAACACAGCCGTGACTGACTGACCATTCGGTCTCTCTGTGTCTGTCTTTCTGTAGGTCTCTATAGTCCGTTCGGTTTTTGATGATTTGATCAGTTTTACGTCAGCACCCACCACAGGTGATATGGCGACGGGATACCATCCAGGAAAATGGGAATGGGACTTATCTAATCCTATACTGACACACCAGAACAACAATGATGCTAAGATGGACAGTGAGAAGGCCAGATTTAATGTAGCGCACCGGGATTCGAACCACACCATTAGCATGTGAATCCGACGGTCTGTGTTCCCTTTTCATTTATACATGTAGAGCGTGGATCAGATCACGCTGGGGCTCTGACTCCGCCAATCTTACGACGACTTTTCGAGAAAGTTCTACCAATGAATGCATGAATGAGGGGTTGACTGGACAAACACCGGCCAGGCCCTGTCCACTGAAACAATGGACCGCTCTCTATTGATTAACTGCCTTGTGTACAGTGTAGATAAGTGTGAGAACGGCTGTGCTGCCCGATGCTGGTGTACACTGAAGTACACGTAAGGGCCTGTTTCTACTTGAGTCATTTCTGCGATAGAAACATCAAAATGGGCAGCGAACATGCCATGGTCAACAGGCATTGCCACTAACTAAATACTTGCACGTGACAGTTAATATAACGGTCTGAATATTTCAAACCCATCACAAGTTGTAAGTCAGGAAACCGTATGTGTGTCTGTCCAGAATTTGATGTATTATTCCGAGGTCCCGCCGTGACTGAGAAAAATGTCACGTGCTTGTAAACACAAACACACACACTGTAATGAACGTGTTACAGAGTTCAATGGTTCTTTTAAGTTCCACTGTAAGAAAACAACTCACATTATGTTTCACACAGTGCACACTTTACCAACTCCTTCCAACCTTGAATGAAACCAGTGACAAAGAATTACAACACAAAAACAAGTTTATTTTTAACATACAAAAGGATAATATTGAATAATGAAAACATTCCTTCATTCGTCCATCGTGGACATTAACGAATATGAGGGGACTTTGACACAAGGACGAAACAGACGTGGACGACATTGAATACTCATTTCAAAAGACGAAATAACGATGGCGGAGACAACGACGAGATGGCGACGGCAACAACAGCGACGACGACGACAGTCCCCTCACAACGACCGACTTCCATCAGCCCGAGCACGTCCACAGGAGGGAGGGAGGGTCCAGGCCGCCAAACCCATTGTCAGCCATCTTGTCTGTGTCAATAAAGTTTCTTTTAGTCCCCTTGTCTTATTTGTCGTTCCCACTGTCTCTTGTCAAACGTCTGTCCGTTCGTCTGTGCCCTTAAGTCCCCATCATAATTATTTATCCTCACTCACAAACATCTTTCTCACTCTCGAGTATTATTCACCCATTCTGCTAATAGCAGTGAACATTTACTAATTATTTCTTCATCTTACCGTCTTAAATATCAATGAATGAATGAAAAGTTTCCTGCTATTGTAGCAGTCAATTATTTTACCAATTTGCAATAAAAGAAGAATATATCAAATTTACGAAACAAATTTCAATAATATTAATTTTGGAAAACGGAGTTTCACTTTCGCTTAAAACTTCAACCTTTGAAATAATAAATATCTTTACAAATAAGACCTGGAACTCATCGTTTAAATCCAAGTATCAAAACACAAATTTTTAAGCTGTTGCTCTGCCTCTGTCTCTCTCTGTCTGCACCGTTGGCAACTAAAAGCAGACTGACAACTTATTGCAAGCCCAAGCATACCGTTCTGAAGTGACACTGTGCAGAACGAAAATCTCGTGCACAGTTCACTGCATGCAAGTGCGTTGTATCCAAAATACCGGCATCCAGTGTAGGTTTTTTGTTATGCTCCCCAGTCAGCCTGTTACAACTACCCCATACCCCGGGGAAAAAAAAACTTATGAACCAGATAATGAATAAGTTTTTTCTTACATGCGTAACAAAGTTGTTCAAAAGGTAATACAGCATACATTGCCGAGAAGATAAATTTCATTACAAGCCTCCATTTCAACAAGCGTCTGCACAGGCACATTACATCATTCCCTTCATCACCCTAAGTGGTCACCTCAAAAAGTATAGTGATGCCTTCAATACAGAAAACATGTCACAAATCCCATGCTAACAACAATTGTTTCTTTTCATTACCAGGCTGTGAAACCATCCCTCAGTTGCGCCATTAACAAGCTGCAAGTCATCCCATCTAACTGCGCTACAACTGCAAAACACACTTCCATCAATTGCTTGCAGCATGATTCATAAACAGGCATCCCACCTGTCCACCACAAAATACTAGACAGACATGACATTTGTCTGTAATATAATATTCAACAGACACCCATCATCTGTTATATGGCTGCTGAACAGACATCCATCATCTGTTGCACCTACAATAAATATGAGGTTCAATCTCCCAATATAACCTCATTTATGTATGTACAAAACATAAAACTGAAAATTTCAAAAATTCACCATGAAAAGAAACGCACAATAGACCACTTATCAAAAAAATGCGGGGAAGAAAAGGAAACTTATAAAGGTTCTGATATTTGTGCCTAATGCATCTTGCTAGTATCAATAATTCCAGCTCGTTAATAATGAACTTTTATCAACATCTGGTGAACAGAAAGTGTAAGGACTATGGAATCAAACGCGAAAGAACATCCGCCTCATGGTTCCGATTTCCTGGGATTGGAATCACTGTGAATGCATATTCTTGCAGCTCCAGAGCCCATCTCATCAGACGACCATTAGTTGTATTTGCTCTCTGCAGATATGTGAGAGATTTATGATCTGTCTCAATGAAGAAATGCCTTCCAAACAGGTATCTGTGAAACTTGTCCACTGCCCAGACCAAACCCAAACACTCACGTTCAACCGTTGAATATCTCTTCTCACGATCCAACAACTTCCTGCTTGCAAACAGGACTGGGTTTGGTTGTCCCATCTTATCATGTTGGATCAGTACAGCACCAATCCCTGTGGAAGATGCATCTGATCGAACCGTGAAGGGTCTTTGGAAATTGGGCAGTACCACGACGGGTTCAGCAGATAGAACAGACTTTACCTTTTCAAATGCTTCTTGACATTCTTCAACCACTTCACCTTTGTAGGCTGGTTTTTCTTCGTCAGTTCTGTCAAAGGAGCAATAACCGAAGCGTAGTGTGGTATGTACCTTCGATAGAATCCAACCATACCGATGAAAGAACGGACCTACTTCTTTGTAGTAGGAACAGCCAGATGAAGTATCTGTGACACCTTTCCTTTGTTGGTGTCATTTCACCTCCTCCAACACGGTGACCAAGAAACTCAATCTCTGTGAACCCAGCTTCCATTTTGCTCGGTCTGACTGTTAACCCATGGGAGCCAAGCTCTGTCAGAAGTCCATCCACTGCCTTGAGATGGTCTGACCAAGTTTCCGTAGCCACAAGAATGTCGTCGAAAAATGTGACTGCTCATATCTTTCCAGACGTAATTTCCTCATCATTCGTGCAAACGAACTTGGAGCAGTGCTCATACCAAAAGGCATTCGGACAAACTGGAACAGACTTGTGGTGTTCTAAATGCAGTTTTCTGTCTGTCCTCTGGAGCCATTGGTATTTGCCAGTAGCCTTTAGCTAAATCCACTTTGGTGAAGAACTTTTTGCTCTTTAGAGAAGCGAACAATGATTCTGTGTCTGGTATTGTTTCGGCATCAAACTGCGTGACTTTGTTCAGTTCCTAAAGTCTATACAGAACCTCGTAGAGCCATCCTTTTTCTTTACCAGAACCACTGGAGACGAATAGGGCGATTCTGAAGGTTCTATCACTCCCATTTCAAGCATTTTCTGACTTCCTTTGCAATCACTTCTTCAGACTGAAATGGTAGCGGATATGGTTTCACATTCACCACTTTGTCCGTGTTCAAGTGAACTGAATGGTTTTGAAAATCAACAAACCAGGTAGGTCTTTTCAATATACGTTCATGCTTTTGAAGAATTGCTTGAAGATCTTGCTTTTCTGCTGGTGACAATTCTTGACAAATGACAACATCATGAACTGACTCTGTCTTTGTGGTTGGGACTGGCTGAAACTGGACTTTGTTAATGTCTGCATCTTCAAGAGCACAATCTCCTGCGACAATGCCCATGGACGCCACTGATTTAACTGAAGCTTCATCTCTTTCACAGTATTCCCGGTAGCAGGTTAATGTGATACAGTTTGTGCAGACCTGGAGCAGCTTCAATCAAATAATCACAAACTCCTACTTTCTTCAGGACTTTCAAAGGACCTTGCCGTTTCAACAGCATCTTGTTGTGTTTGAAGGAAGCAGTACCAATACTTTCTTTCCTTGTTCAAGACTACGAACCACAGCTTTCCTCGATCTTACTGGCGGTTTCTGCTGGAATCATCTTGTGCAGCATTTTGTGCACGCTGAACCATGTCCTGGAGAGTATCTCTGAGATCCTGCACATACTGAGCTGTTGACTGCGCTTCACTGTCTTGTGATGACCCTGTCCATGCCTGATACAACAACTGTGAAGGACCCTTGGGTATTCTGCCATATAGAAGCTCAAAGGGGGTGAAACCTGTTGCTTCCTGCGGAATCTCGCGATAAGCAAACAATGCTGCTGGCAAGTATCTGTCCCAATCACTTAGTTTGTCAGTCATCAAACGCTTGAGCATAGTCTTAAGTGTTCCATTAAATCGTTCAACAACACCGTTGGTCTGAGGATGATATGGAGAACTATGCAGTTGTGACACTGATAGAAGTTTCATAAGCTGCCTCATCACATCTGACGTAAACTGGGATCCTTGATCTGATAAAATCTCGTCTGGGATGCCTACCTTGAAAAGATTTGCAGAAGAGCCTCTGCCACTTCTTCAGTGGTTACTGATTTCAAAGCAATTGCTTCAGGATATCTGGTAGTTACATCCACACAGGTCAAAACAAAGCGATGACCCCTGCCAGGCTTTGGGGTGATTGGACCTATTAGATCGATCGCCACTCTTGAAAAAGGAATGTCAATGACAGGAACTGGTTGCAGAGGCGCAGGCGCAAGTCTGCCCTTTGCGAAAGTTTTGTGGCAAATCTCACATGAACGACAGTAACTCTTGATGTCCTTTCTGATCCCAGGCCAGAAAAAATATGGAGAAACACGTTTGAATGTACTGGCCGCTGCCATATGGCCTCCAAACAAACCATCATGGGCTGCAATCAGAACTGAATCTCTCAGACACTTAGGTACCACCAACTGCCTGTTACTGACCCATCTTTCTTGGAATAAAGACACGATACAACAGTTCGTCTCTGTTCACAAAAGAAATCAAATTGCCTGCAGAATCTTCAGTTTTTCCCAACACCAATTTTTGCAAAAAGATTTCCCAAAGTTTGGTCATTTGCTTGCATTTCTTGTAAATTTCTGCATTCACATCCAGAGCTGGTGCTTTAGCATAAGCAAAGGCCGAAATGGACGTTGTTCATTCAATTTCTGGGCTCGAGTTTGAACAGCACCAGTTATCTGGATACAATGGAAAGTTGAACCCGAATTTTGCCAAGTATTACATCACAGATAGGATTCTCAATGACGCAAGCTTCCACAGAACCTGAAAAGTATGGTGTGTCGAGGCAGACCAGCGCAAGTGGCAACTCTACAATATCACCATTGAACTGTACACATTTCTGAACCCTGGGCACGAACTGATCATCTAACACCAAGTTCTTCCGCACACCGACAGTGGAACAACCAGAGTCTAGCATCACAGTCACAGGTTTACCATTAACAGAGCCCTGACAAGTTTGAATCGAATGAGGCAAATCATCCTCACCTGAAAAACCGACATTCACCATCACTGACTTCGAAGCATCTTCATTGCCTTGTTTCAGACCCGCTGTCTCGCCACTCAGTGGGACTCCAACTGCACTGGACCGAGTTGACTTGCCCTGTTGATTCTTCTCAGGACATTTCATAAGCACATGTCCCTCCTTGCCGCACCACCAACACCTACAACCAGAACCCTTGGAACTGCTCTGTGACTGAGCACCTTGTCTAGCACTGTGTTGCTGAGAGGATGTAGTTTGACCGTAGTGGGTCCCTGACAGTTGATTGTCCCCAACAGATGAGCTGTTCTGTCCTTGCACGAAGCCTCATGACCTCTGCCTCCTCGGAACCTTCTTGGACCAAAAGAACTACTTCTCCCTTTCTGATCATAGGCAAAATTCTGTTTGGGTGAAAACTGGTTGTGTCCCTGATTGGTCATGTCAAACCCTACATTGGCCAGAAACAAATCAGATTTGCTTTTTGTTGCTAGAGTTTGATTAGGGTGAGCCTCTCGGAAACGTTCAGCAGCATCGACCATGTCTTCAACTGTGTCAAACTTACTCTCCTTGAGAAATGCAACCAGATTGCTCGCACATGACGCCAAAAATTGTTCCTTGAGGATCAAATCACATAGCTTATCAAAGCTCTTACCTACTTTTGTCATTTCAATCCATCGACAGAAAAATCTTTTCATCCGTGACAAAAATGTAGGCATGTTTTCACCACTCTCTGGTGTAGCTGATCTGAACTGACTTCTGAAGCCTTCAGCAGTACAACGAAATCTTTTCAATAAATGAGCTGATAAGACATCATACGAATTTGCCTCTTCTGCCGAAAGTTCATGGTAATATGTAAGGGTTTTACCACGTAAGAGAGCAGGTAAGATGGAACCCCAAGAATCATGCGCCCATCCCATGTTGATGGCATGTTTTTCAAACCTGAATAGGTAGCTGTCAATCTCATCATGCTTTTCATCAAAATATGGGAGTTTTGGCTTGCCTATTGTAGCTCTCTCTTCTCACTTGTGCTTTCCTTTTTGTTCCAGCTCGATAGTTTTGAGTTCTTTTTCCTGCTGTAGCTTAGCTTTTTCGAGTTCCAACTTTGCATTTTCAATCTCTTTTGCCTGATCCAGCTTCTCTCTTTCAATCTGCAGCTTTTCTTGTTCAATTTCTTTCAGACGAGCTAGTTCCCTGTCTTGTCTTCTTTGCTCTAATTCTATTTCCTTGTCTTGCTTTCTCTGCTCTAATTCTATTTCCTTGTCTTGTTTTCTCTGTTCTAATTCTATTTCCTTGTCTTGCTTTCTCTGTTCTAATTCTATTTCCTTGTCTTGCTTTCTCTGCTCTAATTCTATTTCCTTGTCTTGTTTTCTCTGTTCTAATTCTATTTCCTTGTCTTGTTTTCTCTGTTCTAATTCTATTTCCTTGTCTTGTTTTCTCTGCTCTAATTCTATTTCCTTGTCTTGTTTTCTCTGTTCTAATTCTATTTCCTTGTCTTGCTTTCTCTGTTCTAATTCTATTTCCTTGTCTTGTTTTCTCTGTTCTAATTCTATTTCCTTGTCTTGTTTTCTCTGCTCTAATTCTATTTCCTTGTCTTGCTTTCTCTGTTCTAATTCTATTTCCTTGTCTTGTTTTCTCTGCTCTAATTCTATTTCCTTGTCTTGCTTTCTCTGTTCTAATTCTATTTCCTTGTCTTGCTTTCTCTGCTCTAATTCTATTTCCTTGTCTTGCTTTCTCTGCTCTAATTCTATTTCCTTGTCTTGCTGTCTCTGTTCTAATTCTATTTCCTTGTCTTGCTTTCTCTGCTCTAATTCTATTTCCTTGTCTTGCTTTCTCTGCTCTAATTCTATTTCCTTGTCTTGCTTTCTCTGCTCTAATTCTATTTCCTTGTCTTGCTTTCTCTGTTCTAATTCTATTTCCTTGTCTTGTTTTCTCTGTTCTAATTCTATTTCCTTGTCTTGTTTTCTCTGTTCTAATTCTATTTCCTTGTCTTGCTTTCTCTGTTCTAATTCTATTTCCTTGTCTTGTTTTCTCTGTTCTAATTCTATTTCCTTGTCTTGCTTTCTCTGTTCTAATTCTATTTCCTTGTCTTGTTTTCTCTGCTCTAATTCTATTTCCTTGTCTTGCTTTCTCTGTTCTAATTCTATTTCCTTGTCTTGCTTTCTGCTCTAATTCTATTTCCTTGTCTTGCTTTCTCTGCTCTAATTCTATTTCCTTGTCTTGCTTTCTCTGCTCTAATTCTATTTCCTTGTCTTGCTTTCTCTGCTCTAATTCTATTTCCTTGTCTTGTCTTCTTTGCTCTAATTCTATTTCCTTGTCTTGTTTTCTCTGCTCTAATTCCTTTAATTGTGCACAGTTCACTGCATGCAAGTGCGTTGTATCCAAAATACCGGCATCTGGTGTAGGTTTTCTGTTATGCTCCCCGGTCAGCCTGTTACACACACACACACACACACACACACACACACACACTCTCTCTCTCTCTCTCTCTTTCTGTCTCTGTCTCCCTATCTGTCTTTCTCTCTGTCTCTGTCTCTCTTCCTCCACCCTGTATGTATGTACAGTCTAATGCTGAAAATATGAAACTGTTGAGTTCAATGGAAGGTGAGAAAGAGACAGACAGACAGACAGATAGACAGACAGAGACAGAGATGACAGAGATAGAGAGACAAAGAGAGAAGCAAAGGAACAGGCCCAGAATGTCAAACTGATTGACTGACTAATTGATTGATTGATTGATTTAACAATTGATTGCTTGATTGATGGATCGATTGATCACTGAATTGTTCAGCTCATCCATAATTGGATTTGCAAGTGATTGACTGATCAATTGAGATTGATTAATTGGTTGCTCGTGATTGATCAGTCGATCGTCCATTAATTATTTGTCTGTCCAGGATGTGCAAGTTTCCCACGGTTCATACGAGCAGCCAGCTGACTGTCCATATTCCAGCGAGTTGTTCCATGATGCGATACCTTCATACAGCTGTGGACATTGAACACACTGTGGACACCAAACCTGCACGTTCCTGAATTAATGATAGTCAGTGGGCTTGCTGTGATATCGCTAAAGACAACTTCACATTACATATATATATTGTGAAACGGTATATATATTTCTTCATATATATGTATATGTGTATGTATACATATACCGTTTGATGATTTATTCAAAATCACAGTGTTGACACTTTTTTCCCCCAAATGGTGATTGGTGTGACCAACGAGGAATGCACTGGACAAATCCTACATTCTTACTTCAGTGTCTGTCCTTTAATTCACCGTGAATTGGAAAGAAACAGTTTTGTCAGTGTCCCATCATTTAAAACTGTAAAATAACTAAACAATGAGATTACGTTTACAGACTCGAGAAAACACAAATTGACATGCTATGGCTACACCAAAGTCATCATCTCCATCATCAACATCATCATTGCAAAAATACTCAGATAACAGGCAAGATTCAGATATATCACATGTATCAAAAGACACCAAAGGCCTAGCCAAACAAAAATATTCGCCACAGCTTCGTCGTCACAATGATTATCTCACGACCAAGACGACAATTACTTACACATCATCTCCATTATCGCTGAACTGTGATGCTGATAGGAAGAAGGACAGTCTTCCTATCAAAGCATGCACCACAAAACAAGTGCAAGACGATCATCTCACAGGCACCAACAGACCGTAGGGGAACGACTGCGTACGAAAAGGCGTCCAGACGGAAACCACAAAGTAAAGTAACTCAAACAGTGTGATTGAGATCAGCCCCCACCCCCACACCCATCTCCGGTGTACTTTTCTTTTCAGACTGTCGAAGACACGTGTTCATTTTTTTTTTACTTTGTGAAAAGTTGTTTTTACTTACTTACCACTGTCAACATATTTTGTGTTGACAGAGCTTGTTGTGACATCTCTATTTTTGAGGGATACTGAGGCGAGTTTCTTAGGTGTAGCAAATCAAGCTAAAGCTAGTGGCTAGCAGCTAACTAGTCCAGAGGTGAGCGTGTGTTCGAAACTGGTTGTAGCAAATCTAGCAGACCTAACAAATCCAAGATGGCAGAACGCATGAAAAACAAATTGTAAAATTACTTCTTCTGAGTAAAATTGCCAACGGCCTTTGCCTGATGTCTCTTTAGTACTGACAAACATCACAACCACTTTTGCGGCAAATGCAGTTACAACAGCAACAGAGGACAAACATGAAAATCCTGATGCACACACGGTCGCGTTCTTGAAATTGTAAGCTAGCACCTCTCGAGACCGTTACGTTTCGTTAACGTAGCCACTAATTTACTTGCGCAAGGGAACCTTAAGAAACCTGCTCGCTTGATTGGTTCATTTTAGCTAGCTTTGTCTCAGTTTAGCTAGCTTTGTCTCATTGGCTCATTTTAGCTAGCTTTGTCTCATTGGCTCCTTTTAGCTAGCTTTGTCTTGTTGACTCATTTTTGCTAGCTTTGTCTCATACATTTTAGCTAGCTTTGTCTCATTGGCTAATTTTAGCTAGAACGCGTCTGGTTGTATTAACTACGCGTTCTGATTCTTTTTTCGTGTTTGTTTGTATGCTGCCATATCTTTTGTACCACATCTATGTTACTGTATCCTCGGAGCTGATTAAGGCTCTCCAAAACACCTCCAATACCCACTGAGACGAACTAGCCTGTAGTGAAAGCTTAGGATTAATCAACGTACAACCCCTCAAGTAGAAACAGGCCCTTAACAGTAGTTCAGTGTGAAACATGAAGTGGACAAGATCTGGCCAGCCAGACAAACTAGCCTCTCAACTGATGGTTTAGGATTAATTAACATCTGACAGCACAGCCAATCTCACATTTATATCAGACTGTAAACAAGACAAGTAAACAACAGAGCCAGCTGTACACGCAGCTCTGTTCGAGGATCACCCCAGTGAAAGAGAGCGGTCCATTGTTTCAGTGGACAGGGTCTGGCCTGTGCTTGTCCACGTCAACCCCTCCATGCATTCTCGAGTAGAGGAGCCTTCTCGAAAGTCGTCTTAAGATAGGTAGGGTCAGAGCCCCAGCATGTTCTGATCCACGCTCTATAAATGAAAAGGGAAAATAACAGGAAGAAAGGACAGACACAGAGAGTTGACAGTTGTAGTGGGAGACAGGCCACTCAACCTGGCAGAGGTGCTGAGCCTTTACCAGAAACATGTAGTGAAGGTACGTTGATATTTCATTTCAGTGTGAAGTTTTAGGGCTGATAGGCAAAGAAGTAGGATTGCTTTAGGACGTAGGCAAATAGGAATAACAGGATGAATGATTATGCTTTAAGTTGAACGTGCTTAATTAAAGAAATGATATTGACTTGTAATGCTATGTGTGGACTGCTTTTGAAAGTTATTACTTATGTGCTTAGTGCGTTTCTACTCATCTCTCTCCTTCCTCGTTGTTGTGTGTGATCTCTGTACAGAATGGGAACCCCACACAACCATCCCCCACATTCCAGAATCTCACCCAAAATTCCGTCCCTTGACAGATGGTGGAGAAACTTCCCCATGATATTCGTGGTGTGGTGTGGTGTGGTGTGGTGTGCGTGCGTGCGTGCGTGCGTGCGCGCGCAACGCAACGCAACGCAACGCAACTTAACACAACACAACACAACCACAAACACAACACAACAACACCAGCATGTGTGTATGTGTATGTGTGCTAAAAAAAAAAAAAAAGAGAGAGACAGAGACAGAGACAGAGAGAGAGACAGAGACAGAGACAGAGACAGAGAGCGTGTTTGTGTGTATCCTTTTATAAATTCCGCTTTGATTAATAGGTACAGATATTTTGTTGATATGACGTGATGCCATTCTGTTGTGCCATAATTGAGAAAGAATTACTTGACGTGTGTATGAGTGTGTGTGTGTGCGTGCGTGTGTGCGCGTGCGTGTATATGTGTGTGACAGAGAGAGAGAGAGACAGAATGTGTGTGTGTATGTGTGTGTGTGTGTGTGTGTGTGTGTGTGGAGAGAGGTATGTGTGAGTGTGTATATGACTGTATGTTTGTGTCTGTTATCTGTGTATACGCATGCTTTTGGCTCACAATAAATGTGTGATGATTTGAAAATGTTTCTGGCCAATATTCAAATATGTACGGATGTCTTGTGTTGTGATCTTTGTCTGTCTGTCTGTCTATCTGTCTGTCTCTTTTACAAGCACACATGCATACACATACACAATGTTCATTTACACACACACACACAACCCCATACAAGCACACACACACACAACACACAAACACACACACGCACACGCACACACACTCACACACACAGACACACGTACACACACTCACACACACAACACACACTCACGTACACACACATACACACGTACACACACACACACATACACAGACACAAACACACACACACGCACACACACACGCACGCACACATTCACACACACACACACACTCACACACACATTCACACACACACTCTCACACACACACACATAACACGTACACACATACACACAAAACCACACAAACACACCCAGACACACACACAAACAAGCATACACACACACAAACACACACACACACACACAAACACACACACACACGCACACACACACACACCGTCGGTGATATCACGTACTAGAGTAACCAACAATTTCCTAACTTTACAGGAGGGCAGGTTAAAGTTTTGGGCGCATTTTAAAATTCAACTGAGAGATAACTATAAGCCACATCATGCTCATATTTGGATATGATATTCTTCTTAATGTCAATTTTACTCTCTCAATGCAAGTTACAAGAAATAATGCACATACTTTGCAAAATTTATCCTTTTTACAGATACCCTAGTACGTGATGCAATTTTTCCCACTCCAAAATGTCAGATACGATATTTTTATGCGATACGCTAGTATGTGATATCTATTGATCAGAATACTTTACAAAAATTGTGTAGCTTACGCCACTTGATTAATATATTTATAAAGCAAGTTACACCAGGTTAAGGTAGATTGACTTTAATTTTGCAAAGCAAATAACAGTATGAAAAAAGTGAGTGAATAATGAACAAGTGCAAACCAAAACATCATCCAAATAAACTGAATCTAATTTTTCTTTGAATATAATAAAGGCAAAAAACGAAAACCAAGGAACATGACATATTGGAGTCAGAATGAGCCTTAAAATAATACAAAATGCACGTACTCACAGGGTTGAAGTCTCTTCAAAGGAAACCAAGGAACATGACATATTGGAGTCAGAATGAGCCTTTAAAATAATACAAAATGCACGTACTCACAGGGTTGAAGTTTCTTCAAAGTTCTACTCAAAATGAGGCAAATTCATGTAGAAACTTCTGTGTTCTCTGATTTTGACAACAGGTGTCGTTCCCGAGCAAAGAGAAAGTAGATCATTATACTTCTCTTTCGAGATCTTGTTAGCTTCTGCGTTCAGCTTAGGGAGATCATATTCGTTAATGCTTTTTTTCAGTCTTTTGAGAGATAGAGATTTAAATTCTTGATTAGAGTGACTTGTTTTATAGAACACTTTGTCAAGATGTTGCTTTGAAACCTGAAGTTCCATCACTCTGATCCAGTTGAATAAATCCTCACTTCCAGAACATCTTCTTGCTTCCAGAATACGAAGGTCTTTTGATAGGGTTTTGAAATCCCAAAAGTCATCAACCTGCAGCTGGTGAATGATGTAAGGCTGCTTAGGGCGGGCAAGACTGAAAACAGTTGTCAGTTGGGATGGTTGAAACAGATCACCTGCTGAATTCACTGCCTGATTTATTACACTATGCGCTGAGTCACCCTCATTTTGACCATGAAAGGATTCAAAGAAGCGGAGCGATATTTCCTGCAGATTGGTGCTTTTGCTAACTGTATATAGCATCATCGCTGGCATTATTGAGTTTTTATTTTGACCGACACATCCATCGGAAAATAGATAGGCTTTTCTTACTCCCTTCTCATCATAAAACCTCAGGGCTTCGAAAACTGCTGTTGAAATCTCAGATGATCCACGTTTGCTGGTTGCTTCATCCCAAGTAAAGCAATGGCAGTTTTTGTCACCGATGTTATAAAATGTAAGGTTGTACACAGCTAGTCTTCTTTTGTAAAATAGGGCGCTTTCCTTTGAGATTGGGAGATGGATGACCTGTTGCAGATCAAAGCTTGCACAAAGCACTGTTTTATTTTCTACAGCTTCTTTCTTACATTGATCCTTCAACTCTCTCACTTTTTGTTTTTCTCCTACATGAATCTCATATCTTTCTCTAAGATTTTCCTTCACTGTTTCGTCTCCTTTGAGATAGGTCATGCACAGAGAACATTGGTCCTTTTTGGGTCTGTGTATCGAAAGATTTTTTTCCTTAAAAATTTTCTTGTAGAGAGCAAAACTTGGTGGATTTGGTCGAGGGTTCCATTCTTTTATAAATAAGTTGTACATTTTCCTTTTTGACAGGTCTGGGTGCAAATATTCCCTTGTGGTCGATTCTCTGCAAAAATGAGACTCAACTCTTGGAAATCTATCGATGTGACCTTCAATCTTTTGGCGTATCATCTGATCTCTAGCTACCACTGTTTCTGATTGTCTTCCTCCTCTGTTGTCCTTTGTCATTGTCCCTGTCGAGGTGATCTTGCTGAGTGCGGTTCTTGTGGTCTGTTCTGATATTGCTAAGGTGTTAAGGAAAAACACCTTGCAAACTGGGACAACATTTTGATTGATGGTAAAAAAATAGCTTTTGGTTACTTGTCTTCGCGATGCCTTTTCTGGATTGCTTTTCCTTTTGGTTTGGGAGCATTTTATATGTCTGACAAGGAATTCCCTTTGCAACCTGAGATCTGCCAGTGCATAGTAGGACTGAAATAATTCATGCCTCTGTTCATCACTAATCGTTGAACATTGTCTCACACATGTGTTTTCTTTACATCTTGTTTTCATCTTTCTTGCAGCAATTTTCTTTTTTGTGGCATTACTTGTATATTCTTGCCCCATATTTCTTTGACGTTTTGCTTCCTTCTGTTTGTTTGGCCGGGACATCTTTTCCTTGGCAACTTCCCTGGCACTACCTTCAACATTATAATCTTCAGGTAATGCCATGTCATGGTGAACATCATCATTTGGCACCTCAAAGTCATTTTCATTCGTTTGCATGTGACAGGGACCACCAGAACTCAATGTTGTCTTAGTATCTGCCCGCTTATCTGCTCCAGATTCCTCTATTGCCAATTTATCTACCTCACAAGTTTTTCCTTGGTCTCTCTTATTACTTTTGACTTTACCGTGTTGGGAACAAGACGATATGTCCTCGTTGAAATGATCAAAACAGACCAAGATTTCACAATCAGGACAGGCTGCCCACACTTCTTTCTTGCATCGTTTGACCTCACATTGTCCAGGATTAAACTCTGGGTCTTTATCTGAATCATAATATTCACAAAGTGACATCCCCTCACTACTGCTGGCTTCACTCATGACCTCTTCAGCCCCCTCTATTCCATCATTACTGTTCTCAAGAGTTTTAAATGTGCTTTGAGTTTGATTGTCATCCTCGTGAATTTCATTAGATTGTCCATTTGAAATGTTAGTTGTCTTTTCTTTGTCTTTGCATCTGCTTTGAAGAATCACAAGTGGAATATCATCATCAGAGTCGTTGTCATTTTGACTCTCTGGCTTTTGCAAACCAGTGGCATGTTCTGGACCAGGCCTGCCAATGTCTTTTGGCTTACTTTGCAATTTGATAAGTCGAACATCTTCGTCAGAGTCTCCTTTAAAATCTGCCATGCTTGACGCACATTTTTTGTATTCCTGAAACAATAAAACGACAAAAAAGTAAAAAGAAATTGCATTAGATGTTTCCAAGTCAAGTCAAGTGCTAGAGTGTATAGCACTTGACATCACTTCTCAGCCTTTTGGCCAATATCAAAGAATAGGATGTTTCCAAAAGTGCACTAATTCCCATGATATAATGTAATGTAGCAAACATAAAATTTAGAAAGTGTGATTTTGAATAGAGAATGGGAGCAGGGAATCAAGTAAAATGA
>JAPXFY010000016.1:16747313-16877313 GCA_030674185.1 Monoplex corrugatus | reverse complement strand
AATAAGGAATCTGTATTGGGAACAAACAGCAGTGTGGAAGAGAAAATGGTATGAGATCTTTCCAAACTATAAAAGAGGGATTAGGCAGGGAAGTGTTCTGTCGCCTGATTTGTTTTCACTTTACAGCGAAACCATCATGAAAATTCTAGAAGAATGACTTGGGATAAAGGTTGGCGGTAAAATAATAAACAATCTTCGTTACGCAGATGACATCGTTCTAATTGCAGAAAATGAAAAAGACCTACAAAATCTTGTGAATGTAATAGAAATAGAAAGCAGAAATAAAGGGCTGGAGCAAAACAGCAAGAAGACTGAAGTCAAGGTAACCAACAGAAAGCAAGAAATCCTTTCATGCAATATAACATCAAGTGGTACAATATTGAGACAAGTTGATAAATTTAAATATCTGGGAACTGTAATCTCACAGACGGCAGATGCAGAGTAGGAATAGCCAGCAGAATCAACCAAGCTAAAACAGCATCCAAGAAAATGAAAAGCCTTCTTATAAACAAATTTCTCTCAATTAACATCAGGAATAGAGTTCTTCAGTGTTACATCTATAGAACAGATACTGTTATACGGTTGGGAGGCGTCAGAACAAGACTGAGGCAGCTGAAGAAGAAATATTAAAACAAAAACGAGACAGTCTTGAAAGAAGCAAACACAAGAACATTAATGAAGAAAAGACAAACAGCATTTATAGGACATTACACGAGGCAGACACGTATGGAGTGGGTACAAATGAATGAGTTCATTGTAGGAAACACCTGGTTTGAGCAGTCTAACAGAAGAAAATGGACGTAGATGAGTCCTGGAGATAATACTGACAATCCAATTGATTACATCCTGATCAATAAACGATTTAAAAATTCTTTGCCTGACAGCAAAACCACTACCAGGCGCAGACTGCAACAGTGACCACAATCCTGTAGTGGGAAGGTTTAGGCTGAAATTAAAGAAAAGAAAACAGACCAAAAGTAACCTCAAACTAGATCTTGGACTCTTCAGACAGATGAAGCGACACGTCAAAAATTTAACGTACATGTTCAAAATAAATTCAGTGCTCCGGAAGACGTTAGTGACAGTGAGGAACAATGGACAAAGTTGAAAAACTCGATATATGAAGCTTGTGAAGAAATCCCATTATAGAAAGAGAAGTAAAAAAAAAAAAAAACTGGATGACAAAAGACATTATAGCTTGATGGAAGAACGGAGGAAGGCAATGGGAAAAGAGGAAAAATACAAAAAGATAGACAACGAAATCAGGAATAGGTGCAATGAAGCTAAGGAAGCTTGGCTGAAAACAAAATGCAAAGAAATAGAACATCAACATAAAACAGATCATCGAAGTATGTACCGGAGAAGTGAAGAAATTGCCCACAGGAAAAAGACATGCACATCAACTGGTTGCTAAAAATCGAAAGATGGTACGCCTATCATGGAAAAAAGGCAATATTAGATAGATGGGGAGAGTACATTAAAGACCTTTTCGAAGATGACAGAAACGAAGAACACATTATAAGAAAGAACGTCGAAAGACCACCCATAATGAAAGATGAAGTTAGAGCAGCATTGAAAAAGATAAAACCAGGAAAATCCCCAGGACCAGACAACATTACTACAGAGATGAATGATGCCCTGGAAGAATTCGGTACTGAAAAGATAACAGTCCTCCAAAGTGAAATTTGTGCACCGGAAAAATCCCCAAAGATATGTCAAAATCAGTTTTCAATGCATTTCCAAAGAAACAGGGGTCGACCTGGTGTTCTCTTTTCTTCCGGCTTTCCTATTGTGACCAGGTGCTGTAATGTCTCTTTCCTCATAAAATGTCGTATGAATGATGCTAGTCTTCCCAGTCTTCTGTATTTATTATTTTCTTGTGTCTGCCTCCTTCAAGACTGTCTCGTTTGTTTTCTGTGCCCTATAAACTAGTCAAAATGTAGTGAGATGTCTACTATCTCTCCCAGATAATCTGTGGATTATTGAATAGACGGTACGTTTACGAGTTAGGCTTAAGGAATGCTATAAACACAAGCCCTAAACCATGAAAAACACTGAAAATAAAATTGTTCCTCGTTTCTTCTCTGTTTCATAGACTGTACAAGCTGCATGTCCAAGTTCTCAAACGTCTATCCCTTGGCAACTAACGTGAACGTCTACAAAAAGTGTGTCCCCGATGGCACATGTAATGTCATTTTTACCAGTTGTGCCATTCACTGGCTGGAGACTCTGTGGGTGATGTTCGTTCATCCACCCATTCATTCATCATTCATTCATTCATTCATTCATTTGTTCGTTCATTTGTTCGTTCGCTCGCTCGTTCGTTCGTTTGTTTATTCGTAAGTTCGTCCGTTCGTTCGTTTGTTCATTCATTCATTCATTCATTCATTCATTCATTTGTCTGATCGTTCGTTTGTTTTTAATAATCAATCTTTATTTCATATCTAGTGTTTACCGGTAAGCTTGTAATCTTGAAGATGTCTGTAAGCATTTTAATTTGATTTTACAATCACTTGATAATGAACTATGCTCACATAATATTATGAAACATACAAGGCCCAAAGTTTACTTTATCGTTTGGCTTTATGTTTTTCTATATCCGTGCTTTGATATAAGATTTCACAATAAATAAACTTACCACAACTAAAGCTTCACGTGTAAAAATCTTTCTCAGAAAAGGTTAAAACAAAAGCCTTGTTTTATACATGAAAATCAATGTTTTAATTTCAATCACAATTAAAATTACTTAGGAAGGGCTCTAGTACACGTGCAATATAGGTAATGGAAATAACAATGATAGAAATTGCTACCCACGTGAACCAAATAAAGGTAAAAGGTAAGACAAAAGCGACATAGAAGGTTCTGCCCATAGTTGTCAGCAATACATACAACACAGCATGCACATACAGCAGACACATGTTTAAAGTCCAAACCAGATTGGGATAAGGCACAGAAGCTAAGGGTTACCTCTGACAGTGGGAGAGGTCATTTCATTTCAAGGATTAGCTACCACCCACTTCAATCCAGACAGCTCCCGGACAGTAAAGCGCTGATTTTCCGTTGTCTGTGAGCTTCAGTAGATACTTGGAGCTTAGAATTAATCGAAAAGCGGACACCTATCTGTGCACCAGGCAGACCAAAGAAAACAAAGAGGAAACCATCAGTCATGTGACTGGTCACTTGGAATGTCAGGACCATGCTCCCTGGGCACTCATACGACTTAGAGTAGAAGAACGACAGGAGGGGAACGGCAGCCATGGACTTTGAGCTTAGGAGGAGGGACATTTACATAATGGCACTGCAGGAGATCCAACATACTGTGCAACATGTTGCAGGAGCAATATATTTTCTTCTGGTAGAGCAAACTCTCTGAGGAACCCAAGTGGTTCTAAAGAAAAGTTGTAAATACTAACAGATCACGTCTTCTCCCAGTTCTAGTGTAGCTTCAGAGCAGACAGATCCACCATTGACATGATTTTCTCACTCAGACAGTTTCAAGAGAAGACCGGGAACAGAGGCAGCCTTCATACATCGTCTTCTTTGACCTGACCAAAGCCTTTGACCTGGTAAGTGGTAGAGGCCCCTTTACACTCCTGGAGATCAGCTGTCCACCCAAGTTGCTGGACCTCATGCTGTTTGACAGATCTTGCTCAGAGCCATTTCCCATTTAAATTGAAATGAAGCAGGGCTGCGTCCTCGTTCTGACGTGCAACTCTCTTCGAGATCTTCTGTCTGGTATTGTTTTTCGCTTTCAGAGCACTGATGACGAAGTGTACCTACATACTAGGTCCAAAAGTAATCCCTTCAACCTTGCACACTTAGGAGCAAAAACCAAAGAGTGGCAGATGCTGATCTGGCAGATACTCTTCACTGATGCTGCTGCCTTGATACCTGACACACAGCCATATCTTCAGAGGCTCGTCTGCTCCCTACTGCAGGCTTGCCAAGAATCTGGGTCATTGTCAGTCTGAAAAGACAGAGATTATCGGTCAGAATGTCAGCTAAGATATCATTATGAGCATCAGCAAACACACCCTTGAAGTGGTAAATGAATTCACTTCTCTGGAACGGACTGTCTCCATTAACAAGTCCCTCGACACAGAGCTCAATTGACGGACACAGAAATCTGCCGCTGCCATAGCCAAGCAGTCCGAGAGAGTGTAGGAAAATAGCAAGCTCACAGCAGCCACCAACACTGGAGGGTACAGAGCCTGCATAGTGTGTACCCTTCTTCACGGCAGTGAGAGCTGGGCAACCTACGATGCACCAAGAGCACTGCTTCAATAGTTTTCACCTGGGTGCTTATGCCGGATCCTAGGTATTTCCCGGAAGGACTGTGTGTCAGACAGGAATGTCAGGGACTAGGCCAGTATTTTAGCATGCATATCATTTTCACACAACGGCGACTGCGCTGGCTTGGCCATGTCCGTCCCATGCAGGATGGCAGCATCCCAAAAATATCCTGTAAAGAGAGTTCGCCTACTGCTTCAATAGACAAACATGACCTGGAGCCTGCCTATATCAATGTGCACATCTTGGAAAAACAGCTACAAATCGTTGTGCAGGCATCTTCCTTTCACAGCAGAAACGAACAGAGAGGACAACATTGGCAGTAACCTCACAGCCACAACCATCACTCTTCATGTATGTCAGCTGTGCCAAGTACTGTCAATCAACAGTTGGCCTCTTCAGCCACAGCCGACACTGTTTCACATCCATCTGAGTCATTAACTGGTTTATCCATAGTCTAATCGGACAGACAGAGCCATGACAAATGTGATGGTGCCCTATGTGTATTACTGTTGTGATCACATTCTTTTGTGGGCAGTGTCTTTCTAGTCGGTGGTACTGGAAGTACACCTGATAGGGTTGGCCTTTAGAGTATCCATTATCCTTGTATTGTTTGAGTAGTTGGTCCTCAGCGTGATGGCATTGCTTCAGCTATCCATACAAAAGCATCTTTGGGATGTAGATGTCTCCCATACAGACAATATGTCCTGTCCAACGAAGCTGGTTCTGATGTATCAGAAAAGCCACACTTTTTCATAACTACGAAACGGTTGGACTCTGGATTTTGTCACGTCCTGTTGCAGATCTTGAGCAGACATCTTAGGATGGATCGTTCCTAGTGTTAGAAAAGCATACAACACAACAAAGGTATCTATGAAAGCATCAGTATTGTTGTTGTTGTCATTCTTGTTGTTGTATGTGTTGCTACTGCTGTTGTTGTTGTTATACCCATCATTATCATCTCATTAAATTGCGTTTCTGCCAAACTGTTCTCTCAGTAACACGACTTACGAGGACTGCATAATTGCCACCTTGGCCACAAAGGAAGAACGCGCTCGTGTGGGTGTGGAAGGTCATCGAGACTGTACCAAGTTTCTGCTTCTCAAAACTCGGGAAGTGAAACCAGGTTAGTTGAGGTGTGGGTGACTTTGGTAAGACTGTGTGAGGAACAGTGTGGATGTGTGAAATAGGAAAGGGGTGATTGTTTTTGCTTAGAATACACAAGGAACTGTGTGGACAGCAGGAGAGGGGTGACTGTTTTTGGTGACAGAGTGTGAGGAAGACTGAATGTTTGGTAAGCAGGAGATGTGGGGATAAATGCAGAAGTGGCAATTTCTTTTTCATAACCCTCAGATCGTAGATCTTGGAGCCAGCATAAAGAGGACAGTGCCATCTCCTCTCCATTGCTGTTTTAACTTACCTATTGTGTACAGGTTTATATAACCATTGACACATGTGTCGATTACGCAGAGGGTCCACTAGATGATTTTGAAGACTTGAACTCCCACAGTCAGACTGAAAGGTGCAAGCCCATCCTTTAAAACAAGCAGAAAGGTGGAGTGTACGTTGGCTGAGTGCTTCAGTGACCTAAGTTCCAATCTACAAGCAGAAAGGTGGAGTGTACGTTGGCTGAGTGCTTCAGTGACCTAAGTTCCAATCTTTCATAATAACCTGGTTTCCAGCAAAGTCTTAAAAGTTAATAGTTTGATATCAGCGACATCACATGTGCACGTTTTTGTTTTCCTCAAATGCCTGGAAACAAATTTATAAATTTAACTGCGTTCAGTGTTAGAAATCTTTTAAAAATTTTTTTTTAGGATCATTGCACTCAGGGAGTTACCTTTGTGCTCACCTATTTTTTTTCGTCCCATTTTCTACGCCACTTTAATGGCCACAGAAGCTGAAACAGTTTTTTTTATAATTATGCGATGATGATGATGTCGATGTGGATGATAATCATGATGCTATGGAGTTCCATCTAGGATTGAGACTGCGTGACGGTTGTACTCTACGCTTACTATCATAATATACCCTGGCGTCAACCAGGCCTGAGAGATACAGACACCGGCGGTGTTGGTCAGAAGATTTGAGCAACACCCTCAATGACGCATCCGCGAAGTGGATGAGACTCGACTGTGTGGTTCCAGTCTTCCCAATGAGCCCATAGCACACCCAACTCTGGGTAGGAGTCGGTTAGAGCCGAAAAATCCCACAATGATTTTTGAAGGTACTGATGGGGATTCGAACCCACAACCTTCCAGTCGGTAGTCCGTTGCGTTAACCACTACACCACGGCGACTGGTCAGTGTTAAAAATCTAGTCTACACACGTGGTTTATGGCCTAGCTGATAGTAATGACCATCACCGGGCTAGAAGCTTGTCAAAATGATAATGCTTAATAAAAATGAATTTCTAGTTGGAAATACTTACAGAGACTGTACACACAACAAATCAAACTACCGATATACAGCTAATAAGAGTGTACAAAACAGTGTTTGACTTGCCAGGATATATCATGATATAACCATAGACTACAGCCTGGCCACACAATTTCAACGCATGATGGAACTCCATAGCATCATGATTATCATCCCTATTGTCATCATCGTCGTAGCCTTGTGAACAATTGTCTCAAATTCTCTGACCATCATTAATATGTGTTGGAAATGGGACAGCAAAACTGATTTTATTTATAGCTGAGGTGATCACTCAACTGATCGTCATATGACTTTAGAATACAATGACTTGTTTTGTCCAGCATGGTTTCCTTGTTCAATACTTCATGTTGTCTCCCTGTCAAGAGTCATCAGTTACTAATATTGTCTGGAATTCTTCAAATGTTTTGTCTTCTGAGAGCTGTTCTCTTAATGGTTGTTCTCCTTGTCTGATTTTACACTTCAGTGACAAACCGATCTTACATTGCTCTTGGTAAATGTGCGCCAAAGTTATTTTGGGGACTTGTCCTTGCAGTTTGGATGAAAACTCTCACTGTATCATTGGGTAAATGTGTAACTTTGTGCTTCCACTGTTACCTTTGATTGAAAATGATTTGCCAACAGTTCACAAAATACCAGCCATTGTTTTTTTGGTTTTTTGTTTTGTTTTTTGAAGGAACTGTTTGAACTCTATTCCTAAGTTGATCTGATTGCTTAGATCCAAAGAAGCAAAACTAAAATAATGTCTTAACATTAAGACGTAGCAAAACACAAAGAAACAATTAATGTACAGCATTCGCTCAACAACAGATACACCAATCCCTCTGATACAAGAACTTACACAAATCAACCAACAACAACTACGACAACTATAAAAATAGCAATCAGAAAATTGCAATAATTATTATGTTTATTACAAAATTACAATTATTCGATTAATGTGAAAGCCCTCGATTTTACATGGTTTCGTAGGAAATACGTGTCTAAAAAACACTTTTTGGAAACTATTGCACTCTTGTTCACCTTTCAGGGGGGATTCTCGTGGCTATAAACCTGAGTGAAGGAAATCATGCAGATCCATGTGAAGGAGAGCAGAAGGCAGTAAAGGTTAACATCAAATCGGAATATGTTATTTTTAATGACTCAGTATCAAGAGGTCAGTGGTTTATATTTTCTGCTCACTCAGAGTGACAGTCTGCTTGAGTTCTATATAAACCCTTACTCCTTGTATGGTCTGGGGTCGAGCTCGTAAGTTCCGAAGTTGCTATGTAAATAGAAAAAACATGTGTGGATGAATAGGAAGCATTGTGTGTCACGGTGCTTGAAGGGCAAGAAGAGTGTTGGTGTTTTTACTGGTGCTCCGTGTTCTCTGTTGTTCCTCAAGTTTTTCTGTTTGTCCTCCATCGTTTGCTCCGAAACTGTTGCTCAGCATTACGTCCTCAGTGTCCTTGCTTAAGAGAATTCATGTGTTACCTACCAGTCATTTTACTCAAGGAGTTGGTACACTGAGTTGCTACGCAAAGGCCCTCAGCACATTCTTAACTCTGATGATTGCAGTTCAAAGGTCCTCAGTGTGTTCCTAGTTCTGCTAAATCAAGGAGCTATTTATTGAATGAGGTCAGTGTTCTGTGTGTGGAATCTAGGTTGTACCCTGTCCTCTGGCTTCAAGACCTCATCTGTGTATAGGACTGTCCTCACTGACTTTGCCACATCATCACTGGCACATTTGGATGGAATGTATCACTGACTTTGCCACATCATCACTGGTACATGTGGATGGAATGTATCACTGACTTTGCCACATCATCACTGGTACATGTGGATGGAATGTATCACCGACTTTGCCACATCATCACTGGTACATTTGGATGGAATGCATATGGACCTGTTCTACATGGTAGAAAGAAACTCTAGGGAGAGCTAGACAACAGAAGGTCTTCAGAGAAGTAACCCCCTTTAGACAAGTGTTTCGGCCCTGAATTCCTTACACTCTCGGGGGGCCGGGCCACATCCAGGTCATGACTCCTGGATGCCCTTCTGCTGTTGTCTTTTTTTTTTTTTTTTTTCCCACGCTGGGGATCGAACCTGGGCGATTCTGCGCTTCAGAACTGCGGTACGCGGTTTTACCAATGTGCTAACGGGCACACATCATCTGTAGGGAATTTAATCCTTATGAAGTTCACTTTTTTGGTTCCTCCTTGCCCAGATCCAGCTTGAGCTCCTTTCTGCTGCCTCTGCCATCGCTTTAAGGGCTCTAGTCCTCTTCTTCCCAGAAATGGCGAGTTGTTTCATGAGATCATAAGCGGAGGTGCCCACAAACCCTCTTGCCCCGACCTCTATGGCGAAGATTTTGACCCGCAGACCTGCTTTCTTCAGGGTGCTGGCAAGACCGGCGTATTTTTCGGTCTTGTAGATATGTGCTTCTTCCATTCTGCTTTCGTATGGCACAGTGAGTTCTATCAGAATCACTTGTTTTGAGGAGTCAGAGTGGAGAGCGATGTCTGGTCTCATGCCTGTCTTGCTGATGACATCTGGGTAATTTCTCCACTCTGGGAGGTCTGCTGTACACTCCCAGTCGACTGCTCCATCCAGAAGACCCTTTGGCAATGTGCTGGTTGTCATAGCCCTTTCGGGCCAGACCTGTTTCCCTCCTGCTTTGTAGAACGTTGTCATAGCAATTGGTGCATTTGGGGTCATGGTTTTTTCGCTAACCACATCTGTGATCACTTTCAGAACTTGGTTGTGCCTCCATGTATACCTTCCTTGGGCTAGCGCTACTTTGCAAGAGCTTAGGACATGTTCCACTGTTTGTTTCTTCTGACAGAGCGGACATGCTGGGTCGTCTGCTTTCCCCCATTTCACTAAGTTTGCATTCGAGGGGAGCAGGTCATATACAGATCTGAGGAGGAAGCTTATCCTTAGAGGAGCCATGTAGTACAGTGAATGACAAAACAAATTCCAGTTCCAGTTACAAGGTTACATGGTATTTTGTTCTTCGGGAGCTTATTTTTTATGCGTCAATTTTGTGTTTTCGTTTGTTTCTGTTGTCATCTTGTATTCTTTCTGTTATGTCTTGTGATAACTCCGATTGAACAAGTTCTGGTTCCTGTTCTAAGGCTTTGTGATACTTGGAACCAAGGGAGCTGGTTTTTATACACCACTTTTCTGCTTTCTTTTGTTTTGCTGTCGCCTTCTTGTCTTCTGCCTGTCATCTCCGTTGTCTGTTCATTCTCTTGCTTTTATCAACACCCTTTTGTATCACCTTTGCTGTGGACAGGAAGCTGGTGGATAGATGACGAAGTGAAAGGTTG
The DNA here is from genome assembly GCA_030674185.1 of Monoplex corrugatus. NCBI lineage: Eukaryota > Metazoa > Mollusca > Gastropoda > Littorinimorpha > Ranellidae > Monoplex > Monoplex corrugatus. The sequence continues at coordinate 16,867,277 of JAPXFY010000016.1, read as the reverse complement.
AACATTTTCAGCTCTGTGCAGCTTTCAGCCACTGCAAACTGCCCAACCTTGCTCTGTTTAAAGTTTGTTGCTCACACTGAAGGATATAATTATCAGTTTTATAAACTCAGCTTTCCTTTTCGTAACTTCAGCCATGCAATTGTGTTTTCTCTAACGGTTGCACCAATTTATTTCTCATAATTGATTAAAGTCACCAGACATTTTCCTTCAATAATTTTTCTACATGTAAAGTATTGGTTCTCACAACAGGCAGTACGTAATCTGAACATGTCACTGATATCAGAACCTATACCACAACAAAATGGTCAGCGAATGCTATTTGATTAGTAAAACAATACCATAGACAAAGGCCTGACAGGAAGATTGCAAGGAAGCAGACAAATGAGGGATACTGACGGCTGTATGGTCGTGATACCTGTGACTGAAATCAATGAGATCCACAGATTTGACTTATGCGCTATACGTAGCCTAATGTTTATTTAGTCATAATGTATTGAAAATGGGAATGGTGTGCTTCCCTGTGTTTATCTCAAAGTATACAATTGTAATGTGTTGACAGTGGGAATGATGCATTTCCCTGTGTACAGCTCAAAAGACTTTCGTTCCTTCACACTCCAGTTTCATGTTGTCATTGGTGATGAGTATGGTTTCTCTGCCCCCCCCCCCCCCCCCCCCCCAAAAAAAAATTCTGATCCTGTGTTTGCGAATCATGTTAATAATATGTTTACATAATATGAACATATTTCTATACTATTTTCCTGTAACTTGTTCAGTGTTTTTGGCGATCTGTGTTAGTATTATGTTTATTTAAGATGGACATATTTGATGTTTTGTATAATGTACGAGAGAGTGGTATGTTTGTGTGTTTGTGCGTATGTGTGTGTGAATGAACATATGTGTGTGTATGTGTGTGTGAATTTGTGCGCATGCATGCATGTGTGTGTATGTTGCTTCGTTGAACCCCAACTATGTATATACGTAAGTTCATGACGTTTACCCATGAATGTTGATTAATTCCCAAAAGAAGCAACAGCACTAACGTGATCAGTTTATAGGAATGTTTATCATTTCACGAAAGATCCGTGACACCACTACTGCAGTCAGTTTATGAATGTTTTAACTTCCGTGTCTGATACTGTCTTTATATTGGGTTTGTGAGAACCAGTGAACAATAAACATTGATTTTAGAACATCAGTGTGTCGTTGGTGAGAAATATTGAACAATAGATATTGGTTTGGAACATCCGTGTTGAGGGCGAGTTTGAGGAAGAGTGAAGAGTAGTGTGGAATGTCTGTGAGCTTTGTATTAATTTAACAGAAAGGTAAGTGTAGGACCATCACCCCACAGGGAGTGAAAAGACCTCGCTACTTTGGCAGGCCATCATCATCATCATCAAGTGCTTTACCACATGGCGTTGGCGATATGGCCTCCATCTGTTTCTATCCCTTATTGCCGCAAGCACCTCTTCCACCCTCTCTGTCTTCAGCCACTCTATAAGTCCGTCCAATAATTTCTCCCTAGGTCTATCTGGTGCTCTCTTTCCCTCCAGCTTTTCTGTTGTGACCCGGTGCTCTAATTCCCCTTTCCTCACAGAATGGCCTATAAATGTTGCCTGTCTTTTCCCAATCTTCCTTATGAATGATCTTCTTGTGTCTGCCGCCATCAAGACTGTCTCATTTGTTTTCTTGCTGTCCATGGAAATGGCAACATTCTTCTTAGAAACCACATCTCGGCTGCCTCAATCTTGTTCTGGCTTTGCTTGTTGACTGTCCACGCCTCACAGCCATATAACATTATCGGTTCGATATAACATTCAAGAACTCTCTTCCTGATGTTAATTGATAGGCATTTGTTGGTAAGAATGCTTTTCATCTTCTTCAATGCTGTTTTGGCTTGGCGGATTCTGCTGTGTATACGCAAGCAGAATGTTACATACACACGTTAATGATCCTGTAAGTCATTTCTGTGGCTGGTTTATGGAAACATGAAAACACCCAGCATCATCCATGCCCACTAATGCTGCAGTCTGTCTATAAACATGTAAAAAAAATCAAGACCTTTTATTATTCCTACAGTGTAACATCCCTTCTCCAAAATCACCCATTTTTTATCTATTGGGAAGGTAACCAGAGATAATCAGTTTGTACCTGTAGCCATCCACTTCCAAGTCATTTACGTTTAAAACGTACACTTCAGATACACACACACACACACACACACACACACATACATACACACACACACACATACACACGCGCTCGCACATACACACAAACACAAACACACACCCTCTTTATCTTATTTATTTGTGTGTTTGTTTTTAATTATTGTTATCTTTTTTCGTCTAAAAGCACGTATGTGAATAGACGTTAAAAGAAATAACAAACGAACAAACGAACACACGCACACACACATACACACACACGCGCGCGCGGACACACACATACAAACACACATACACGCACATACTCACACACCCATACACACACACACACACATACAAACACACATACACGCACATACTCACACACCCATACACACACACATAGACACACATTCACACACACACACACACATTCACTCACGCACACACACACACACATACACACACACATACACGTGCATACGCAAATACACACACACACACACAACACATTCACGCACGCACACACACACATACACACATCTCGAAATATTCATACAGACACACACGAAAAAAAACAAAGTACAGGTATTGCATTAACCTGAGCGAGGTGGTAGAGACTTCTCTTTTAGGGCCAGCATTTTGAGGCGATGCCCAAGACAGCTGTGTGTTCCCTGTTTCTAAAGAGAAACAGGAACTATTTATAGTTGTCTGGACTGGAGCAAATGTTCATAAACATTATGGCCACCTATCATGTAGTATTCACGCTTAATGGTGATCATAAACATTATAGTCACCCATCATGTGGCAGTCACGCTTAATGGTAATCATAAACATTATGGTCACCCATCATGTGGTAGTCACACTTAATGATAGTCATAAACATTATGGTCACCCATCATGTGACAGTCACGCTTAATGGTGATCATAAACATTATGGTCACCCATCATGTGACAGTCACGCTTAATGGTAATCATAAACATGGTCACCCATCATGTGGCAGTCACACTTAATGGTAATCATAAACATTATGGTCACCCATCATGTGGCAGTCACGCTTAATGGTAATTACCAGACATCATATACTGATCACTGTTCTGCGTTATCAAGCATGAGGAAAACGTACAATAAAACTGTTCTGCGTTATCAAGCATGAGGAAAACGTACAATAAAACTGTTCTGCGTTATCAAGCATGAGGAAAACGTACAATAAAACTGTTCTGCGTTAACAAGCATGAGGAAAACGTACAATAAAACTGTTCTGCGTTAACAAGCATGAGGAAAACGTACAATAAAACTGTTCTGCGTCATCAAGCATGAGGAAAACATACAATAAAACTGTTCTGCGTTAACAAGCATGAGGAAAACGTACAATAAAACTGTTCTGCGTCATCAAGCATGAGGAAAACATACAATAAAAAAGATCTGCATGCTGAGAAGCAAAACAATGAAACACTAATACACGAAGAGTGTGTCGGTGAACTTTGATAAGAGAATCTGGTGTAAAACGTGAAAGCAAAATAAATAAACATTAGACGAAAAGGCGTGTGGGTGGATGGAAGTAAAGCGTTCACAGTTTTTGAAACATTTTTCATGCTCTTTTTGCATGGTAAACAATACACAAACATAATTCTCATACAATATCAAATCAAATGTGTTCAGTATCATATAAGAACAGAAGCGTAATATCATTAGATAAGTTCCCTTTCTTCAATAGTAATGTATGTATTATCTTGTCATGTATGTTCAGGGTTAGTGATGTCTTATCTCTATCGGTTCCAGTGCCTTGTCTTACCTTTATCGGTTCCAGTGCCTTGCCTTACCTGTATTGGTTCTAGTGCCTTACCTTAACACTATCAGTTCTAGTGTCTTACCTTAACACTATCAGTTCTAGTGCCTTACCTTAACACTATCAGTTCTAGTGCCTTGCCTTAACACTATCAGTTCTAGTGCCTTACCTTAACATTATCAGTTCTAGTGCCTTACCTTAACACTATCAGTTCTAGTGCCTTACTTTAACACTATCAGTTCTAGTTCCTTGCCTTAACACTATCAGTTCTAGTGCCTTACCTTAACACTATCAGTTCTAGTGCCTTACCTTAACACTATCAGTTCTAGTGCCTTACCTTAACATATCAGTTCTAGTGCCTTACCTTAACACTATCAGTTCTAGTGCCTTGCCTTAACACTATCGGTTCTAGTGTATTACCTTAACACTATCAGTTCTAGTGCCTTACCTTAACACTATCAGTTCTAGTGCCTTGCCTTAACACTATCGTTCTAGTGCCTTATCTTAACACTGTCAGTTCTAGTGCCTTGCCTTAACACTATCGGTTCTAGTGCCTTACCTTAACACTATCGGTTCTAGTGCCTAGCCTTAACACTATCGGTTCTAGTGCCTTACCTTAACACTATCAGTTCTAGTGCCTTACTTTAACACTATCAGTTCTAGTGCCTTACCTTAACACTATCAGTTCTAGTGCCTTACCTTAACACTATCAGTTCTAGTGCCTTACCTTAACATTATCAGTTCTAGTACCTTACTTAACACTACATTCTAGTGCCTTGCCTTACACTATCGTTCTAGTGTATACCTTAACACTATCAGTTCTAGTGCCTTACCTTAACACTATCAGTTCTAGTGCCTTGCCTTAACACTATCGGTTCTAGTGCCTTATCTTAACACTGTCAGTTCTAGTGCCTTGCCTTAACACTATCGGTTCTAGTGCCTTACCTTAACACTATTGTTCTAGTGCCTTGCCTTAACACTATCGGTTCTAGTGCCTTACCTTAACACTATCAGTTCTAGTGCCTTGCCTTAACACTGTTGGTTCTAGTGCCTTACCTTAACACTATCAGTTCTAGTGCCTTGCCTTAACACTGTTGGTTCTAGTGCCTTACCTTAACACTATCAGTTCTAGTGCCTTACCTTAACACTATCGGTTCTAGTGCCTTACCTTAACACTATTAGTTCTAGTTCCGTACCTTAACACTATTGGTTCTAGTGCCTTGCCTTAACACTATCGGTTCTAGTGCCTTTTTACCATATTTTTGAGTGAATGGTACCCCTGCACTTTTACCAAATGTTGTACGTTTTGTGTGTGAATGATACCCCTGTCCTTTTACCATTTGTTCCATGTTTCTGTGTGAATGTACCCCTGGGTACCGTGTGAATGGTAGGGCCTACCCCTGCCCTTTACAATTTGTTACATGTTTTGTGTGTGAATGGTACCCTCCCTTTTACCATTTGTTGCATGTTTTGTGTGTGAATGGTACCCTCCCTTTTACCATTTGTTGCATGTTGGTGTGTGAATGGTACCCTCCCTTTTACCATTTGTTGCATGTTGGTGTGTGAATGGTACCCTCCCTTTTACCATTTGTTGCATGTTTTGTGTGTGAATGGTACCCTCCCTTTTACCATTTGTTGCATGTTTTGTGTGTGAATGGTACCCTCCCTTTTACCATTTGTTGCATGTTTTGTGTGTGAATGGTACCCTCCCTTTTACCATTTGTTGCATGTTTTGTGTGTGAATGGTACCCTCCCTTTTACCATTTGTTGCATGTTTTGTGTGTGAATGGTACCACTGCCCTTTTTGTGTGTGAATAGTACCCCTGCCCTTTCTACTATGTGTTGTATGCTTGGTGGGTGAATACTATCCAAGCTCTTTTACCATACGTTGCACGTTTTGTGTGTGAATGGTACTCCTGGCCTTTACCATTTACTGTGTTTTGTGTGTGAACGGTACCCCTTGCCTTTTGCCATTTATTGCACTTTTTGTGTGTGAATGGTTACCACTGCTCTTTTATCATTTGTTGTACATTCGTGTGTGAAGGGTACCCCTGCACTTTTGCTATTTGTTGTTCGTTTGTATGTGAATAATACCCCTACCCTTTTACCATTTGTTGTATGTTTGTGTTTGAATGATACCCCTGCCTTCTTCACTATATTTTGTACGTTTTGTGTGTGAATAGTTCCCCTCCCTTTCACCGTTTGTTGTACATTTGTGTGTGATTGGTACCCCTGCCCTTTCATCATTTGTTGTACGTTTTGTGTGAATGGTATTCTGTCATTCACCATTTGTTGTATGTTTGTGTGTGAATGGTACCACTGCCCTATTATTTGTCGTATGTTTGTGTGTGATTAGTACTCCTGCCCTTTTACCATATGTTGTTGTGTGAATGGTACCCCTGCCCTCTTACCATATGTCGCACGTTTTGCGTGTGATTGGTACCACTGCCCTTTTACCATTCTTTGTAAGTTTTGTGTGAACGATACCCCTGCCCTTTTGCCATTCTTTGTATGTTTTGTGTGTGAATGGTAACTGCCCTTTTACCATTTGTTGTATGTTAGTGTGTGAATGATACCGTTGTCCTTTCACCATTTGTGTGAATGATAGCCCTGCCCTTTTACCATTGTTTGTATGCTTGCGTGTGAATGGTACCCCTGCCCTTTGACCTAATTGTTGTATGTTTGTGTGTGAATGGTACCCCTGCCCTTTGACCGTATGTTGTATGCTTGCGTGTGAATGGTACCCCTGCCCTTTGACCATTAGTTGTATGTTTGTGTGTGAATGGTACCCCTGCCCTTTGACCTATGTTGTATGCTTGTGTGTGAATGGTACCCCTGCCCTTTGACCGTATGTTGTATGCTTGTGTGTGAATGGTACCCCTGCCCTTTGACCGTATGTTGTATGCTTGCGTGTGAATGGTACCCCTGCCCTTTGACCATAGTTGATGTTTGGTGTGTGAATGGTACCCCTGCCCTTTGACCGTATGTTGTATGCTTGTGTGTGAATGGTACCCCTGCCCTTTGACCGTATGTTGTATGCTTGTGTGTGAATGGTACCCCTGCCCTTTGACCGTATGTTGTATGCTTGCGTGTGAATGGTACCCCTGCCCTTTGACCGTATGTTGTATGTTGTGTGTGAATGGTACCCCTGCCCTTTGACCGTATGTTGTATGCTTGTGTGTGAATGGTACCCTGCCCTTTGACCGTATGTTGTATGCTTGTGTGTGAATGGTACCCCTGCCCTTTTACCATTAGTTGTATGTCTTGTGTGTGAATGGTACCCCTGCCCTTTTACCATTTGTGTATGCTTGTGTGTGAATGGTACCCTGCCCTTTTACCATTAGTTGTATGCTTGTGTGTGAATGGTACCCTGCCCTTTTACCATTGTTGTATGCTTGTGTGTGAATGGTACCCTGCCCTTTTACCATTTGTTGTATGCTTGTGTGTGAATGGTAGCCCTGCCCTTTTACCATTAGTTGTATGCTTGTGTGTGAATGGTACCCTGCCCTTTTACCATTTGTTGTATTTTGTGTGTGAATGGTACCCCTGCCCATTTACCATATGTTGATGTTGTGTGTGAATGGTACCCCTGCCCTTTTATAGTTATGTTGTATTTGTGTGTGAATAGTACTCCTGCACTTTTACCATATGTTGTTTTGTGTGTGAATGGTGCCCTGCCCTTTACCATTGTTGCACATTTTGAGCGTGAATGGTACCCCTGCCCTTTTACCATTTTTGTTGTTGTGTGTGAATGGTAGTCCCTGCCCTTTTACCATTGTTATGTATGTTGTGTGTGAATGGTAGCCCTGCCCTTTTACCATTTGTTGTACGTTTTGTGTGTGAATGGTACCCTGCCCTTTTACAATTTGTTGTACGTTTTGTGTGTGAATGGTACCACTGCCCTGTTACCATTTGTTGTACGTTTTGTGTGTGAATGGTACCACTGCCCTTTTACCATTTGTTGTACGTTTTGTGTGTGAATGGTACCACTGCCCTTTTACAATTTGTTGTACGTTTTGTGTGTGAATGGTACCATTGCCCTGTTACCATTTGTTGTACGTTTGTGTGTGAATGGTACCACTGCCCTTTTACAATTTGTTGTACGTTTTGTGTGTGAATGGTACCGCTGCCCTTTTACCATTTGTTGTACGCTTTGCGTGTGAATGGTACCACTACCCTTTTACCATTTGTCGTAAGTTTTGTGTGTGAATGGTACACCTGCCCTTTTACCATTTGTTGTACATTTGTGTGTGAATGATACCCTGCCCTTTTACTATTTGTTGCATGCTTGTGTGTGAATGGTAGCTATGCCCTTTAATCATTTGATGTATGCTTGTGTGTGAATGATACCCCTGCCCTTTTGCCATGTGTTGCAATTGAATGGTATCCCTGCCCTTTACGATATGTTTTATGTTTGTGTGTGAATGGTACCCCTGCCCTTATTGTGTGTGAATGGTACCCCGGCTCTTTTACCATTTGTTGTATGTTGGTGTGTGATTGGTACCCCTTCCCTTTTACCAGTTGGTGTATGTATGTGTGAATAGTACCACTGCGATTTTACCATTTGTTGTACGTTTACCTGTGTGAATGGTACCACTGCCCTTGTACCATATGTTGTATGTTTATGTGTATGAATGGTACCTCTTCCCTATACCATATTTTGCATGTTTGGTGTGTAAATGGTACCCCTGCGCTGCCCTTTTACCATTTGTTGCACGTTTTGTGGGTGAATGGTACCCCTGCCCTTTTACCATTTGTTGTGTTCTGTGTGTGAACGGTACCCCTGCCCTTTTACCATTTGTTGTATGTTTGTGTGTGTGAATGGTACCCTGCCCTTTTACCATATGCTGTGTTTTGTGCGAGAATGGTACCCCTGTCCTTTGACCATTTGTTGTACGTTTGTGTGTGTGAATGGTACCCCTGCCCTTTGACCATTTGTTGTACGTTTGTGTGTGTGAATGGTACCCATGCCTTTTTACCATTTGTTGCATGTTTATGTGTGTGAATGGTTCTGTGCCCTTTTACCATACGTTGTGTTTCGTGTGTGAATGGTACCACTGCCCATTTATCATTTGTTGCATGTTTATGTGTGTGAATGGTACCCCTGCCCGTTTACCATTTCTATGTTTGTGTGTGAATGGTACCCTGCCCTTTTACTATTTGTCGTACGTTTGTGTGTGAATGATACCCCTCCCTTTTACCATTTGTTGTATGTTTGTGTGTAAGTGGTACCCATGCCCTATTACTATTTGTCTTACGTTTGAGTGTGAATGGTACTCCTGCCCTTTTACTCTATGTTGTACCAGTTGTGCGTGAATGGTACCCCTGACCTTTTGCTCTATGTTGTACCAATTGTGTGTGAATAGTATCCCTGCCCTTTTACCATTTGTTGCACGTTTTGTGTGTGAATAGTACCCCTGCCCTTTCACTATTTGTTGTACGTTTTGTGTGTGAATGGTACCCCTGCCGTTTTACTACATGTTGTACGTTTTGTGTGTGAATAGTACCCCTTGCCTTTTCACATATGTTGTACGTTTTGTGTGTGAATAGTATCCCTGCCCTTTTACCATATTTGGTACATTTGAGTGTGAATAGTACCCCTGCCATTTCACCATTTGTTTTATGTGAATGGCACCCCCGCCCTTTTACCATTTGTTGTACGTTTTGTGTGTGAATGGTACCTACTGCCCTTTTACCATTTGTTGTACGTTTTGTGTGTGAATGGTACCTACTGCCCTTTTACAATTTGTTGTACGTTTTGTGTGTGAATGGTTCCTACTGTCCTTTTACCATTTGTTGTACGTTTTGTGCGTGAATGGTACCTACTGCCCTTTTACCATTTGTTGTACGTTTTGTGTGTGAATGGTTCCTACTGCCCTTTTACCATTTGTTGTATGTTTGCGTGTGTGAATGGTACCCCTGCCCTTTTACCATTTGTTGTATGTTTGCGTGTGTGAATGGTACCCCTGCCCTTTTGCCATTTGTTGTAGGTTTGTGTGTATGAATGGTACCCCTGTCCTTTTACCATTTGTTGTACGTTTTGTGTGTGAATGGTACCCCTGCCATTTTACCATTTGTTGTATGCATGTTGGGTAAGACATGACGAATTGATCAACCAACTCGAAAGACAATATTGATGGAAAAGATCTACGAATAATCAGAAATATGTACTGGGAACAAACAGCTGCAATGAGAATAGAAAACGATACAAGCTCTTTCCAAAACATCAAAAGAGGAGTCAGACAGGGATGTGTTTTGTCACCAGATCTGTTTTCACTTTATAGCGAAAACATCATGAGAAACCTAGAAGAAGACCCTGGATTAAAAGTTGGAGGAAAATGATAAACAACATTCGATACGCAGATGACTGTGCTAATTGCAGAAAATGAAAGGGACCTACAAAACATTTGTTGTACGTTTTTTTGTGTGAATGGTACCCCTGTCCTATTACCATTTGTTGTATGTTTGTGTATGTGAATGGCACACGTGCCCTTTCACCATTTATTCCACGTTTTGTGTGGGATTGGTACCCCTGCAATTTTACAATTTGTTGTACGTTTTGTGTGCGAACGGTACCCCTGCCCTTTTACCATTGATTCCACGTTTTGTGTGTGAATAGCACCCCTGCCCTTTTACAATTTGTTGTACGTTTTGTGTGTGAATAGCACTCCTGCCCTTTCACCATTTCTTGTACGTTCTGCGTGAAAGGTACATCTGCCCTTTTACCATTGTGTGTGTGTGAATGGTACCCCTGCCCTTTTACCATTGTGTGTGAATGGTACCCCTGCCCTTTTACCATTGTGTGTGTGAATGGTACCCCTGCCCTTTTACCATTGTGTGTGAATGGTACCCCTGCCCTTTTACCATTGTGTGTGTGAATGGTACCCCTGCCCTTTTACCATTGTGTGTGAATGATACCCCTGCCCTTTTACCATTTGTTATACGTTTTGTGTAAATGGTACCCCTGCCCTTTTACCATTGTTTGTGTGCTTGTGTTTGTGAATGGTAGCCCTGCCCTTTTATCATTTTTTCGTGTGTGAATGGTAGGTCTACCCCTGCCTTTTTAAAATTTGTCGTTTTTCTTTTGTGTGAACGGCACCCCTGCCCTTTTATCATTTGTTGTATATTAGTGTGTGAACGGTACCCCTGCCCTTTCACCATTCGTTTATCTTTTGTATGTGAACGGTACCCTTGCCCTTTTACCATTCGTTTATCTGTTGTGTGCGAATGGTACCCTGCCCCTTCACCATTCGTTTATCTTTTGTGTGAGAACGGTACCCTGCCCTTTTACCATTTGTTGTATGTTTGTGTGTGAATGGTACCCTGCCCTTTTACCATTCGTTTATCTTTTGTGTGAATGGTACCCTGCCCTTTTACCATTCGTTTATCTTTTGTGTGAATGGTACCCTGCCCTTTTACCTTTTACCATTCGTTTATCTTTTGTGTGAATGGTACCCTGCCCTTTTACCATTCGTTTATCTTTTGTGTGTGAATGGTACCCTGCCCTTTTACCATTCGTTTATCTTTTGTGTGTGAATGGTACCCTGCCCTTTCACCATTTGTTGTATGCTTGTGTGTGAATGGTACCCTGCCCTTTTACCATTTGTTGTATGCGAATGGTAGCTCAGCCCTTTTACCATATGTTGTTTTGTGTGTGAATGGTGCCCCTGCCCTCTTCACCATATGTTGCACATTTTGAGTGTGAATGGTAGTCCTGCCCTCTTTACCATATGTTGCACGTTTGTGTGTGAATGGTAGCCCTGCCCTTTTACCATTTGTTGTATATTTGTGTGTGAATGGTACCCTGCCCTTTCACCATGTTGTATATTTTGTGTGTGAATGGTACCCCTGCCCTTTTACCATTTGTTGTATGCTTTTGTGTGAATGGTACCCCTGCCCTTTTACCATTTGTTGTATGCTTTTGTGTGAATGGTACCCTGCCCTTTCACTATTTGTTGTATATTTGTGTGTGAATGGTACCCCTGCCCTTTTACCATTTGTTGTATGCTTTTGTGTGAATGGTACCCTGCCCTTTCACCATTTGTTGTATATTTGTGTGTGAATGGTACCCCTGCCCTTTTACTATTTGTTGTACGCTTGTTTGTGAATGGTACCCTGCCCTTTCACTATTTGTTGTATGCTTGTGTGTGAATGGTACCCTGCCCTTTTACCATTTGTTGTATGCTTGTGTGTGAATGGTACCCCTGCCCTTTTACCATTTGTTGTATGCTTGTGTGTGAATGGTACCCCTGCCCTTTTACCATTTGTTGTATGTGTGTGAATGGTAGCTCTGCCCTTTTACCAATCGTTTATCGTTTGTGTGTGAATGGTACCCCTGCCCTTTCACCATTTGTTGTATGCTTGTGTGTGAATGGTACCCTGCCCTTTCACCATTTGTTGTATGCTTGTGTGTGAATGGTACCCCTGCCCTTTTACCATTTGTTGTATGTGTGTGTGAATGGTAGCTCTGCCCTTTTAAATTTCATTTCAAAAGTATATATGCCTGCCTTGTTTCATTGAACAGGCGTTTTCATCTTATTTTCATGCATTTGATTTCTACCATTTTATACGAGTTCATTAATATCAATTTGATCATTTCTTATTTCTGCCATTTTTGACGAGTTCATTAATATCAATTTGATCCCATTTATTTCTGCCATTTTTGATTTCATTAATACAAATTTGATCACCATTTCTGCCATTTTAGATGAGTTCATAAATAATTTGATCACCAGTTCTGATTTCTGCCATTCTAGACGAGTTCATAGATCAATCTGATCACCTGCAAGGAGGAGGAGAAGGCCAACTCTGCTTGAAGTAGTGTCATAAATCAGAAGTAATTTCCTTTCATGATTTGACCACTTTGGGTTTCAACCTCAAATGATCAATTTGATCATTTTTACAGGTATGCTTTAACTTTATTTTCTCTTATTCGATAATTTGACCACTTTGGCTTTAACTTTAATTACTCTTATTCGATAATTTGACCAGTTTGGGTTTCAGCCTCAAATGATCAATTTGATAATTTTAACAGGTATGGTTTAACTTTAATTACTATTATTTGATAATTTGACCACTTTGGCTTTAACTTTACTCTTATTCGATAATTTGACCAGTTCGGGTTTTAGCCTCAAATAATCAAGTTTGCAAAGAAAGATGTCACATTAAAAGATACATAACATGTTATTGTTGGTGATGGTGATGGTTATGCCCTACCATACATTGTTTACATAACAAAAAGAATTACAGTATTTGTAAGGCACCGAATCTTGCCAATTTAAATCAAAGTGTATCCACACACCTGACATATATACAATCAACACACAATCAACACAGACCACCTTACAACATGCTGAAAAAACATGTTGCTGTTGTTGGTGGTGATGATGTTTTTTTCCTCACAAAGGTCATTTTATTGGGGATGGAGTGGGGTGGAGGAACCAACATCACACAAAACAGTACAAAATATGTAGCCATGAACATAAGTGACACAACAAACTGCATAGCATATTTCACATAAAATGACATAAGATCCTCTGCATGCCTCAACTGTTTGCTTGTCTCTCATGATTGGGGGGGAGGGGGGTCCTGTCTGCTGCTGCGTCTCACTTTGATCTCACCTGTGAAGAAAGAATTGTGTATTAAAAATAATGTTCTCTGCTATCTTAACACATTTACAGCCAGATTCCTTCTGCTCTAGACAACTGGTTATGTTTATAGAGCAGAAGCTCATTGTTTGACTTTAAAATGTATGGAACAATTTAAAAAATTACTCAGAAGTAGAATTAGACTTTGAGATGTATTGAACAATTTCAACAAATTCTTTAAGATGTACTGAACAATTTCAACAAATTACTCACAATAAGAATTAGATTTTCAAGATGTATTGAATAATTTCAACAAATTACTCAAAATAAGAATTAGACTTTTAAGATGAATTGAACAATTTCAAAATCAAACACTTTTAAACAATGCAGATTCTTGCATTAATCTAAAGAACCTTTTAGCAAATGCCCTATACACACCTAAACACAAAATCACGAACATAAATTTGTACACAAAAGCATACATAAAAACTGACCTATACTAACTAAAACTGCCATTAATCACATCACATTTCCATAGAAATAAAAATGTACTTCAATACATGTACCCAATTAGCAATGCTTAGAAAAAGTTGGTAAATTCGTATAGAACACATACTGGTGAGTGGACCAGCAAGGCAGAAAATGATAGGAAGAGATGACAAAAGGCGCAAGACAGACACAGAGTGACAGAAAAGAGGGCATTTCTAGCACAGAATTTCCAGGTGGAGATACGATTTATACTGAAAGAGCCCCCAGTACTTCTGTCAGATGCACATGAAATGGTGACACTCACTTCTATGTACGAGTTTCATGATACGTTGTATAGCTCCAATCATCTTGTACATCACATCTGTCGCATGCGCACACTCTCACACACACACACACACACACACACACATACACACACACACACACACACACATTTTACTCTGAGCATACAAACACAAAAGCAAACAACATCACACATACACAGATATTTCGGTTAGAGTATGTTGTTCGTCCATCATGATCAACGATGACCAAGGAGCATCACGTTTCATTTGCCCAGCTGTGACTGATGAGGCCAATTCGTGCACGGAAGGCTCGGCCGCAGATGACACACATGTATTCTGCTGGATTCTGGACTTGGGAGTTGGCTCAGGACTTACGCAGCTCTCGTTTCTTTTGTGCTCCACTGATCCTGCTTTGCTCGTAGGAGGTGGCACCTTCGCCAACGCGGCTTCTCCATGATGAGCGGTCTTGTGTAAGGACCTCCCATGTCTTGGTGTCGATGCCGAAGTTTTTCAGGGACGCTTTAAGCATGTCCTTAAGCGCAGCCTTGGCCTTCCTCACGAGCGTTTGCCGTCTGCTACTCACCATAGAGCGTACAAAACACAAAAACAAACAATAGCAGACTATACAATTCAAAAAGAAAATATTTCAATAAAAAGATGTCTTAACTTATTCCAGGAGTATGCAAAGACAAACAATGACAGACCATGTAATTCAAACGGAAAATATTTCAATAAAAAGGCATCCCACTTTATCTCTAGAGCATGAAAACACAAATACAAGCAATGGCAGACCATGCAATTCAAAAGAAAATATTTCAATAAAAAGATAGCTTATGAGTTACTTTATCTCTGGAGCATGCTAACATGAAAACAATGGCATACCATGCAATTCAAAAGGAAAATGTGTCAATAAAAAGGTATCTTACTTTATCTCTGAAGCATGCTAGCAAAAACAATGGCATACTATGCAATTCAAAAGGAAAACGTGTCAATAAAAAGGTATCTTACTTTATCTCCGGAGCATGCAAAAACAAATACAAATAAAAGCAGACAATGTAATTCAAAAGGAAAATATTTCAATACACAAGCAATTTGTAATTTACTTTATCTGTGGAGTATGCTAACATACATACAAACAATGGCAGACTATGCAATTCAAAAAGAAAACATTTCAATAGAAAGACATCTTATCTATTTCTGGAGTGTACAAAGTTAAATACAAAACAATGGCAGACCATGCAATTCAAACAGAAATCACTTCAATGAAAAGGCGTTTTACCTTATTTTTGGAGTATACAAAGACAAATAGAAACAATGGCAGACCATGCAACTCAAAAAGAAAATATTTCAACAACAACAAAAAGACTTATTATTCTCTGGACCATGCAAAGATAAATACAAACAATGACAGATCATGTAATTCAAAAAGAAAGTGTTTCAATAAAATGGGGTTTTACCCGATTTCTGGAGCATGCAAAGATAAATACAATGGCAGACCATATAATTCAAAAGAAAACATTTCAATAAAAAGGCATCTTGTGTTATTTCTGGAGTATGCAAAGATAAATACATACAATAGCAGACCATGCGATTCTAAAAAAAAAAATTCAATAATAAGGCATCTTACTGTGTCTCTGAAACATGCAAAGATAAATAAATACAAACAATGGCAGACCACGCATTTCAAAAAGAAAATATTTCAGTAAAAAGAAACAATGATTTGCTTTATCTCTGGGGCTTGTCAGCATAAAGGCAAACAATGGCAGACTATGCACTTCAAAAAGAAAACATTCAATAAAAAGGCGTCATTCTGTCTCTGGACCATTCAAACACAAAAACAATGGCAGACTATGCACTTCAAAAAGAAAACATTTCAATAAAAAGGCGTCATTTTGTCTCTGGACCATTCAAACACAAAAACAATGGCAGACTATGCACTTCAAAAAGAAAACATTTCAATAAAAAGGCATCATTTTGTCTCTGGACCATTCAAACACAAAAACAATGGCAGACTATGCACTTCAAAGAGAAAACATTCAATAAAAAGGCGTCATTTTGTCTCTGGACCATTCAAACTCAAAAACAATGGTAGACTATGCACTTCAAAAAGAAAACATTTCAATAAAAAGGCGTCAGTTTGTCTCTGGACCATTCAAACACAAAAACAATGGCAGCTATGCACTTCAAAAAGAAAACATTTCAATAAAAGGCATCTTGTTTGTCTCTGAACCATGCAAACACAAAAACAATGGTATATAGGCGTCTTGTTTGTCTCTGAAGCACGCAAAGATAACTACAAAGAATGGCAAACTTTGCAATTCAAAAAGAAAATATTTCATGCAATTCAAAAAGAAAAGATTTCAATAAAAAGGCGTCTTACTTTATCTCTGAAACATGCAAAGATATATACACACAATGGCATACCATGCAATTCAAAAAGAAAACGTCAATAAAAAGCATCTTACTTTGTCTCTGAAACATACAAACACAGAACATAATGGTAGACCATGCACTTCAAAAAGAAAACATTTTCAATAAAAGGCAACTTACAATTTTCTTCAGGAGCACACAAACACAAAAACAATGCCACATTATGCAATTCAAATACATACTTCAATAGAAAGGCAAGTGACTTTGTCTCATGAGCACCCAAACACAAAAACAATGGTAAACTCTGCAATTTGAATACAAAATATTTCAATAAAAAGACAACTTACCTTGCCTCAGGACCCTGCAAACACAAACACAATGGCAGACTATACAATTCCAAAGGAAAACATTTCAATAAAAGGCAACTTAACTCTGCCTGGGCAACATGCAAACAAAGAAAAACAACCAACAATGGCACACTGTACAATTCAAAAGGGAAAAAAAAATTCAATTTCAAGACAACTTACTTTTTCTAGGGAGTATTTGTCTAAGGAGCATGCAACCACAACTTCACAATTTAAAAGAAAAATATTTTACTGAAAAGACAACTTACTTTGTTGCAGCAAGATGAAAAACAAAAACAATGGTGGACTTTGCGTTTCAAATGCAAAATATTTCAACAAAAAAAAGTTTCTGTCTCGGTAACATGCAAAAACAATGGTGGACTAGGGAATTCAAAGAGAATATACTTTTGAAAATAATAACTTACCGTGTCTCAAAAACATGTAAGCACAACAACAAACAATGGCAGACAGTGCAATTCGAAAGGAAAATATTTCCACACACCAAAAAAGTTTATCATGTCTCAGGATATCCTTGCTGTCACCAACATAAAGACTGGCCGACAATGTCACGTGCAATATCTGATTACAAAAACATTTCACAGTATAAAACATTAAATATTTCTATATCAATATGATCACTGTTATAATTCTCACATGTCTAAAAATACAAAAATCATCCCTTTATCTACATGATAAACATACATAATTGTGGTGACAACAGAAAAATGGCACAAAAATATGTAATTCTCACCTGTCTAAAAAAATAAAAATCATCTCTTAATCTACATGATGATAAACTACATCAGTTCCTGAAAATAGAAAATGGCACAAAACAGGAATCTTACTTAACAGACAGCCAACAGAAAATGGCACAAAACAGGAATCTTATTTAACAGCCATGTCACAGTGGTGACAACAGAAAATGACACAAAACAGGAAACTTACTTAACAGACAGCCAACAGAAAATGGCACAAAACAAGAATCTTACATAACAGCCATGTCACAGTGGTGACAACAGAAAATGGCACAAAACAGGAATCTTCCTTAACAACCATGTCACAGTGGTGACAACAGAAAATGGCACAAAACAGGAATCTTAGGAATCTTACTTAACAGACACCTACAAATGTGTTGACAGCTCCCCAGTCCTGTACCTCACATCTGTAACACACACACACACACACACACACACACACACACAACACACACACCACAACATCTGTCTATCATCATCGATTAAACATGCACAATATACATTTGAACATCGCCATCCTATGTCATCTCCTGGCCCCAGCCATTACTGTCCACCCCTGTCAAACTGCATCACCTCCAATAAACAGCCATCACTGGCCACCCCCTGTCAAACAGTCTCACCTCCAATAAACAGCCATCACTGTCCACCCCCTGTCAAACAGTCTCACCTCCAATAAACAGCCATCACTGTCCACCTCCTGTCAAACAGCCTCACCTCCAATAAACAGCCATCACTGTCCACCTCCTGTCAAACAGTCTCACCTCCAATAAACAGCCATCACTGTCCACCTCCTGTCAAACAGCCTCACCTCCAATAAACAGCCATCACTGTCCACCTCCTGTCAAACAGTCTCACCTCCAATAAACAGCCATCACTGTCCACCTCCTGTCAAACAGCCTCACCTCCAATAAACAGCCATCACTGTCCATTCCCTTCAAACAGCCTGACCCCAATAAACAGCCATCACTGTCCACCTCCTGTCAAACAGTCTCACCTCCAATAAACAGCCATCACTGTCCACCTCCTGTCAAACAGCATCACCTCCAATAAACAGCCATCACTGTCCACCCCCTGTCAAACTGCATCACCTCCAATAAACAGCCATCACTGTCCACCCCCTGTCAAACAGCCTCACCTCCAATAAACAGCCATCACTGTCCACCCCTGTCAAACAGCCTGACCCCCAATAAACAGCCATCACTGTCCACCCCCTGTCAAACAGCCTCACCTCCAATAAACAGCCATCACTGTCCACCCCTGTCAAACAGCCTGACCCCCAATAAACAGCCATCACTGTCCACCCCTGTCAAACAGCCTGACCCCCAATAAACAGCCATCACTGTCCACCCCCTATCAAACAGCCTCACCTCCAATAAACAGCCATCACTGTCCACCCCTGTCAAACAGCCTGACCCCCAATAAACAGCCATCACTGTCCACCCCCTGTCAAACAGCCTGACCCCCAATAAACAGCCATCACTGTCCACCCCCTGTCAAACAGCCTGACCCCCAATAAACAGCCATCACTGTCCACCCCTGTCAAACAGCCTGACCCCCAATAAACAGCCATCACTGTCCACCCCCTATCAAACAGCCTGACCCCCAATAAACAGCCATCACTGTCCACACCCTATCAAACAGCCTGACCCCCAATAAACAGCCATCACTGTCCACCCCCTGTCAAACAGCCTGACCCCCAATAAACAGCCATCACTGGCCACCCCCTGTCAAACAGCATCACCTCCAATAAACAGCCATCACTGTCCACCCCCTGTCAAACAGCCTCACCTCCAATAAACAGCCATCACTGGCCACCCCCTGTCAAACAGCCTCACCCCCAATAAACAGCCATCACTGTCCACCCCCTGTCAAACAGCCTCACCCCCAATAAACAGCCATCACTGGCCACCCCCTGTCAGCCT
Organism: Monoplex corrugatus; assembly: GCA_030674185.1. Taxonomy (NCBI): domain Eukaryota; kingdom Metazoa; phylum Mollusca; class Gastropoda; order Littorinimorpha; family Ranellidae; genus Monoplex; species Monoplex corrugatus. The sequence goes on along the minus strand of JAPXFY010000016.1, from coordinate 16,847,592 downwards.
CACCTCCAATAAACAGCCATCACTGTCCACCCCCTGTCAAACAGCCTCACCTCCAATAAACAGCCATCACTCTCCATCCCCTGTCAAACAGCATCACCCCCAATAAACAGCCATCACTGTCCACCCCCTGTCAAACAGCATCACCTCCAATAAACAGCCATCACTGTCCACCCCCTGTCAAACAGCATCACCTCCAATAAACAGCCATCACTGGCCACCCCCTGTCAAACAGCCTCACCCCCAATAAACAGCCATCACTGTCCACCCCCTGTCAAACAGCCTCACCTCCAATAAACAGCCATCACTGTCCACCCCCTGTCAAACAGCCTGACCCCCAATAAACAGCCATCACTGTCCACCCCCTGTCAAACAGCCTCACCTCCAATAAACAGCCATCACTCTCCATCCCCTGTCAAACAGCATCACCCCCAATAAACAGCCATCACTCTCCATCCCCTGTCAAACAGCCTCACCTCCAATAAACAGCCATCACTCTCCATCCCCTGTCAAACAGCCTCACCTCCAATAAACAGCCATCACTGTCCACCCCTGTCAAACAGCCTCACCTCCAATAAACAGCCATCACTGTCCACCCCCTGTCAAACAGCCTCACCTCCAATAAACAGCCATCACTGTCCACCCCCTGTCAAACAGCCTGACCCCCAATAAACAGCCATCACTCTCCATCCCCTGTCAAACAGCCTCACCTCCAATAAACAGCCATCACTCTCCATCCCCTGTCAAACAGCATCACCCCCAATAAACAGCCATCTCCTTCTCCAGCCATAAAGGACTGCCACAACCATCAAAACCAGTTAGGTTATACCAGTCGCCGTGGTGTAGTGGTTAACGCAACGGACTACCAACTGGAAGGTTGTGGGTTTGAATTGCCAACAGTCCCTTCAAAAATATATCATTGTGGGATTTTTCGGCTCTAACCGGTTCCTACCCAGAGTTGGGCGTGGTATGGGCTCATTGGGAAGACTGGGACCACACAGTCGAGTCTCATCCACTTCACGGGTGCGTCACTGAGGGTGTTGCTCATATCTTCTGACCAGCACAGCAGGTGTCTGCATCTCTCAGGCCTGGTTGACGCCAGGATATATTATACTAATAAGCGTAGAGTACAGCCCTGTCACGCAGTCTCAATCCTAAATGGAACTCCAAAGCATCATGATCATCATCCTCATCATCATCATCGCATTGTAAAAACTGTGCCAACTTCTGTGGCCATTAAGGTGGTGTAGAAAATGGGACAGGGAAAAAAAACGAAAAGGTGAGCACAAAGATTATCTCCCTGGGTGGATGATCCTAAAAAAAAAAAATAATGATAATAGGAAAAAAAAAGGTAAAAAATAACACACAAAAACAGATGAAGAAAATAAGATCAGTGCACAGACACAGAAGAGAAAAAACCAAACACAAAAGAGCTTACCTGAAGTCAGAATACCCACCCCACATGAAGCTTGTCATAGGCCATACTACAAATTTCAGGTGAACATGTACACACACTGGTACACATCTGACACATGTCATCTGTACGTAATAGATATGCACGAAATTATCACCATTGTTCAACACATGGGTATGTATATGATCATGTTTACATTATTCAACAGCCAAAAATGAATTAATATTTGGATTATCTATTCACAAGCAAACAAAATTAACAGGGTATTTTTTTCTACAATGAAAATGAATTTTTTTTTATCTACTGAGACAAATAATGTGTTAATAATTCTATGATCATTTCAGACACTTTCAGAGACAAATAATGTGACAACATTTTAAGACAAAAATGAATATGATAACATTGCCATTCTCTATTTAGACACAAATGAATATGGTAACATTTCTATTATCTATTCACACATCAATAATATCAAAATCAGGTAAGTGAATTAATAAGATAACATTCGTATTATCTATTCCAATAATTACCAATGGAAAACGGTAATACTTTTATCTATTTAGAAAAATACAATGAAACTGATGACATTTCTATCAAATCAAACAAATAATACAGTACGTTTCTATTATCTATTCACACACAAATAATATAACTATGATAATATTTCTATTATCTATTCCCATAACTAAAAATGAAAAACGGTAACATTTTCATCTATTCAAATGAAGAAAATGAAAATGATAATGTTTCTATCAAATCACACAAATACATTCATACAGTAACATTTCTATTCATTATCAACACAACCTAATAAGACAAGATCTCTATTGTCTATTCAAACCCAAAAGAAATCAGTACCGTAACATTTCTATCATGTATTCCGTCTTGTAGGAAACTTCAGATTAGGTCAGGAAATAAAAGATTAATTTTAGTCTGGTGGATAGGGTGAGGATATCAAAGTGTTAACCAGAGTACAAACACTGGGTGGATAGGGTGAGGGTATCAAAGTGTTAACCAGGGTACAAACACTGGGTGGATAGGGTGAGGGTATCAAAGTGTTAACCAGGGTACAAACACTGGGTGGATAGGGTGAGGGTATCAAAGTGTTAACCAGGGTACAAACATTGGGTGGATAGGGTGAGGGTATCAAAGTGTTAACCAGGGTACAAACACTGGGTGGATAGGGTGAGGGTATCAAAGTGTTAACCAGGGTACAAACACTGGGTGGATACGGTGAGGGTATCAAAGTGTTAACCAGGGTACAAACATCGGGTGGATAGGGTGAGGGTATCAAAGTGTTAACCAGAGTACAAACATCAAGTGGATAGAGTGAGGGTATCAAAATGTTAACCAGAGTACAAACATCAAGTGGATAGAGTGAGGGTATCAAAATGTTAACCAGAGTACAAACATCAAGTGGATAGGGTGAGGGTATCAAAATGTTAACCAGAGTACAAACATCAAGTGGATAGGGTGAGGGTATCAAAGTGTTAACCAGGGTACAAACACTGGGTGGATAGGGTGAGGGTATCAAAGTGTTAACCAGGGTACAAACATCGGGTGGATAGGGTGAGGGTATCAAAGTGTTAACCAGGGTACAAACATCGGGTGGATAGGGTGAGGGTATCAAAGTGTTAACCAGGGTACAAACATCGGGTGGATAGGGTGAGGGTATCAAAATGTTAACCAGGGTACAAACATTGGGTGGATAGGGTGAGGGTATCAAAGTGTTAACCAGGGTACAAACATTGGGTGGATAGGGTGAGGGTATCAAAATGTTAACCAGGGTACAAACATCGGGTGGATAAGGTGAGGGTGTCAAAATGTTAACCAGGGTACAAACATCGGGTGGATAGGGTGAGGGTATCAAAGTGTTAACCAGGGTACAAACATCGGGTGGATAGGGTGAGGGTATCAAAGTGTTAACCAGGGTACAAACATCGGGTGGATAGGGTGAGGGTATCAAAATGTTAACCAGGGTACAAACATCGGGTGGATAGGGTGAGGATATCAAAGTGTTAACCAAGTAACAAAACATCAAGTGGATAGAGTGAGGGTATCAAAATGTTAACCAGAGTACAAACATCAAGTGGATAGAGTGAGGGTATCAAAATGTTAACCAGAGTACAAACATCAAGTGGATAGGGTGAGGGTATCAAAATGTTAACCAGAGTACAAACAATCAAGTGGATAGGGTGAGGGTATCAAAGTGTTAACCAGGGTACAAACACTGGTGGATAGGGTGAGGGTATCAAAGTGTTAACCAGGGTACAACATCGGTGGATAGGTGAGGGTATCAATGTTAACAGGTACAAACATGGTGGATAGGGTGAGGGTATCAAGTGTTAACCAGGGTACAAACATCGGGTGGATAGGGTGAGGGTATCAAAATGTTAACCAGGGTACAAACATCGGGTGGATAGGTGAGGGTATCAAAGTGTTAACCAGGGTACAAACATCGGGTGGATAGGGTGAGGGTATCAAAATGTTAACCAGGGTACAAACATCGGGTGGATAGGGTGAGGGTTCAAGTGTTAACCAGGTACAACATCGGTGGATAGGGTGAGGTATCAAATGTTAACCAGGGTACAAACATCGGTGGATAGGGTGAGGATCAAAGTGTTAACCAGGTACAAACATCGGTGGATAGGGTGAGGGTATCAAAATGTTAACCAGGGTACAAACATCGGGTGGATAGGGTGAGGGTATCAAAGTGTTAACCAGGGTACAAACATCGGGTGGATAGGGTGAGGGTATCAAAATGTTAACCAGGGTACAAACATCGGGTGGATAGGGTGAGGGTATCAAAGTGTTAACCAGGGTACAAACATCGGGTGGATAGGGTGAGGGTATCAAAATGTTAACCAGGGTACAAACATCGGGTGGATAGGGTGAGGGTATCAAAGTGTTAACCAGGGTACAAATATCGGGTGGATAGGGTGAGGGTATCAAAATGTTAACCAGGGTACAAACATCGGGTGGATAGGGTGAGGGTATCAAAATGTTAACCATGGTACAAACATTGGGTGGATAAGGTGAGGGTGTCAAAATGTTAACCAGGGTACAAACATTGGGTGGATAGGGTGAGGGTGTCAAAGTGTTAACCAGGGTACAAATATCGGGTGGATAGGGTGAGGGTATCAAAGTGTTAACCAGGGTACAAACATCGGGTGGATAGGGTGAGGGTATCAAAGTGTTAATCAGGATACAAACATCGGGTGGATAGGGTGAGGGTATCAAAATGTTAACCAGGGTACAAACATTGGGTGGATAAGGTGAGGGTATCAAAGTGTTAACCAGGGTACAAACATCGGGTGGATAAGGTGAGGGTATCAAAGTGTTGACCAGGGTACAAACATTGGGTAGATAGGGTGAGGGTGTCAAAGTGTTAACCAGGGTACAAACATCGGGTGGATAGGGTGAGGGTATCAAAGTGTTAACACATTCTGTACTGCGTCACGAGATCCTTATGACTCAGCTTTCTCTCTCCATAAACCGCGTCACGAGGATTTTGTGCCCTGAACCGTAGTTTCAGTTTCGTGTATATTAATAGAAAATGACCGCATTGCTAACATGAATCCTTTTCCGGCAAAGGGAGTATACTCTTTCATTTCCTTTCTTCGTTTACACGACGTTTGAATCGTCAAAAATGGCAAAGATATACCTTGTTTTCTGACAATACCCCGTCCGGCCTTTCTCTCTCCTAACATTACTTGGTCAATAGTCAGTACAGTTACCTATTTTCTTGGTAGGAAAAGGGTTAACCAGGGTACAAGTAAATGAACCACCAGGCAGACAATGGTAAGAATAGAAGACAGAAAGCAAAAGGGTAAGGCAGACACAGAGAGTGACAACGAAAGAGGACATTTCTGCACATAATTTCTCTAGAAAGTGGGGATACTATTCACAGCCAGAGGGTGGGTAAATGGGGATTACGTCAAAGTACCAAGAAGACCATAGAGTTAGCAATGACAAGGTGCTGTAAAGCCACTCACCAAAGAAGACTGCACAGATGACTTAAGTCCCTTCACAGCTGCTGAGCGGTAGAAAGTGGGTCATTCAGTCAAAGTACCAAGAAGACCACAGGAGCTAGCCATGACTGGTTGCTGTGAAGCCACTCACCAGAGAAGACTGTGCAGATAGTCACTTCACAACAGCTGAGCGATGCCAATCCTCATTAACTGCTACTTCTGAAAAAGAAACACTGCAAACTATGCAAGACCAAAACATACAGTGGTATATACTTTGCACAATTAAAAGAATCTCTTTTAATTTAAATCCATACACATGTCACAAACACAGACGGAATTTTCTGATATTCTGTGGAGACAAAAATTAATAAAACCATGATACTTTTCTCATTTACCTTCAATCCAACGAAACTGAAAATGGAGACACTCATACCTGTCTACGGGTTTCCAGCTGTGTTCAGCACGCTCCTACAACTTGCACAACAGGTCTGTTACTTACAACACACACACACACACACACACACACACACACACACACACACACACACACACACACACACACACCACACACACAAAACGAAACAAGCACACTAACACACACACAATACACTCTCCCCCCCCCCCCCCCCCACTTTTTACTCACCAGCTTTCACTCTTACACATGGACATAACAGTTTACAGCATTTAAAGTCAAGCGAGGTTATGGTTTCGAACTAAAATCAGTCAAAACCAAACAAAATAAAACTAAACAAAACAAAGAGACACTCATGGATTTTTTTACCTATCCAAATCTGAGCATGCTATGGGTTTCCTGGGCTCACTGGACCTCACATATTTGATTCTCCTCCACTTTATGGCTGCATCATTAAGGGTGTAGCTCATCCTTTCATGACCCAACACCACAGGTGATTGTATCTCTTGAGTCTGGTAGACACCAGATACTTTATTAAAGAAAGCATTGAGTACAACCCCGTCACACAGTTTGAATCCATAAAAGAACAGCATAGCATCGTCATTGACATCCCCAGTCTGACTGACACAGTAATGTGAAAAACTTCCCACACTCTGTGCTCCTTCATGTCCTGTTGTCATGGCGACATGTTTCCACAGGTTTAAGGTGTGTTGGAAGGACAAAATGAAACAATCCATAGTTGACTGCATAATTCAACATTCAAATCTACCAATCATAAGTGATTTATTTTGTCTGATAGTACTGCACAATTCAACATTCAAATCTACCAATCAATAAGTGATTTATTTTGTCTGATAGTACTGCACAATTCAACATTCAAATCTACCAATCAATAAGTGATTTACTTTGTCTGATAGTACTGCACAATTCAACATTCAAATCTACCAAGTAAGTGATGATTTGCTTTCTCCAAGGATACTTTTGCATTTGCAAACAAAGACAGATAAGCATGCAAGCAGGCAGGCAGGCAGGTAGGCAGGAAGGTAGACAGGCAGGCAGGCAGGCAGGCAGGAAGGCAGGGCAGGCAGGCAGGCAGGTAGACAGGTAGGCATTAACATGATTGCTATGCATAACCCTCACCTGATCACGACTGTGTCTAGCTGTACTAAAATAAAATCAAACAAGAAATACAAGCTTCAAACCTTTTGACCACACAACAACTTTATAATAAAATTTAAATTAAAGTCCTTAGCGACAGGTCTAAATCTTGATGGAATTTACTAAAACTTTGCAGTGAGGAAAAATACTTTATTATTTGTGATTTTCATGTATTCAATACACTTTTGCTGCCTACTCTTGTTTTATTTGTAGCTATCAAAATTGTACCACTGTAGGCATCAAAAACAACAAAACAAGCAATTTAATCATCTTGACGAACTTTTAATTTATTCTTGAAAAATGTAGAAAATGACAGAAAAGAAAGATTTGTAGCAAAACTGCTAAGATCAAAATATTCACTGTGGGACTCCTGTCTAACATTTCAAGTATCTAGGACCTGTAAATGCAAATGATGACTCCTGCACCAAAACAAGAATTGTGAAAACAAGAATTGGCATGGCAAAACAAAAAATGGTCCAGTTAAACAACATATGGAAAGACAGGGGGCTTCCTGAAGATTTAAAACTAAGAATCCTGAAATTTTATATTTGGCCTGTTTTAATGTATGGTTTCAAAACCTGGACATTAAGACGCAGAACATAAAATCAATGCAGCAGAAATGTGGCTCTACAGACGACTTCTCAGAGTTGAATGGGCAGACAGAAGAACAAACGATTGAGTGTTAACGGAACTGAATGTCAGGCGCCAGCTGCCAATAGAGATCAACAAAAGAAAGCTGAAATATGTAAGAAAGTGACCAGAAAACACCAAAACAGATTTGATATCAGTGGTCCTGCAGGGGAAAATTGAGGCGAGGAGAAAAAAGGGACGACCCCATACCTGTGTAAACAACATCGCTGAAGTCTGTGGTCTGAAGATCCAGGAGGTCGCTTACAGATGTCTCAGTCGTGTTACCTGGAGAAAACTTGTGACGTCAAGCGTGGCTCCTACATCTGATCCCGGCGAGGGATGAAAAAAGGTGAGGTGAGCTGTGACCCCTGATCATCCTTCCTGACCTCTTGCACAACTCTGTCTGTGTGACGTTTCAGCGTTTTCATCAAAACGGGTCAAAATGGCAAAATTCATGCGTGTGTTTACAAATCGTCTGTTGTTCTGTGCAGCCATCACTGCCTTGTACATCACATCTGTAATTCACACACACACATTCACACACACACACACACACACACACACACACACACACACACAGCAGCTACCCCCCCCCCCCCACCACACACACACACACTTGCATGTAAGCACATATACTCACACACTGCTAGCTCACTTGCTCGCAAACACACACACACACACACACACACACACACACACACACACACACACACACACACACACACACACACACACACACACACACACACACACACATTTCAGTTAGATGACAGAAATGGAGCCTAAATACAAAAATTCAAAATCAACAGAAATATGTTGAAGAAGACATGTCAGACATCAGTTATAGGATGTTCACAGCAACAGAACCAGATTGTGTGTGTGTATATGACAAACATGAAATGAGAGACAAAGTGTGTACTGTATGTGTGAAGGGCAGAGAACGCATGTGAGGAGGGGAACAGACAAAACAAAACAAAACAAAACAAACAAAAAAAAGAGAGAGACACAGAAAGAGAGAGAGTTTGGACTTCAGAACACTTTATAACTCAAGGAAAGTAGCACAGAAAACAGAAACAGAGACAGACAGACAGAGAGACAGAAAGGGACAGACAGAGAAAGAGAAAGAGGCAGACACAGAGACAGAGAGTTTGGACTTCAGAACACTTTACAACTCAAGAAAAGTAGCACAGAAAACAGAGAGAGAGAGAGAGGCAGAGACAGAGAGGAGAGAGAGAGAGAGAGAGACAGAGACAGAGACAGAGAGTTTGGACTTCAGAACACTTTATAACTCAAGGAAAGTAACACTGAAAACAGAGAGGGAGACAGAGAGAGAGAGAGAGAGAGAGAGAGAGAGAGAGAGAGAGAGAGAGACAGAGAGAGAGACAGAAAGTTTGGACTTCAGAACACTTTACAACTCAAGGAAAGTAGCACAGAAAACAGAGAGAGAGAGAGAGAGAGAGGGAGAGACAGACAGACAGACAGAGAGAGAGAACAGACACAGACAGAGACACAGTGAGAGAGAGAAGAGAGACAGAGACAGACAGACAGACAGAGAGACAGACTGACAGAGAGTTTGGACTTCAGAACACTTTATAACTCCAGGAAAGTAAGTTAGTTAGTTAGGCCGATCTCCTGATCGAGCCTCTGAGACGTACTCATTCCACTTGCTCCTGTCCAAAATAGCTGCCTTGATCTCATCAATGTTTTCGAGGCCAGTGTCCCTTTTGATAAGATCGATGAAGTCTGTTGTCTTCCTTCCCCTGTTCGCTCTCCCTCCAGTTGGCTGCCACAGTACAAGTTGTGAAGCAACTTCCTCTGGATGTCGCATACAGTGACTAGCTAGGTGAAGTCTACGTGTTCTCATCTTGTCACTAACTTTAGAGAGGTATCCATACAGCTCTTCGTTAGTCATGTGCTGCTTCCAAGGGACATTTAATGCCATCCTCAACATGCGAGTATATGTCCCATCAAGACTCTTCTCCATCTGCTTTGTTAAGGTCCATGTTTCCGAGTTGTAGAGTAACACAGACTCAACAGTGGATATAAAGAGACGAATCTTTAGTTCTTTTTTTTCAAATTAGAAGTCATTATCATCTTCAGCTTGTGACATGCAGACCAAGCAAGGGCTTTTTGAACAGAGATATCTTTCTGACTGCTCTCCATTCATCCGCCCAGATACTTGAAATTGGTGACTTACTCGATGTCTCCCCCATTAGATTTCATATTGTTTTCACTACTTTCGTTGTACATCATGACTTTCGTTTTCTTAGCATTGCAGTGCAGTCTAACTTCAACTGCTTCAACTTCAACCTGTTCCAGTAGCCTCTTTGCTTGTGATATTTTATTGGATAGCAGTGCTATGTCGTCAGCAAAGTCCAGATCTGTCAAGCTGTCAGCAGGATAACGTCGACTTCTGGGCTGCAGAGTAAAACCAAGTTCTTCTTCTTTTCCAGCTATAGCCTTTCTCGTCAGATAGTCCATGACTACAGCAAACAGATAAGGTGCAAGTGTGTCTCCTTGAAGTACCCCTACTGAGATTTTAAAGTATTCTATTTCGCCATCAGGGGAGAGGACTTTCGCTCGAGTACCCTTATATAACTTGCTAATGGCTCTCACTATCTGGTCAGGAATGCCGTATGCTTCTAGAATCTTCATCATTTTCCCGCAACGTACTCTGTCAAACTCTTTGTTGAAGTATACAATTACAAACACAATGGTTGCCTTGAGATTGTTGTGCTTTACACCTTCGATGATTCTACGCAATGCCAGGATATGAGCAGTTGTTGATCTGTGTGGGCGGAAAGCCATTTTGGTTGTCTCGCAGCAGTGAGTCAAGATATGGTTGTATTCTAATAGCATCTTATTGACTACCTTTGCCACCACTGCTGACAAGAAAAGTAGCACAGAAAACAGAGAGAGAGAGAGAGAGAAAGAGAGAGAGACAGACAGACAGACAGAGACAGAGAGAGAGAACAGAACACTTAAAAACTCCAGGGAAGTAGCACAGAAAACAGAGACAGACACAGACACAGACAGACAGAAAGACAGAGCATGAGAGACCGACACACAGAGAGTCTCTGGACTTCACAACACTTTAACCCTTTGACTTCCGCATCCTGTCCACCAGCAACCTGCATGGTCAACCATGCTAGCAAAGCAAAAACTTAACCCTGGATAAGGTGAGGGAGTCAAAGGGTTAAGTTTTTACAGTTGGTGGAAGGGGTGCAGGAGTCAAAGGGTTAAAACTCAAGGACAGTAGTAAAAGGTCCCACAGCTAGTCCTTGCTTCTCTACACACAACATATGAGCATGAAAAACCACAATAAAAACCTAACACCTAAAATGGGAAACAGGTTGTATAAATGAGTTGTGGTCAAATAATGACATCTACATGTCTCCCAATTGCTCATTCATTTTTCAAAAGCGCAAGACACAAAGGTAGACACACGTCAATAAACACATGTCAACCCTTAACATTAACAACAATAATGAATAATGTAACAACAATGTTAGTAGCTGGATGGAGGGAGGGGGTAGGAAAGACAGAGACAGACACAGACAGGACGAGAGACAGACAGACAGGGCGAGAGAGAGAGACAGGGCGAGAGACAGGCAGTGCGAGACAGAGATTGAGAGAGAGAGAGAGAGAGAGAGAGAGATTGACACAGAGAGAGAGACTGAGAGAGAGACATGAGACAGAGAGACAGAGAGTGAGAGACTGAAAGAGACCGAGAGAGAAAGAGAGACAGAGAGATTGAAAGATAGATAAAGAGAAAGAGATTGAGAGAGAAAAAGAAAGAGAGAAGAGAGAGACAGACAGAAACAGAGACAGAAAAAGAGAGAGAGAATGGGTTGTGATGTGATGTGGAGATTATGAAAACATTAAGTCTCAGCACAAAAGATTTTTTCTATGTCAGTGCACAGTAATTAACTCTAAAACTGCTGTTCACTTAGCTCTACGACAAACATGTGTAGGTGGACAGAAAACAATGACACACAAAACAGTAAACTTACCTAACAGTGACGCGTGTCCTGGCGTGTCGACACCTCCCCTAGACTTGTAGGTCCCACCTGTAACACACAGAAACTTGTCTAGAATCACACGAAAGACACATGCAATGACTTTGTCCTGACCCGTGAGAAAAACTCCTCCCCCTCCCATCCCAAACCCCACCCATCCCTCCCCTCCCCACCCAAACCCCCTCCCCTCCCAACCCATCCCCTCCCAACCCATTCCCCTCCCAATCCCAACCCCTCCCCTACCCCTCCCAACCCCTTTCACATCCCTTCCCTTACTCAGCCCCTCCCAAACCCACCCCTCATCTCCCTCCTCTACACATCCCATCTCAATCCACCGCCTCACACACTCCCTCACAACCCAACCCTCACACACACCTCCCTCCTCTACACATCCCATCTCAATCCACCGCCTCACACACTCCTTCACACCCAACCCTCACACACTCCTTCACAACCCAACCCTCAAACACTCCTTCACAACCCAACCCTCACAAACTCCCTCACAACCCAACCCTCATACATCCCCTCACCACCCTACCCTCACACACTCCTTCACAACACAACCCAACCCTCACACACTCCTTCACAACCCAACCCAACCCTCACACACTCCTTCACCACCCCACTCCTTCACCACCCAACTCTCAAACACTCCTTCACAACACAACCCTCACTCCCTCACAACCCAACCCTCATATACCCCCTCACAACCCAACCCTCACACACTCCTTCACAACACAACCCTCAAACACTCCTTCACAACCCAACCCTCACACACTCCCTCACAACACAACCCTCACACACTCCTTCACCACCCAACCCTCACACACTCCTTCACAACACAACCCTCACACTCCTTCACAACACAACCCTCACTCACTCCTCCACATGCAACCAGAAAATGACAGAAGTTGACCACCAGAACTGAAAGGGGTCAGCACTTTAGTGGCTGAACAGTCCGCTGTCGCTCAGTTTGCATCTGAAGATGTTTCTCTCTCTTCATGGTGTCCTTTTCCTGTCTTTAGGATGTTCTTAGTCTTCAAGATGTCGTTTTTCTCTCTTCAGGATGTCCTTTTTCTCTCTTCATGGTGTCCTTTTTCTCTCTTCATGATGTCCTTTTTCTCTCTTCATGATGTCGTTTTTCTCTCTTCAGGATGTCGTTTTTCTGTCTTCAGGATGTTGTTTTTCTCTCTTCAGGATGTTGTTTTTCTCTTCAAAACAGACTGACGCCGATGTTTGTGTTGTGTAATCACAAGGAATTCAGATTCTGAACCCTCTTCTTGGATGATATCTGATCCGTTTTGCAGTCTCTAAATTCTGTCCTTTCTTTCTTCTTTCTTTTATCTACTCATGTATATTTAGCCCATCATACACCATCACTGTGGTCATACAGACCTTGCCATCAAACACCATCATTAAGTACATTCTGTTCATCAAACACCATCACTGTGTAGACCTTGCTCATCAAACACCATCAGTATACTCCTGTAGACCCTGCTCATCAAACACCATCATTGTGTAGACCTTGCTCGACAAACACCATCAGAGGACTCTTGTAGACCCTGTTCATCAAACACCATCATTGTGTAGACCTTGCTCATCAAACACCATCATTGTACTCATGTAGACCTTGCTCATCAAACACCATCATTGTACTCATGTAGACCTTGCTCATCAAACACCATCATTGTACTCATATAGAACTTGCGCATCAAACACCATCATTGTACTCATGTAGACCTTGCTCATCATACACCATCATAGTACTCATGTAGACCTTGCTCATCAAACATCATTGTACTCATGTAGATCTTGCTCACAAACACCATCACTGTTTTCATGTAGACCTTGCTCATTAAACACCATCACTGTGTAGACCTTGCTCATCAAACACCACCATTGTACTCATGCAGACCTTGCTCATCAAACACCATCATTATGGTCATGTAGACCCTGCTCATCTCACACATTATTATTGTACTCATGTAGACCTTGTTCATCAAACACCATCGATGTATTCATATAGACCTTGCTCATCAAACACCATAATTGTACTCATGTAGACCTTGCTCATCAAACACCATCATTGTACTCATGTAGACCTTGCTCATCAAACACCATCACTGTAGTTATGTAGACGTTCCTCATCAAACACCATCACTGTAGTCATGTAGACCTTGCTCATCAAACACCATCATGTACTCATGTAGACCTTGCTCATCAAACACCATCATTGTACTCATGTAGGCCTTGCTCATCAAACACCATCATTGTACTCATGTAGGCCTTGCTCATCAAACACCATCACTGTACTCATGTAGACCTTACTCATCAAACACCATCACTGTACTCATGTAGACCTTACTCATCAAACACCATCACTGTACTCATGTAGACCTTACTCATCAAACACCATCACTGTACTCATGTAGGCCTTGCTCATCAAACACCATCACTGTACTCATGTAGATCTTACTCATCAAACACCATCACTGTACTCATGTAGACCTTACTTATCAAACACCATCACTGTACTCATGTAGACCTTACTCATCAAACACCATCACTGTACTCATGTAGACCTTACTCATCAAACACCATCACTGTACTCATGTAGACCTTACTCATCAAACACCATCACTGTACTCATGTAGACCTTACTCATCAAACACCATCACTGTACTCATGTAGGCCTTGCTCATCAAAAACCATCATTGTCTAGACCTTGATCATAAAAAATAACCAGTGTAGACCTTGCTCATCAAATACCATCATTGTCTAGACTTTGATCATCAAAAACCATCATTGTACTCATGTAGGCCTTGCTCATCAAAAACCATCATTGTCTAGACCTTGATCATCAAAAATAACCAGTGTAGACCTTGCTCATCAAATACCATCATTGTCTAGACCTTGATCATCAAAAACCATCATTGTACTCATGTAGGCCTTGCTCATCAAAAACCATCATTGTCTAGACCTTGATCATCAAAAATAACCAGTGTAGACCTTGCTCATCAAAAACCATCATTGTCTAGACCTTTATCATCAAAAATAACCAGTGTAGACCTTGCTCATCAAACACCATCATTGTCTAGACCTTGATCATCAAAAATAACCAGTGTAGACCTTGCTCATCAAACACCATCATTGTCTAGACCTTGATCATCAAAAATAACCAGTGTAGACCTTGCTCATCAAACACCATCATTGTCTAGACCTTGATCATCAAAAATAACCAGTGTAGACCTTGCTCATCAAAAACTATCATTGTCTAGACCTTGATCATCAAAAATAACCAGTGTAGGCCTTGCTCATCAAAAACCATCATTGTCTAGACCTTGATCATCAAAAATAACCAGTGTAGACCTTGCTCATCAAAAACCATCATTGTCTAGACCTTTATCATCAAAAATAACCAGTGTAGACCTTGCTCATCAAACACCATCATTGTCTAGACCTTGATCATCAAAAATAACCAGTGTAGACCTTGCTCATCAAACACCATCATTGTCTAGACCTTGATCATCAAAAATAACCAGTGTAGACCTTGCTCATCAAACACCATCATTGTCTAGACCTTGATCATCAAAATAACCAGTGTAGACCTTGCTCATCAAAAACCATCATTGTCTAGACCTTGATCATCAAAAATAACCAGTGTAGACCTTGCTCATCAAACACCATCATTGTCTAGACCTTGATCATCAAAAATAACCAGTGTAGACCTTGCTCATCAAACACCATCATTGTACTCATGTAGACCTTGCTCATCAAGCACCATCATTGTGGTCATGCAGACCTTGCATATCAAACACCACCACTGAACTCATGTAGACCTTGCTCATCAAACACCATCATTGTCTAGACCTTTCATATCAAACACGACCAAAGTGTAGACCTTACTCATCAAACACCATCATTGTGGTCATGTAGACCTTTCTCATCAAACACTATCATTGTGTAGACCTTGCTCAAGAATCACCATCACTGTACTCATGTAGACCTTGCTCATCAAACACCATCACTGTACTCATGTAGACCTTGCTCATCAAGCACCATCACTGTAGTCATGTAGACCTTGAGTCATCAAGCACCATCATTGTGGTCATGTAGACCTTGCATATCAAACACCATCATTGTGGTACTGTAGACCTTCCTCATCAAACACAATCATTGTGTAGACCTTGCTCATCAAACACAATCATTGTGTAGACCTTGCTCATCAAACACAATCATTGTGTAGACCTTGCTCATCAAACACCATCATTGTACTCATGTAGACCTTGCTCATCAAACACCATCACTGTATTCATGTAGACCTTGCTCATTAAACACCATCACTGTACTCATGTAGACCTTGCTCATCAAACACCATCACTGTATTCATGTAGACCTTGCTCATCAAACACCATCACTGTATTCATGTAGACCTTGCTCATCAAACACCATCACTGTATTCATGTAGACGTTGCTCATCAAACACCATCACTGTGTAGACCTTACTCATCAAACACCATCACTGTACTCATGTAGACCTTGCTCATCAAACACCATCACTGTGTAGACCTTGCTCATCAAACACCATCACTGTGTAGACCTTGCTCATCAAACACCATCACTGTACTCATGTAGACCTTGCTCATCAAATACCATCACTGTACTCGTGTATACCTTGCACATCAAATACCATTATTGTACTCATGCAGACTTTTCTCATCAAACACCATTACTGTACTCATGTAGACCTTGCTCATAAGACACTATCACTGTACTCATGTAGACCTTGCTCATCAAACACTATCATCGTGTAGACCTTGCTCATCAAACACCATCACTGTGTAGACCTTCCTCATCACACACCATTATTGTACTCATGTAGACCTGGCTCATCAAACACCATTATTGTACTCATGTAGACCTTGCTCATCAAACACCATCACTGTGTAGACCTTGCTCATCAACCACCATTATTGTACTCATATAGACCTTGCTCATCAAACACCATTATTGTACTCTTGTAGACCTTGCTCATCAAACACCATCAATGTACTCATGTAGACTTTGCTCAAACACCATCATTAAGTAGATCTTGCTCATCAAACACCATCATTGTGGTCATATAGACCTTGCTCATCAAACACCATTATTGTACTCATGTAGACCTTGCTCATCAAACACCACCACTGTACTCATGTACACCTTGCTCATCAAACACCATCACTGTGTAGACCTTGCTCATCAAACACCATATTTGTACTCATGTAGAAATTGTCCACAGGAAAAATACATGCACATCAACAGGTTGCTTAATATCGAAAGAAGGCACACTTACCATGGAAAAAGACAAATATGATACAGATGGGGAGAGTACATTAAAGACCTTTTTGAGGATGACAGGAACGAAGAACACATTATAAAAAAGAACTCTGAAGGACCACCCATAATGAAAGATGAAGTTAGGGCAGCACTGAAAAAGATGACACCAGGAAAAGCCCCAGGACCAGACAACATTATTACAGAGATGATTGAAGCCCTTGAGGAATTTGGCATAGAAAAAATAACAGTCCTCCTAAATGAAATTTACGACACTGGAAAAAAACCCAAAGATATGTCAAAATCAATTTTCATTGCACTTCCACAGAAGACAGGGGCTATATAATGCGAACTCCATCGCACAATCAGTTTGACGAGTCATGTAACAAAAATCCTGTTAATAATAATCATGATGAGGACAAGGAATAGAATCAAAACAGAAATAGCAGAAGAACAGTGTGAATTTGTGGAAGGGAAAGGAACTATTAATGCCATATACATCCTAACAACTATCATAGAGAGGTCAAATGAGATGAATAAGGATTTGCCTTTATGCTTTGTTGACTATACCAAGGCTTTCGATCGGGTAAGACATGAAGAATTGTTCAACCAACTGGAGAGACTCAATGTTAATGGAAAAGATCTACGAATAGTCAGAAATATGTACTGGGAACAAACAGCTGCAATGAGAATACAAAACAATATAAGCTCTTTCCAAAACATCAAAAGAGGAGTCAGACAGGGTTGTGATTTTTGTCACCAGATCCGTTTTCACTTTACAGCGAAAACATCATGAGAAACCTAGAAGAAGATCCTGGATTAAAGGTTTCAGGGAAAATGATAAACAACATTCGATACGCAGATGACACCGTGCTAATTGCAGAAAATGAAAGGGACCCACAAAACCTTGTAAATATACTAGAAATAGAAAGCAAAGGTAAGGGGTTGGAAGTAAACAGCAGGAAGACTGAAGTCATGGTGATCAGTAAAAACCATGAAATCCCACCATGCAAAATAACAGCAAATGGCACAACCTTGAGACAGGTTGATAAGTTTAAATACCTGGGAACAATCATTTCATCAGACGGCAGGTGCACATCAGAAATAGCCGGCAGAATTGGCCAAGCCAAAAGATGACAAGCATTCTTACCAACAAATGCCTATCAATTAATTAACATCAGGAAGAACGTTTTTGAATGTTATATAGAACCAATACTGTTGTACGGATGTGAGGCGTGGACGGTCAACAAGCAAAGCCAGAACAAAATTTTAAGAGGCAGCCGAGATGTGGTTTCTAAGAAGAATGTTGAAAGTTCCATGGACAGCAAAGAAAACAAACGAGACAGTCTTGATGGAGGCAGACACAAGTAGATCATTCATAAGGAAGATTAGGTTAAAGACAGGCAACATTTATAGGCCATTTTATGAGGAAGGGGGATTTGGAGCACCTGGTCACAATGGGAAAGCTGGAGGGAAAGAGAGCACCAGGTAGACCCAGAGAAAAAATGCTAAGACGGACTTGCAAAGTGGCTGAAGACGAGGAGGGTGGAGGAGATTCTTGGGGCAACAAGAGATACAGACAGATGGAAGTCCATGATCGCCAACGCCATGCGGCAGGGCACCTGATGATGATGATGAGACCTTGCTCATCAAACATCATCATTTACTCATGTAGACCTTGCTCATCAAACGCCATCATTGTACTCATGTAGACCTTGCTCATCAAACACCATCATTGTGGTCATGTAGACCTTGCTCATCAAACACCATCATTGTGTAACTTGCTCAACAAACACCATCATTGTACTCATGAAGACCTTGCTCATCAAACACCATCATTGTACTCATGCAGACCTTGCTCATCAAACACCATCACTGTACTCATGTAGACCTTGCTCATCAAACACCATCATTGTACTCATGTAGACCTTGCTCATCAAACACCATCACTGTACTCATGTAGACCTTTGCTCAAACATCATTGTACTCATGTAGATCTTGCTCATTGTATGCGATCACTGCACTCAAATCATACAGGAACACTGAGGGAGAAGAGTGGAAGAATGATTCGGATGTTCGCCAGCCAATAACTGAACTCGAGGTTCCAAGGTTTGTTTCCTCTTATGACCTTGACTTTTCTCCTCAGATTAGCTAGAATATTGAACTTAGGAAGGGGATGAAAAACAAGTCAGACTCGTGTGCCTTCCTGCCTGCAAATGCTATAAGAAAGCAGTTGAAAATTGTGAACAGCAGGGCATTTGCCCATCTCATCTGGCATAAAACATTGGAGAGAGAGGTTGTTTTTCCAGGTCCCTCCGCCTTGAAGACCAATTAACTTCCTTGCCTTTCTGAAATCTGTCAAGATATAATTAAAAAGATTAGATTGCAGTGCGGCAACAGGCTCTCAACAGGGACAGCAGCTACAGCTTCACATGGTTGTTCTGTTATCACAAAAAGAAATGAATACAAACATGAATATGAATCACTGAAGTCCTCTGGCTTGATATGCCAGGGTGGAAAGGACAGTGAACTTGAGCAATACCTACGACATCCCTATAACAACTACCTATAACATCCCAATGCCAGGGTGGAAAGGACAGTGAACTTGAGCAATACCTACAACATCCCTATAACAACTACCTATAACATCCCAATAACAACTACCTATAAAACCCAGTAACACCTGTAACATCCCAATAACAATTACCTATAACATCCTAATATCACCTGTAACATCCCAATAACAATTACCTATATTATCCTAATATCACCTGTAACATCCCAATAAGAACTACCTATAACATCCCAATAATAATTACCTATAACATCATAACACTATCACCCCAATAACTACCTATAACATCTCTATAACAACTGGCAATAACTACTTATAACAATAACAACTACTTATAACATCCCAATAACACCTGTAACATCAAATAACTACCTGTAACATCCCTATAGCAACTACCGATTAGATCCCAATAACAACTATAACAATAACTGGCTATGACATCCCAAGAACTACCTGTAACTATAACAATTACCTGTAACAATAACTACCTATAACATCCCAATAAAAGTTACTACCTATAACATCCCTATAACAACTAGCTATAACAGTAAGTGTAACAACTACCTGTAACAATAACAACTACCTATAGCAGCGCAATAACTACCTATCACATCTTGGTATCTATATCATCCCAATAACAACTACCTATAGCAATAACAACAAATACAACAATAACAACCTGCAACAATAACAATGACCTATAACATTAACAACCACCTACAACAATAACAACTACCTACAACAATAACTATCTACAACAATAACCTACAACACCTACCTATAGATAACAATAACAACTATAACTACCTACAACAGTAACAACTACCCATAACAATGACCTATAACAATAACAACAACTATACTGTATATCTATAATGTGACCATGCTCGAATGCAAAAGAAAAACGGATCTCTTGGATTCCTATGATGAACTCTTCCACTGGCTAAACATCTGTATGTAGTTGGACCATCCACTGACTGAAACCAACAGAATATTAACACCAAATATCTTATGTAGTCAGACTATCCACTGACTGAAACCAACGGAATATTGACAACAAACATCTACACTACGCACAAAAAGTTAAGGATCACTTGCACAAAAATTCATAACTTTCAAAATAAGAAAGCCAATGCGTTGAAGTTTGGCAAACATTTAATTCCATGCTTTAGTGATAACGATACACAATTGCCTTCAATTTCGAGCAATCGTTTGGTGTGTACATTTGATCAAAGTGGGTACGTATCGAAATTTGATTTCCCTAAGTCATTGAAATCACAAGACAGGACATTCTGATGCTCCCAAAAGTTCAGTAATGCGTGTAACCGCCATGGTTGTTCTGGCACTTGACGCAGCGAGTCCTCATCGAGTTGACCAGGTTGGTGAAGATCCTCTGTGGAAGCGCCTGCCACTCAGCCTGCAGCATCTGGTAGAGGTGTTGGGCATCCCTGGGAGGGGGTGGTTGCTCCTCACTTTGCGATCCAGCTCATCCCAGAGGTTCTCAATCAGGTTGAGATCGGGACTGCATGCTGGCCACTCCATTCTGTTGACTCCAGACTGCTGCAGGAAGTCGTTGACCACCCTTGCCCTGTGGGGGCGAGCGTTGTCATCCTGGTAGACAGCCGTCGGTCCCATCTGCTGCAGTGTAGGCACAGCCAGTGGTCGAAGGATCTCATCCCGGTATCGGAGGCCAGTCAGGTTACCCTGTACATGATATAAGGGTGTTCTGTGGTGAAGGCTGAAGGCCCCCCAGACCATTACAGAACCTCCACCAAAGGCCACCTTTTCTTGGACAGTGGTGTCAATAAAGCGTTGCCCTGGGCGCCTCCAGACCCTCAGTTGGCCGTCGTTGTGGTTCATGGTGAAGCGTGATTCATCACTGAACAGGACCTGGGACCATTGCTGACGTGTCCACCTCACGTGACGTCTGCAGAAGGCGCAGCGTGCTGCCCTATGGGCTGGAGTTAAGCGTGGCCGTACAGCTGGGCGACGAGAACGGAGGTTAAACCCATGAAGGCGGTTCCGTATGGTCTGCTGGCTGATGTTGATGTTAGTAGCCACCCTCAGCTGTCTTCGAATGATGCTGGAAGAGGCTGTTCTTGTCTGCAGGGCTTGTCGTTCAATGAGACGATCTTCACGTGGGTTTGTCTTCTTCGTTCGACCAGATCTACGTCTTTCATGGACCCTCCCAGTGGCTGTGAAGCGTTGAATCAGTCTGACAATGACCGAGATGGACACCTGAAGTTGCCTGGCCACTTCTCGCTTGGGAACACCATCTTGGAACCATGCAACAGCTCGTCCCCTCTCAAACTCTCTCAATTTTCGTCGTGGAGGCATTGTCAGATCAGGCCTACTACTGGTGGAATGTCTTCTTATAAAGCCAAGCAAGAGACAGCATCTCACACATAAACAGCAGTGCTTGCACGTGCATAATGGTTTTTCCATCTGGCTTGTGCAATGTGTTCAGGCAGAACGGTCCAAAACAAGGTCCTTTTTCGCAAGTTTCCGCTTTTCCGTTTGCGGCCAAGCTCAGTAGTAGAGAATCCCGTGCAATTTTCGCACTAACACAACATCGCCCACTTACAGCTGAACAAGAATTCATAACAATTTGGCTGGACTGAGAAATAAATAACAGTAGCGAACTGAGTTTATTACGCACCTGTTTTCTCATAGTGATCCTTAACGTTTTGTGCGTAGCTTATATGTAGTCTGACTGCCCATTGACTGAAACCAATGGAATATCAACACCAAACATCTGTATGTAGTCAGGCCATCCACTGACTGAAACCAACGGAATATTGACACAAAACATCTGTATGTAATCAGACTGTCCACTGACTGAAACCAACAGAATATTAAAACCACACATCTGTATGTAGTCAGACCATCCACTGACTGAAACCAACAGAATATTGACATCAAACATCTTATGTTGTCAGACTACCCAATGACTGAAATCAACGGAACATTGACACCAAACATCTGTATGTAGTCAGACTACCCAATGACTGAAACCAACGGAATATTAAGACCACACATCTGTATGTAGTCAGACTACCCACTGACTGAAACCAACGGAATATTATCACAAAACATCTTATGTAGTCAGACTGTCCATTGACTGAAACCAACGGAATATTAACACAAAACATCTTATGTAGTCAGACTATCCACTGACTGAAACCAACGGAATATTAACACAAAACATCTTATGTAGTCAGACTACCCACTGACTGAAACCAACGGAATATTAACACCAAACATCTGTATGTAGTCAGACCATCCACTGACTGAAACCAACAGAATATTGACATCAAACATCTTATGTTGTCAGACTACCCAATGACTGAAACCAACGGAACATTGACACCAAACATCTGTATGTAGTCAGACTACCCAATGACTGAAACCAACGGAATATTAACACCAAACATCTGTATGTAGTCAGACTCCCCACTGACTGAAACAACGGAATATTAACACCAAACATCTGTATGTAGTCAGACTACCCATGACTGAAACCAACGGAATATTAAGACCAAACATCTGTACGTAGTCAGACTGTCCACTGACTGAAACCAACGGAATATTAACACCAAACATCTGTATGTAGTCAGACTACCCATGACTGAAACCAACGGAATATTAAGACCAAACATCTGTATGAAGTCAGACTACCCACTGACTGAAACCAACGGAATATTAAGACCAAACATCTGTATGTAGTCAGACTACCCATGACTGAAACCAACGGAATATTAACACCAAACATCTGTATGTAGTCAGACTACCCACTGACTGAAACCAACGGAATATTAACACCAAACATCTGTATGTAGTCAGACTGTCCACTGACTGAAACCAATGGAATATTGACACCAAACATCTGTATGTAGTCAGACTACCCACTGACTGAAACCAACGGAATATTAACACCAAACGCCTGTATGTACATGAAGTCAGACTATCCACTGACCGAAACCAACAGAATATCAACACCAAACATCTTATGTAGTAAGACTATCCACTGACTGAAACCAACGGAATATTAACACCAAACATCTGTATGTAGTCAGACTATCCACTGACTGAAACCAACGGAATATTAAGACCACACATCTGTGTACACAGCCTGTGAAACCATATTCCTCATAACCATTCCAACCGTTAGAATATCCATTCCAATACATACTGTGTGGACATATGAATGCCATCATTATTTACGGAAAACCAAATCTGACCTGTCAAATCACCTGAATGTACAGAACCAGAAGAACACAGAAACAGAAACAGGATTTGCATTGAATATTATATATATATAAAACAAGACAAGACAGGCACAAATCTCCAGGCAACTGGCCTTTATCAAGCATACATTTAAAAAAAAACATACATAACAAAATGTATTGGGAGCGAGGACACAAAAACTTTACTGACATTTCGCTGAGCAGAAGCTGACTGATGTATGTTGGCTTAAGACCAATCCTAACCATTCAATCACGGCATTTGAGTCAAAATTTCTGTAAATCTTTCCACTGTGACGCCATAACACCTGAATGTTAACTTATGCCCAAATCTAACCATTCAATTACAGTGTCAAGAGTTACACGAATATATGTCCACTGCAACATCAGAACACTGGAATGTTAGCTTATGCTCAAACCTAACCATTCAATTACAGTGTACGAGTTACAAGAAATATGACCACCGTGACATCGAAACAACTGAGTGTTAGCTTAGTCTAACCATTCAATTACAGTGTACGAGTTACAAGAAATTGTCCACTGTGACGTCAAAACAACTGAGTGTCAACTTACATCCAGACACACCCAGACTTAATCATTCAATTACAGTGTACGAGTTACAAGAAATATGTCCACTGTGACTCAAAACAACAGAGTGTTTGCTTACATCCAACTTAACCATTCAATTACAGTGTACGAGTTACAAGAAATATGTCACTGTGACGTCAAAACAACAGAGTGTTTGCTTACATCCAGACTTAACCATTCAATTAAAGTGTACGAGTTACAATGTCTACATCCTATTCCAGTTTATCACTCACTCACCTGCTGAAGCCAAAATACAACTGCTCCAATGTGATGATTAAAACACACAAAAGCCAGAACATATGCATTACCTACTGAAAACAACATCTAACCATTCCATAACAGTCACTGAAAAGATGATGTTTCTGTTACAGTATTCTACAGAAAACTCATACACAGCAGTCAGATATTCTACTCACCTGCACTAATCATGCTGAGGTCGGGCCATTTCCAATCAAATTCTACATACCTCTCCCTTCCAAATCTTGTCTACTTCTTTAAAATATTTACCTTTCTACTAACCTCAGTCTTATCAACCATCTTGCATTCACATGCACACGCTCCTCCCCCCATCCCCACCCCACCCCCACATATCCACCCACACCCCCTGAAAAGAACAGAAAAGAAAGATGAACCTAAGTCGAGAGGGATAACCAAACTCAACTTTGATATTAACATTCCACAGTGACACACGCGCACACACACACTACATCAGTACATGACCTATAAAAAAACAAACAAACTTAAAACACTTTATGACTCCATGCACACATTCACTAACCATATGCCAAAACATCAAAACCCCACACAAGAAAATACTCAAAACAAACTAAACTCAAAAGTAGCTCTACCTGTCCACATACATTTCCAATTCCACACATGTTACTACCTACTCCCTCCCTCTCCTTCCTCAGTCTGGTCCCAATGAACCAACCAACTACAGATTTTTTTTCTTGGTATATACACAATGCATGCTCCTACGTATACATACATTTATTCAAAACACACACATACACACACACACAAAACAAAAGAAAAAGATCACATTCACACACACATTAACATTATTCTGTTTTTTTCTCTCTCTCTCTCTTTCTCTCTCTCTCACACACACACACACATACACACACACACACATACGCACACACACAAACACACACACATCACTGAATTATCATCTCCCTCCTCACACACACACACTTTATCATTTAACATTTATTTTGTCACACACACACACACACACACACACACACACACACACACACACACACACACACACACACACAACACACACACACCACCATTTAATATCGCTTTGTCCTCCCCCTCCTTTCCACAACACGCTGACATATTTAATATTTTGTTTCTCTCCCCTCTCACGCACACACACACACACACACACACACACACACACACACACACACACACACACACACACACACACACACACACACACACACACACACACACACACAAACAAATTTCATCTATTGCACAAATACCGAGTCAAAAAAAAATGCAGGGGAAAAATGCACACACTTGTAAAGAAAGATAATCCAAGTACTCCAGTCAAAGTATCTACCCATAAATTTGTCATAAAGTGGCAAGTAATCTTGTTCCAATCATCAACCCATAAATAAATATTAACAATATAATCCTTTCCATCATAATTTCTTCAATACCAATTTTTCACTATGATAAAGTCTGTTATGAATACTGATGATGAAGCTACACTTTGTACATAAAGCATGAGTGAATAAACATTTGTTGTATACCATACTATTAACTGGACAGTTTTACAGGCAGGAGTTACAGGGTATATATTTATATATGTTTCATTATTTTATTGACCCTTTCACTCCCACACCCTATCCACCAACTGCAAGAACTTAGCCTTTTGACTCCCTCAGCCTATTCCCAGCTTCCTGCAGGAAGCTGGTGGATAAGGTGAGGGAGTCAAAGGGTTAAGGTTCTGCTTTGCTAGTATGGTTCTTGGATTGACAATGCAGGATGCTGGTGGACAGGATGCGGGAGTCGAACAGTTAATTTCCCTCGATGTTTCGTTCAGTTTTGTTTATAAAAGATTTAGTAAAAAATAAATAAATAAACCCATACCCCTCCCCTTCAAAAACACCAAAAGAATGCAAAATGAAAAAAAAAACAAAAAAACACACGCATATGAACAAAAATGGAATGTTGGTTTACAACCGATCATCTAATGTATAACTTATCATGACTGATTCATAACTGATCACCTGGATCATATGTAACTGACCACAATTCACAGACTGTGATGCCATGCTACAGTCAAACACAGCGCCAGGTCAAACAATGAAGACAAAAAATACTTGCATGAGAAGAAAATCAGAATTTTTTTTTTTAAGAAAATAGGGCAAACATGTACACACAGTATCACCACCACCATCAAGTGATAACTGTTGTTAAGTACAGTTCTATTCAAATTTGCTGGATATCAAACAAATATCTCCAGCATCATGAAAAAAAGCATAAACTAAAATGTTCCAATATCAAGGCACACACAGCTAAACAGAAAAATAAGAAATGATAAACAACAACGAACAAATACATACCAAAGGACACATACTCCTACCAAGAAGAGAGACAGAAACAGAAACAGTGAAAGAGAAAGATTCTGAAATACAGAGACA
Source organism: Monoplex corrugatus (assembly GCA_030674185.1). NCBI lineage: Eukaryota > Metazoa > Mollusca > Gastropoda > Littorinimorpha > Ranellidae > Monoplex > Monoplex corrugatus. Next base: position 16,820,602 of record JAPXFY010000016.1, on the reverse strand, counting down.
GACAGACACAGAGAAAGGGAGTGAAAGAAAAAGATAAAGAAATACAGATAGAGAGTGAAAGAGAAAAAAAATTACATAGGGAGACAGAGAGACAGAGAGTGAAAGAGAAAGAAATACAGAGACTCGAGAGAGAGAGACAGACAGCAACAGAAATACAGAAAGACACAGATTGAAAGAGAGGAAGAGAAAGAAATGCAGAGAGACAGAGAGAAAATGTTCCATGGTATGTGTGCAACCGAGTTCTATGAGAGAAAAAAACCCCACTCCATGGCATGCGTGCAACCGAGATCTACGAGAAAGAAAAACAAAACTCCATGGTATGCATGCAACCGAGTTCTACGAGAAAAAAACTCCATGGTATGCGTGCAACTAAAAAAACCCATGGTATGCGTGCAACTGAGTTGTATGAGAGAAAGGAAGAAAAAGAACAAAACCACATTACCATCGAGGACATGTCACATCATACAAGAACACCACAAACCACAACATTGAATACAAAAACACCCCCCCCCCCCAAAAAAAAAAAAAAAATGAAAAAAAAATACAAGGGCAGACAACACACACCTAACCTGACCACTGGCTGTGAACCAGGTGACTTGACAACTGTACCATGTACGTAACATGAAGACGACCATGGGCTGACTGGTATGCACCAAGTACATCAAACACAAATAGGCGTGTTGGGTGTGGTGGTGACTGATGAACAAAGAAATGTCAAACATGCAATGATGCAGTAGTAGACCACTGTAGATGACAGGCGCACAGGGGGTTGTCCCACATGTCAATGTCCACCACGAGCACCAACACATTCACCAAGCACACAAAAAGTCAGCTAGGTATGGATGTCCGCTGGAGTATGGAGACCTCTTCAAACTATAATGCAGGTAATGTTTTTTACATTCACCTGTATTCTACCTTCATTGTAGCCAGGTGTGTCCACTGAAGTACGGAGACCTTCACACTATAAAGTATAATGCAGGTAATGTATTATATTCACCAAGATCTTGCCTTCAGCATAGCCAGGTATGTCCACTGGAGTACGGAGACCTCTTCACGCTATAATGCAGGCAATGTATCATATTCACCAGTATTCTGCCTTCAGCATAGCCAGGTATGTCCACTGGAGTATGGAGACTTCATACTATAATGCAGGCAATGTATTATAACCACCAGTATTCTGCCTTCAGCATTGCCAGGTATGTCCACTGGAGTATGGAGACCTCTTCACACTGCAATGCACATAATGTATTATAACCACCAGTATTCTGCCTTCAGCATAGCCAGTTATGTCCACCGGAGTATGGAGACCTCTTCATGCTATAATGCAGGTAATGTATTATAACCACCAGTATTCCGCCTTCAGCATGTCAGGTATGCCCACTGGAGTATGGAGACCTCTTCACGCTATAATGCAGGTAATGTATTATAACCACCAGTATTCTGCCTTCAGCATTGCCAGGTATGCCCACTGGAGTATGGAGACCTCTTCACACTATAATGCAGGTAATGTATTATAACCACCAGTATTCTGCCTTCAGTGTAGCCAGGTATGCCCACTGGAGTATGGAAACCTCTTCACACTATAATGCAAGTCATGCATTGACACAAAGTCATCAGTGGCCTGCCTTCAGCATACAGATGATAAATTGCTGAATGTCTGACTGCCATCACGCACATACAGGATGGTGCCCAGGTGTGTCAATATGTCGACACACAAAGCTCGCCGCATGCAAGTAACACATCGTCCGATGTTTGTTCGCCAGTACCGTTCTTTCCACATGCTGATGATGCCTTATATATCAACAGGAGAAGATGAAGAATGTCTGCCTTGTTCAAATGCTGCAGAGATGATCTACAAATCAACGGGAGAAGAAGAAGAATGTCCGCCTTGTCCAAATGTTGCAGAGATGATCTACAAACCAACAGCAGAAGATGAAGAATATCAGCCTTGTTCAAATATTGCAGAGATGATCTACAGAACAACAACAGAAGATGAAGAATATCAGCTTTGTTCAAATGTCAGCGGGCCACTGAACACTCCGCTTGCCAAGATCTGGAAGCGGCCATTTGTCCGTATTTTACAAAATTAACACCATGTAGACTTGTCTGTCTTGTATTTATTTCATTACATATTCCATATTGTGTGTCCTTTACCACACACTTGACTTTATATTCCACATAGTGTGTCTTTTACCACATGTTTGACTTTATATTCCACACAATGCGTCCTTTACCACACATTTATATTCCACATAGTGCCCTTTACCACACATTCATATTCCACATAGTGTGTCCTTTACCACACATTGACTTTATATTCCACATAGTGCGTCCTTTACCACACATTGACTTTATATTCCACAAAGTGCCCTTTACCACACATTTATATTCCACATAGTGTCCTTTACCACACATTTATATTCCACATAGTGTCCTTTACCACACATTTATATTCCACATAGTGTCCTTTACCACACATTTATATATCCACATAGTGTGCCCTTTACCATACATTTGACTTTATATTCCACATAGTGTCCTTTACCACACATTTGACTTTATTCCACATAGTGTCCTTTACCACACATTTGACTTTATATTCCACATAGTGTCCTTTACCACACATTTGACTTTATTCCACATAGTGTCCTTTACCAACATTTGACTTTATATTCCACATAGTGTCCTTTACCATACATTTGACTTATATTCCACATAGTGTCCTTTACCACACATTTGACTTTATATTCCACATAGTGTCCTTTACCACACATTTGACTTTATATTCCACATAGTGTCCTTTACCACACATTTGACTTTATATTCCACATAGTGTCCTTTACCATACATTTGACTTTATATTCCACATAGTGTCCTTTACCACACATTTGACTTTATATTCCACATAGTGCGTCCTTTACCACACATTTGACTTTATATTCCACATAGTGTACCCTTTACACACATTTGACTTTATATTCCACATAGTGTACCCTTTATCACACATTTGACTTTATATTCCACATAGTGTACCCTTTATCACACATTTGACTTTATATTCCACATAGTGTACCCTTTATCACACATTTGACTTTATATTCCACATAGTGTGCCCTTTATCACACATTTGACTTTATATTCCACATAGTGCTCCTTTACACACATTTACTATTTCCACATGTGGTCCTTTACCACACATTTATATTCCACCTAGTGCGTCCTTTACACACATTTATATTCCACTAGTGCGTCCTTTACACACATTTATATTCCACATAGTGCCTTACCACAAATTTATATTCTACATAGTTTCCTTTACACATTAATATTCCACCTAGTGTGTCCTTTACCACAAATTTATATTCCACTAGTGCGTCCTTTACCCACACATTTATATTCCACATAGTGTGTCCTTTACCACAAATTTATATTCTACATAGTGTGTCCTTTATCACATATTTATATTCCACATAGTGTGTCCTTTACCACACATTTATATTCCAAATAGCGAGTCCTTTATCACATATTTATATTCCACACAGTGTGTCCTTTACCACACATTTATATTCCACAGTGTGTCCTTTACCACACATTTATATTCCACATAGTGTGTCCATTACCACACATTTATAATTAATTCTGTTCTTTATCACACATTTCGCGATATATATTCCAGTGTCCTGTATCACATATTTCATTATATTTTCTGCATCAACTGTGTGTCCTTTAGCACAAAGCAGACGACAATTCTACATTATGTGTCCATCATAACATATTGCATGATGTAATCCACATCAATGTGACCTTTAGCAAACATTTATGGTCACAAACTGCCCATAACAGCATGCTGGCGACAGCAGTACACATCTAACAGGCAGAACAGCTGGTACTCACCAGAAGACAGGCAGAAACAGCATGATGGTGACAGCATCACGCATCTGAACAGGCAGAACAGCTGGTACTTGGCAGAAGACGGACAGGCAGAAACAGCATGATGGTGACACTACAGCAACACGCATCTGAACAGGCAGAACAGCTGGTACTTGGCAGAAGACGGACAGGCAGAAACAGCATGATGGTGACACTACAGCAACACGCATCTTAACAGGCAGAACAGCTGGTACTTGGCAGAAGACAGGCAGAAACAGCATGATGGTGACAGCAACACACACCTGAACAGGCAGAACAGCTGGTATTTTGCAGAACAGAGACTGGCAGAAACAGCATGTTGGCGACGGCAGCACACACCTGAACAGGCAGAACAACTGGTACTCAGCAGAACAGGGACTGGCTAAAGGAGAACCGGTGCTTAGCAAAGTCTTTCCCACGCAATGTGTGTCAAACAGCCGCAGAACACGTGTCTCCAGGATTGCCTTCTATCTTCTGTGTGAACAGTACAAAACAGCCGGTACTCACCAGATGAGGGACTGGCAGGAGCAGATCCTGGTGTCACCATCTCCCATGCAATGTCTGTCTTCAGGACTGGTATTCAGTTGAAGAGGGACTGGCAGAAGCAAAGCCGGGCGTCACCACTCTCCCATGCAGTGTTTGCCGAAGAACATGTGCCTCCAGAGCCAGTACTCAGCAGACGAGGGACTGGCAGCAGCAAACTCTTTCCTATGCAGTGTATGCCAATGAAAGGTGCCTCCAGGACTGGTATTCTGTCTTCTATTTGAACAATGCAGAACAGCTGGTATTCAGCAGAACAGGGTCTTGCAGAAGCAGATCCGGGCGTCACCACTCTCCCATGCAGTGTTTGCCGAAGAACATGTGCCTCCAGAGCCAGTACTCAGCAGAAGAGGGTCTCGAAGAAGCAGAGTCGAGCGTCACCAAACTCTTTCTCGTGCAATGTTCGCTGCAGAACACGTGCCTCCAGGGCTGGTACTCAGCAGAAGAGGGACTGGCAGAAGAGGGACTAGCAGAAGCAAACTCTTTCCCATGCAGCGTCTGCCGAAAAACACCTGCCTCCAGGATTGGTATTCAGCAGAACAGGGACTGGCAGAAGCAAACTCTTTCCCATGCAGCGTCTGCCGAAAAACACCTGCCTCCAGGATTGGTATTCAGCAGAACAGGGACTGGCAGAAGCAGAGCCGGGCGTCACCAAACTCTCTCCTATGCAGTGCCTGTTGAAGAATACATAACTTCAGGATTGGTCTTCTGTGTGAACAGTACAAAATAGCTGGTACTCAGCAGAAGAACTGGCAGCAGAAAACTTTCCCATGCAGTATCTGCCGAAGAACACTTGTCTCCAGGATTGTCTTCTATCTTCTGTTTGAACAGTGCAAAACAGCTGGTACTCACAGAAAACAGACTGGCAGAAGCAGAGTCGGCCATCGGGCATCACCACTCTCCCATGCAGTGTTTGCGAAAGAATAAGTGCCTCCAGGACTGGTACTCAGCAGATGAGGGACTGGCAGAAGCAGAGCCAGGCTTCACCAAACTCTCTCCCATGCAGTGTTTGCCGAAGAACACGTGTCTCCGGGGTTGGTACTCAGCAGAAGACTGACTGGCAGAAGCAGACCCAGGGGTGTCACCAAACTCTTTCCCATGCAATACCTGCCGCAGAACACGTACCTCCAGGGTTGGTCTTCTGTCTTACATGAAGACCCTCACCAGATACTGAAGAACGGTACGCCCACTCATCGATCAGACTGAAGAGTCCGACAGTATACGCATTTGTGTGTACTGACTGCACTGCAAGTGTTGCCAATTTAAGTTGGCTGAAGTTTTAAGTTTGTAGAATTATTGTCACCGTACAGAATCTCAAATAAATCTTAGACAATGACTGCGCAGAGGCTTTCCTCACAATCCAGGGACTAAGGCCATTATGAATACACAGAGAATGAACATCTGTCTCTCTCATTACACAGAAAATCAGTGATGGTCACAAAGGTCTCCAATTTTATGAGAAAACTTCCAATACTTCTCCATTACACAGATAATCAGTGATAGTTACAAGGGTAAACAATTTTATGGAACAGAAAATCAAAGGTGGTTATGAAGGTCTCCAATTTTATGGAACAGAAAATCAGTGATGGTGACAAAACTTCCAATATTTTTTCCATTACACAAAAAAATCAGTGATGATTACAAAGGTCTCCAATTTTATGACAAAAATTCCTTTACTTTTTCCATCACACACAGAAATTCAGTGATGGTTACAAAACTTCCGATAATTTTTCCATCAAACAGAAATTCAGTGATGATTACAAAACTTCCAATACTTTTTCCATCACACAGAAAATCAGTGATGGTTACAAAACTTCCAATAAGTTTTTCATTTCACAAAAAATCAGTGATGTTACAAGACTTCCAATACTTTTTTCATTACACAGAAAATCAGTGATGGTTACAAAAGTTCCAATAATTTTTTCATTTCACAGAAAATCAGTGATGTTACAAAACTTCCGACACTTTTTTCATTACACAGGAATTCAGTGATGGTTACAAAATTTCCAATACTTTTTCCATTACACAGAAAATCAGTGATGATTACAAAACTACCAATACTTTTTCATTACACAGAAAATCAGAGGTAGATACAAAGGTCTCCAACATAAATAAAGAATAAACTACAATACACAAAATACATTAAAAAAAAAACTAAGAATAATCTACAGTATGCACGTACGCAAAGAGAAGATCATGTTGCTTTCTGTATCAACGTTTTTTCTTTTTTTTTTTTTTTTTTCATCATTTTGTTTTCCACCGATTTTTTTTATTTTTTTTTTCCTTGTTTCTTTCTTTTTTTTTTTTTCCTTTTCTTTCTTTTTCCTTTTCTTCTTTTCTTTTCTTTTTTTTAATGTTTTTTACCTCTTCTCATGCGCAATCATTTTACAAAATATCATACACACACACACACACACACACACACACACACACACACACACACACACACACACACACACACACACACACACACAACAACTAATAAAACAAGACGAATACATAAAACTGGGATGTAAGGTCCCAGTCTTTCAGACCAGCTTGGGTGGAACCAAACCCCTACCCCATTGCCCTCTCCACCTCCATCCCCACCATACCACCACCACCCCCACCACCCCCACACACAATCGAAATGCCCTACATAACCACCCCAGCACCTTACATCCACCCTGGACCTCAAACTAAGATGAGATCCCTGAAAGTACTATGGTCCCACACATACCTTCCTCTCATCCTCCCCCCCCCTCCATCCCACACACACAATCTAAATGCCCAACATAACCACCCCTACACCTTACATCCACCCTGGACCTCAAACCAAGATGAGATCCCTGAAAGTACTATGGTCCCACACATACCTTCCTCTCACCCCCCTTGTCCCCCCCCCCCCACACACACAATCTAAATGCCCTACATAACCACCCCAACACCTTACATCCACCCTGGACCTCAAACCAAGATGAGCATCCCTGAAAGTACTATGGTCCCACACATACCTTCGTCTTATCCTCCCCACCCCCCCCCCCCACCTCACACACAGTCTAAATACCCTACATAACCACCCCAGCACCTTACATCCCCTCCCCCTCCTTCAATCCATACACATGCAAAAACCCCAATACAATAATAATCCATTCAAATAAAACCAACTCTGAAAACACGTACACTTGACCTTGTTAGCCCTCACAAACAAAAAAACAAACAAAAACAAAAAAGAAAAAAAAAACTGTAAAGGAGCATCAAGTACACATATCAGTGCATTTAACCCTTTGGCTCCTGCACCCTATTCACCAACTGCAAAAACTTAACCCTTTCACTCCCTCACCCTATCCACCAGCTTTCTGTACAGGGTGAGGGAGTGAAAGGGTTATGGTTTTTTTTGTTAGCACGGTTAACAATGCAGGATGCGGGAGTCAAAGAGTTAAACATATGTCAGGAAAAGCATCCATGCTGACCAGTCCATCAAATTCATCACAAAGGGTTGAACATATGATGTCAGGAAAAGCACTTTAGTATTGACGTTTCCGCCCAATTCATCGCAAAGGGTTTTTGAAAACAAAAACAAACTTAACCTTGTAGTTATTACTGTTATTTTCGTTTAAAGCCCAGCTGACTGCTTACAGCCATATCAGGGCTATAACCGTTTCAAACATACACAATAGTCCAACAGGAAAAGAAAAAAAAAGGAAAAGAAAATTAAAGTACACACATCAATGCATTCGCGTACATAATCTAATAAGATGCCCCTGGTGTCTACAACTCCATCTAATTTATCACACAGAGGATAAAAAAAAACACACCTGAATAGAAATTGAAACATACGTAAAGACACTAAATATACATAAAAATTGGCCTAAATTACCCAAAATCGCTTCCGCATATCTTACTTCCCTAAAGCCCAAACTGCAATTAATGCATGTACCCAAATATCAACCTTAAGAGAAAGTAAGTAAGACTTTATCGAACACATACTGGTGAATGGACCAGCAAGGTAGAAAATGATAGGAAGAAATGACAGAAAGCAAAGGAAGAAGAAAGAAACAAAAAGAGTGACAGAAAAGAGGAAATTTCTTGCACAGAATTTCCAGAAGGTGGGGATACTATTTATACTGAAAAAGCCCCCGGCATCCCCACGGGTGAGGGGGGGGGGAGGTGTTAACAGTTCAAAACACCAAGAAAAAAAATGACAGCAAGCACAGCATTCCAGAAAACAGGAATCAGAAATGCACAAAAATTAATCAGAGCCTATTAAGACACAACAAGACAAGACTAGACTAGACAAGGCAAGACAAGCATTCTGATTTATCTCTGTGCCTTTCTGATTCCTATTTGCATGAATGTTGGCTGTCGCGTTCACTAAGATTCCACAAATTGTCAAAAAGAAGACTAAAATAGCATCTGTTACATGAAATGGGGGGGGGGGGGAGCACAATTCATGTCATTGCGAACACACACACACACACACACACACACACACACACACACACACACACACACACACACACACACACACACACACACACACACACACACACTGTTGTTATCAACAACAACAACAACCTATCTTCCTTATCTGTTGTTTTCAGTAACAACAACAACAACAACCTATCTTCCTTGTCTGTTGTTTTCACTAATAACAACCACCTATCTTCCTTGTCTGTTGTCATCAACAACAACAACCTATCTTCCTTGTCTGTTGTTTTCAGTAACAACAACAACAACCTATCTTCCTTGTCTGTTGTTATCAACAACAACAACAACAACAACAAAAATAAGTTATAATCTATTCTTTTTTCCAGTCTTTCGTTTTAAGGACAATAACAACAATTATCTATTTCTTTTCATGTGTGATTTTTTTAAACCAACCACCACCTCCACCAACAACTATCACACACACACACACACACACACACACACACACACACACACACATGTACACACACACGTACACACACAGAGTCTTCATTTAACTAATACTTTGGTAATGTATTCCAGGTAATGCCAAAAATAACAGGAACCACTGGTTTCAAAAATAGCAGGAAAAACTTAGATAATGTATTCCAGGTAATGTCAAAAAAAATAACAGAAACCACTGGTTTCAAAAAATAACAGGAAACATTTGTTAGAAAATAAATATATAGAAAAAAGCACAATTCATGACATAACCATCTCTAAACTCAGCATTCACTTTCATTGTAACAAATAATTTGGAAAATTTGCACAAGACTTCACTTGATCCTGTCAAACTCAAACCAAAATAAAAACCTAAAACAAACATTCCCATGACAATTCAATGACTGGAGTTTTGGATCTCTCTCTCTCTCTCTCTCTCTCTCTCTCTCTCACATACACATACATACACATATACATTCACACACATACACAACACACACTTTTATACAAGCATTCACAATCAATCAGCAATCTAATCATTCACCACCAATACCACTCGCACCGCACCGCACCACACACACACACACACACACACACACACACACACACACACACACACCACACACACACACATACACACACACACACACACACCACACACTTTTATACAAACATTCACAACCATTCAGCAAACTAATTCACTACCACTACCACACACAGACACACACACTTTTATACAAACATTCACAACCATTCAGCAATCTAATCATTCACCACCACTACCACCCACACAACACACACACACACACACACACACACACACACACACACACACACACACACACACACACACACAACACACACAACTTATACAAACATTCACAACCATTCAGCAATCTAATCATTCACCACCACTACCACCCGCACAAAACACACACACACACACACACACACACAACTTATACAAACATTCACAACCATTCAGCAATCTAATCATTCACCACCACTACCACCCGCACAACACACACACACAAAACTTATTATACAAACATTAACAACCATTCAGCAATATAATCATTCACCACCACTACCACCACCACCACACACACACACACACACACACACCCCTTATTATACAAACATTCAAAAACCATTCAGTTATCTAATCATTCACCACCACTACCACCCGCAACACCTCCTCCCCTGCCATGTTTGTTTTACCTTCAATTTTACGATCTGTCTTCCCTCACCACCCTGCTTACCCCATCTGTCTGTCTTCCCTCACCACCCTGCCTACCCCATCTGTCTCTGTCTTCCCTCACCACCCTGCCTACCCCATCTGTTTCTGTCTCCCCTCACCACCCTGTCTACCCCATCTGTCTGTCTTCCCTCACCACCTTGTCTACCCCATTTGTCTGTCTTCCCTCACCACCCTGTCTACCCCATCTGTCTCTGTCTTCCCTCACCACCCTGCCTACCCCATCTGTCTCTGTCTTCCCTCACCACCCTGTCTACCCCATCTGTCTCTGTCTTCCCTCACCACCCTGCCTATCCCATTTGTCTCTATCTTCCCTCACCACCCTGCCTACCCCATCTGTCTCTATCTTCCCTCACCACCCTGTCTACCCCATCTGTCTCTATCTTCCCTCACCACCCTGCCTACCCCATATGTCTCTGTCTTCCCTCACCACCCTGTCTACTCCATCTGTCTCTGTCTTCCCTCACCACCCTGTCTATCCCATCTGTCTCTGTCTTCCCTCACCACCCTGTCTACCCCATCTGTCTCTATCTTCCCTCACCACCCTGCCTACCCCATATGTCTCTATCTTCCCTCACCACCCTGTCTACCCCATATGTCTCTGTCTTCCCTCACCACCCTGTCTACTCCATCTGTCTCTGTCTTCCCTCACCACCCTGTCTATCCCATCTGTCTCTATCTTCCCTCACCACCCTGCCTATCCCATTTGTCTGTCTTCCCTCACCACCCTGTCTACCCCATCTGTCTGTCTTCCCTCACCACCCTGTCTATCCCATTTGTCTCTGTCTTCCCTCACCACCCTGTCTATCCCATCTGTCTCTGTCTTCCCTCACCACCCTGCCTGTCCCATCTGTCTCTGTCTTCCCTCACCACCCTGTCTACCCCATCTGTCTCTGTCTTCCCTCACCACCCTGTCTATCCCATCTGTCTCTGTCTTCCCTCACCACCCTGTCTATCCCATCTGTCTCTGTCTTCCCTCACCACCCTGTCTATCCCATCTGTCTCTGTCTTCCCTCACCACCCTGCCTACCCCATCTGTCTCTGTCTTCCCTCACCACCCTGTCTACCCCATCTGTCCCTGTCTTCCCTCACCACCCTGTCTACCCCATCTGTCTCTGTCTTCCCTCACCACCCTGCCTACCCCATCTGTCTCTGTCTTCCCTCACCACCCTGCCTATCCCATTTGTCTGTCTTCCCTCACCACCCTGTCTACCCCATCTGTCTTCCCTCACCACCCTGTCTATCCCATTTGTCTCTGTCTTCCCTCACCACCCTGTCTATCCCATCTGTCTCTGTCTTCCCTCACCACCCTGCCTGTCCCATCTGTCTCTGTCTTCCCTCACCACCCTGTCTACCCCATCTGTCTCTGTCTTCCCTCACCACCCTGTCTATCCCATCTGTCTCTGTCTTCCCTCACCACCCTGCCTGTCCCATCTCTCTCTCTTTACCCCATTATCTCCCATGAGCCAGGATTTCACTTTCTGTTCTCATCTATTTTTTTCCTACAGTATGTTTTCAATATGGTATTAACTATCATCAACCCTAACCAACACTCCTGTCTCACCACATTATTTTCCCTTTTACCCGTATCCTGACACATACTTCACAATGGAATAAAAAAAAAAATTTAAAAAAGAAAATATCTCACAATATAGGCCTACATAAAAGGAAAGTAACGCTGAAGAAAAAGCTTCACACACTGTCGATATAAAAGAGAAGCAAGCAAGAAAAACTGAACCAAAAATTTCGGAAATTATAACGGCTGAATCTTCCTTAAACCAGGCCTTCAGTAGGGCCTACATGAGTAAAGGAGCATCACTCATGTGCATAGCATCAACTTACCTGTCCTAATACAATATGAAGAGAGATTAATGATTACACAGGTAGTACATATACTACACGTCATTATTGAAGGGCCAGGAACGTTTTTGAGTCAATTTTTGAAAGGAGAAATAACCTATTTTCTCTTACTCTTTTCTCCAATTCGTTGCCGTAACTGAATGGATAAGAGCTCAGACAACATTGCAGTTTCCTTTTGGCACGTGTTTGGGGATTTGCCGATTTGCAATGGGCGGCCCAAGGAAGACAATTTCCACACGAAATTGTCGAATCTTCAGCAGGGTCTCTCTGACGACGCAGGCAAGGTAGCGACAAAATTCGCTTTGCACGTGCAAGGCAAGCCCTTTTTGAACACTACTCCAGCCAAAGTTGCCCGCAGACGAGGATAAAAAGGACCCGTTCTTGGTTCGTTTTAACCATGCTTGCAAGACGACGGATGAGCAGCGGGGGAGAGCCCTCGCTCTGCTTGATGAAGGCCTAGCGCAGCGGGAAGTTGCTAGACGACTTGAAGTGTCGCATTCCACAATCCAGAGACTGCTGGAGCGCTTCAATGAGACTGGAGCAGTCCAGGAAAGGCGTCACACGGGTCGACCCAGAGTAACGACAAGACAGCAAGACCGCTACCTTGCCCTCTCCGTCCTGAGGGAAAGGGCATCCACTGCGGTGACCTTGAGGGGTCAGCTGAGGGACGCAACAGGTGCTAACATCAGCTGCAGCACGGTGAGAAGACGGGGCCGTCCGACCCGTGCTGTCACCGGTCAACAGAGTGCGCCGCATGACCTGGGCCAGGGAGCACGTGACCTGGACAAGGCAACAGTGGGCCCGGGTCTTGTTTTCGGATGAGTCCAGGTTCACCCTGACCTTTAACGATGGCCGGGCTCGGGTGTGGCGACGTCAAGGGGAGAGGTTCGCTGACGCCACTGTCCAAGAGCATAACCGGTACGGCGGCGGGTCGGTGATGGTGTGGGGTGGCATGAGCCGTGGTACCCGGACCCCCCTGCTCCCCATTGACGGCATCCTGAACGGGGTCCGGTACCGGGACGAGGTTCTGGCGGCCGTGGCACTGCCTGCGCTTGTGGACCTTGGTCAAGGCGCCATCTTCCAGGACGACAATGCACCTGCGCATCGAGCACGCCTTGTGACCGACTTCCTGGAGCAGCATGAAGTCGTCCGTATGGCCTGGCCAGCGTGCTCACCTGACCTGAACCCAACTGAACACCTCTGGGATGTGCTCGGGAGGCGCATCAGGGACAACCACCCCCCACCGGGCACCCTGGCCAGGCTGGTCGACATCCTGCAGATCGAGTGGGCGGCCATCCCTCAGGACACACTCCGTACCCTTGTGGGGTCGATGCATCGGCGCTGTGAAGCATGCATCCAGGCTCGGGGCGGACACACGCGATATTGAAAACAGATTGGCCAAATCTGACACTTTCTGTTTTTTGAAAAGGGGGGGATGTTCCTTTAAATGCATGTGCTGTTCACTAATGGGTCATTGTGCTAATTTCTTTTTCCAAAACAGGTGTGGAAATGATGAAATAAAACATAGAATCAATTCTAAACATTGTCAATTATTTCAACTTAAAATTAGAGAGGAAGGAAGAAGTGGCCCTTAAATTATGATTAGGAGTATATACACAGACCATACTGACTGACCTACACCACCAATATGAACTGATGGGTGGTAATATACACAGACCATACTGAATGACCTACACTACCAACATGAACTGATGGGTGGTACATAAACACAGACCACACTGACTGACCTACACTACCAACATGAACTTACAGAGGGTGGTACATGCACAGAAATACTGGCTGATACACCCAAAACACCAGCCGTTGTACACTACACCAACTTACCTGTCCAGTAGTATATTAGCATTATGAAAGAATTATGCAGACTGAAGGATGCATACATACTGGCCGATTTAAAATATCAACTGAAGTCAACGCAAGACCAGATTACACTGTACTGATCAGTTCCAATACAGTATCAGTCACACACACGTACAAGAATATATAGCAGGCAGACTGCACTATACTGATCTGTCCAATACAGCATCAATCACAGACGTACATGTACATTACAGAAGGCAGACTGAACTATACCGGTCTGTACAATACAGTATCAATTACAGACGTACATTACAGAAGGCAGACTGCACTATACCGGTCTGTCCAATACAGTATCAATTACAGACGTACATTACAGAAGGCAGACTGCACTATACCGGTCTGTCCAATACAGTATCAATTACAGACGTACATTACAGAAGGCAGACTGCACTATACCAGTCTGTCCAATACAGTATCAATTACAGACGTACATTACAGAAGGCAGACTGCACTATACCGGTCTGTCCAATACAGTATCAATTACAGACGTACATTACAGAAGGCAGACTGCACTATACTGGTCTGTACAATACAGTATCAATTACAGACGTACATTACAGAAGGCAGACTGCACTATACCAGTCTGTCCAATACAGTATCAATTACAGACGTACATTACAGAAGGCAGATTGCACTATACCGGTCTGTCCAATACAGTATCAATTACAGACGTACATTACAGAAGGCAGACTGCACTATACCGGTCTGTACAATACAGTATCAATTACAGACGTACATTACAGAAGGCAGACTGCACTATACCAGTCTGTCCAATACAGTATCAATTACAGACGTACATTACAGAAGACAGACTGCACTATACCGGTCTGTGCAATACAGTATCAATTACAGACGTACATTAAAATACAGAAGACAGACTGCACTATACCAGTCTGTCCAATACAGTATCAATTACAGACGTACATTACAGAAGACAGACTGCACTATACCGGTCTGTCCAATACAGTATCAATTACAGACGTACATTACAGAAGACAGACTGCACTATACCGGTCTGTCCAATACAGTATCAATTACAGACGTACATTACAGAAGACAGACTGCACTATACCAGTCTGTCCAATACAGTATCAATTACAGACGTACATTACAGAAGGCAGACTGCACTATACCGGTCTGTCCAATCAGTATCAATTACAGACGTACATTACAGAAGACAGACTGCACTATACCAGTCTGTCCAATACAGTATCAATTACAGACGTACATTACAGAAGGCAGACTGCACTATACCGGTCTGTCCAATCAGTATCAATTACAGACGTACATTACAGAAGACAGACTGCACTATTCCGGTCTGTCCAATACAGTATCAATTACAGACGTACATTACAGAAGGCAGACTGCACTATATCAATCTGTCCAATTCAGTATCAATTACAGACGTACATTAAAACACAGAACAAACACTGCACCATACCGGTCTGTCCAATACAGTATCAATTACAGACGTACATTACAGAAGGCAGACTGCACTATACCGGTCTGTCCAATACAGTATCAATTACAGACGTACATTACAGAAGGCAGACTGCACCATACCGGTCTGTCCAATACAGTATCAATTACAGACGTACAAGAAAATACAAAAGGTAAGTATAAGTATATCTACAGTGAATGTCAGCACAATGTCAGCGGAAATCTGGCAACCTCAGCACCAACAGCAATGGCACTAACCTTAAACAAGTCAGTGAATTCAAACATCTCAGCAGTGTTTTCACAAAAAATAAGAAAATCAGGCAACCTCTACACAAACACCAATGGCACTACCCTCAATTCAAACACCTCAGCAGCATTTCACACAAAACACCAATGGCACTACCCTCAAACAAGTCAGTGAATTCAAACACCTCAGCAGCATTTCACAGAAAAAGGAGAAAAATCAGGCAACATCAGCACCAACACCAATGGCACTAACCTCAAAACAAGTCAGTGAATTCAAACACCTCAGCAGCTTTTCCACAGGGGACAGAAGATTCAGCAGATGGAAACCAGACTCCAGACAGCAGACAATGTCAGTTACCAATCTGCCCCATTCCTGAAACACTCAGCCAAGCTGTCAATTCCATTGTCATCCCCACTGATACACCTGTGCCAGACCTGGACCCTGATCAAGTCCCAGGAACACAAAATCACCTGTATCATACACTGCTTTAACACAAGCTGTTAATGGCCCAGGAACACAAAATCACCTATGATATACACTGCTTTAAGATAAGCTGTTAATGGCCCAGGAACACAAAATCACCTGTATCATACACTGTTTTAAGATAAGCTGTTAATGGCCCAGGAACACAAAATCTCCTGTGTCATACACTGCTTTAAGATAAGCTGTTAATGGCCCAGGAACACAAAATCACCTGTGTCATACACTGCTTTAAGATAAGCTGTTAATGGCCCAGGAACACAAAATCACCTGTGATATACACTGCTTTAAGATAAGCTGTTAATGCCCCAGGAACACAAAACAGACATAATGTACTGCCTTAACCCTTTCACTCCCCCATTCTGTCCACCAGCATCCTCCACTGTCAACCCTACTAACAAAGCAAAAATTTAACCCTTTGATTCTCTCACCCTGTCCACCAGCTTCCTGCAGGAAGCTGGTGGATAGGGTGACAGAATCAAAGGGTTAAGTTTTTGCAGTTTGTGGATAGGATGCGGGAGTCAAAGGGTTAAGATAAGCTGTTAATGCCCCAGGAACACAAAACAAACTGACATAATGCACTGCCTTAAAGATGAGCTGGTAACAAGATACATAAGATACAAATATGTACAGCATGTCCTGTCTCCAGTAAAGACACTACACTACAGGACAAAATTATGATATAAATACGCACACAATTATCGTGTCCTCTCAAGCAGCAAAAGAACATGAAATCTCAAATAAAATATGCATTATCAATTGTCACAATCTTCCTTCCCCAACAACTCCCCTCCCCCCTCTCAGCCTTTCCCAATGTCCCAGAACTGTGCTGTGTAGTCTGGCACCACACTGGCACCACTGGCCCCGTGGTCAGGGTCCCCAAAGTCTATAAATTATGTCTTTACAAATACATATGCAATCACATCATAACCACGACTATAAAGAAAATTTTAGCATATAAATATGCACGTATACTACATTACAATCAGCTCTAAAATGATAATTTCATCAAATAGTAGGCAATTACATAAAGCATCATCATCTCCACAAGTAGAATTTTAACTAAATTATGAAGTTCTACGAAGAAAGTTTTAACAAAGACACAAGCCATAACATTACACCATACTAAGTTCATCACAGACAGATTTAACACATAAATATGGAACTCTGTTACAATTTATCATAATGACAAACGCTAAAGAACTGTACAGCTCTTCAAAAACTGCACAGAAGCATAAAAAATTAAATGGCACTGCCACTAACTTATTAACACATACACATATTCCCACGCATTTATACCCATGCTCACACACATTTATTGAAACAGTGAGAAATGGTGACATTGGTGATACTTGGTATGTTCATTAAAAGCATGTCTAGCTGAACAATTGGCAGTTTTATACACAAGGATGTCAGTTTGTAGCTTTTTAAAGCCTGTTTGTTTCCATCGAATCACCAGCCACATCTTATCTGTTGGCTAGATCTGTAGTGGTACTGAACTACGTATCTGTTGGATTTAATTGAATGGGTAATTGTGTGTGTGTGTGTTTTGTTTTGTTTTGTTTTGTTTTTTTATGTTTCTTTTTCAAATCTGTCTATTAGTTGTTGTACAAGTATTATGTCTCTTTAATGTGTGTGTGTGTGTGTGTGTGTGTGTGTGTGTGTGTGTGTGTGTGTGTGTGTGTGTGTGTGTGTGTGTGTGTGTGTGTGCGCGCGCGCGCGCGCGCGGCCTCTAAAGTTTTTGTGTGCTCTCCTACACATTTTCCTTAAATTTCTTTATTTGGTGGCTTTGACCCGGTTTGTCTCTAATTTTAGCTGTCATTATCTGAAAGGGGCACCAAAGAGCTTTCCGTCAGTATATTACATGCGCGGGTATTGCACAGGTTACGGTTCATAATAAAGAGACAAAAATGGATACTTTTGGTAGGAAATTGCGTTCTTTCTGCTGCGATCAGTGCATTAAAATACCATTTTAAATCAATATTTTTTCCCCAAAAAAATTTCCGTGGGGGATAGATTATAGTCTACAGAAATCAGTTTTGAGAAAAAGTCAAAACACCCCAGATAGACCCTCAGTCACCATTTCAGCTCCTACTGCTGTTCGACTGACTGCGAATTAAAGACATTTCGTGGTTGGAGGTCACAACTGGGACATTCAGATCAGTAGTGAACAGGCCCGTGTTTGTTTTTGTGTGGGATAACAGGTCCTATGACTGAACACTACACTGAATACCGGAAAACACAATAATTGGGGCATTCAGATGAGCAGTAAAGAGGCCATTTTTTCGGGACCTATGACTGAACACTACGCTGAATACCGGAAAACACCACAATAACTGGAACAATCACATGGGCAGTGAACAGGCCAGTTTTTCTTTGTGGGTGGGATTGAACACGAAACACCAAATGATTTTTTTAGTTCAAGGCTCTATCAAACAAGTTGAACAGTCAGCATCAAATATCCTACAATCACACTTCATCACAGTATACATCCAAGGTGCAACTTAGAAAAAGTAAAAAAACTGAAAGGGGTCCAGGGGCCAGAAGCGCCCCGTACGGGGGGTCTGGGGGGCTATGCCCCCAGACGCTGAAGCTTTTTCAAAAAACGGATTTTCCGTTTCTGACTCTTTTGAAAAAACGGATTCCGTCGTCAAACGGAAAAAGTTGCACCCATGTAAATAACATCGTTGAACAGCCAGCATTAAATGTACTACAATGATACTACAAGAAATCACAATAACAGTATAGTAAAACTACAATATATAGCCTATCGTTGAACAGATCAATAATGGTACAGGGAAAACCACAATATATATCATTGAACAGATCAGTTACATACCTGCCATTTCAATTGTCACAGTTGATCACACCGTCTCAAGAATCCAACATTCCCCAACACCCCGAAATCAACCTTTAAGGACTCATAGTCAAACTCACAACACACCGAGATCAGTGAGGAAAATGCACGGAATTACACTTACACACGCACACACACAAACCAAACACACACAAGCACGCAACGCACACGAAATACACACGAAAGACAACGAAATTATCTTACAACATAATGAAATACGTAGCGAAAACCCCTACGACTGGGAAGTACACGAAACCAATAAATTATAAACGAGTAAAGTACAAAGAAAGTGAGTGCCCTATGGACAGAGAATCAGAATGAGAGAACTAAACGAAATTTTATACACGCAAAATACAAAACTTCAAATTTATGTGATACAAAACTACGATACAAACAGGCACAAGCTACAACAGAATTCAAATTTAGGTGCTTCGAAATAGCACGATTGACAAAATGTAGCACAGAGAAAAGACTAAGCACAACTACAAAACTTCCAATTCATTCGATGAAACCTTCCGTGACTCGAAATCCAAATGCAAGTAAGAGAACACGTCACGGCTTTTTTTTTTTTTTTTTTCAGCTTTTATACGAACACAACCCATCACCATAGCAACCGTAGGTCCATTTCCTTTAAGAGGGGTGAAAAGATTTATAAACGTTTTTGGCAATCAAAGTCTGTACCCATGTAGTAAAGATGACCAAAAGCTGTCACCCCCTTGTTATAGACTCAACCAAACTCCACGTGCAGCACGTTTCAAACTGACACGTTCCTTCTTCTTTTTTACAAGTCCACGGGAAAATCACACAGTTGGGACCGATGTTCACTTTGTGTGTGAGTGTGTGTGCGTGTGTGTGTGTGTGTGGTGTGTGTGTGTGTGTGTCTGTGTGTGTGTGTCTGTGTCTGTGTGTGTGTGTGTGTGTCTGTGTGTGTGTGTGTGTGTGTGTGTGAGTTGTGTGTGTGTGTGTGTGTGTGTGTCTGTGTGTGTGGTGTGTGTGTGTGTGTGTCTGTGTCTGTGTCTGTGTGTCTGTGTCTGTGTGTGTCTGTGTGTGTGTGTGTGTGTGTCTCTCTCTCTCTCTCTCTCTCTCTCTCTCTCTCTCTCTCTCTCTCTGTGTCTGCTCCGTCTTCTTTTTTTTACATGTCCACGGGAAAATCACATGGGTTGGACCGATGTTCACTTTGTGTGTGTGTGTGTGTGTGTGTGTGTGTGTGTGTGTGTGTGTGTGTGTGTGTGTGTATGTGTGTGTGTGTGTGCCAGTGTGTATAACATGTGTTAGCAAAATGAAATACTTCTTAGCTGTTTGATTTTTACCAAAGTAAATTTTTACCAAAGAATATTTTCATCAACGTAGCCTATATTTTTTAAAAAAGTGATGGATAATAATGATAAAGATGATGATGATGCACAGGGATCCACGCTCATAGAGGGGAGAAGGAGAACTGATATATGACCTTTGTTTTTTGACCAGTCAAGATTCGAACCACTGCTTTCTGAATTTGTCACTTCTCACTTCCTAGGATGTGTATTTTATCCACTATGTCACACTCCGCTATCAGTAAGTCATGGTCAACGAACAAGTCAGATTGAGTCTGATTCAGTTCTGATTCAGTTAGAGTCACAGGGATACAATACCTTACATCTTCTTGGCACCATTTTCAGAACAGTTTATAACCAGGAGAAGAGTGACTGAATGGTTCAGACGTTCACCTGTCAGTGACAACTCAAGGTTCAAGGGTTCGTTTCTCACTGAACTCTCGATTCTTCTCTCCTCAGTTAACCTGAAAATTGAACTGAATGTCTAGTCCTTCAGAAAGGGACGAAAAACAAGTTGGACCCGTGTGCCTTCTGGCCTACGCACGCTTAAGGTCCCACGATAGTTGAAAATCGTGAAGATCAAGTCATTCGCCCGACCACCCTAGTACAAAATATTGGGGAGATAGATTGATTTCCCAGGTCCCTTCCCCTGTAGGCCAATCAGCCTTCTTCCCTATCTGAAGTCTTGGTAAAAAAAAAAATTAAAAAAAAATTAAAAAAACGTGGGTGGCGCTGCACTGCGGCGACGTTCTCTCAAAGGGGACAGTAGCCCGAGTTTTCACAAGGTAAATCCACTATGACAAAAGAAATGGATATGAACATGAATATGAATTTGAATATAAACATGAATATGAAATCACATTTGGTAGACTCATCTTTTGTTACTGCAAGTACATCTCCTACCCCATCTGTTCTCATTCACTCTACAAAACTGTCTAATATTTTCTCCCTTGACCTACTTGGTGCTTTTTTCCCTCCAGATTTCTTGCTGTGACTAGGTGTTCAAATTTCTCTTGCCTCATAAAGTGTCCTATAAATGTTGCTTGTCTTTTCCTAATTTTCTTCATTCCTGCTTTTTTTGTTTTGGTTGTTGTTTTGTTTTGTTGTTTGTTTTGTTTACCTCTTTCAAGACTGCCTCGTGCTGTTTTGCTCTCCACGAAACATGGCGAGACTCACGAAAATCTGCACAAACAAACAAAACTAGACCACACACACACACACACAAAAGAAAAATAGCCACATTAATCTCCAGATGTAAACCAACATGCAGACAAAAAAACAACAACACACAAACAAACAAACAAACAAACAAACAAACAGGACTGGACAAAACCCGGCCACATTCATCTCCAGATGTGGTTTGACCATACACACGGCAAACGAAAGAACAAGAAGTTCACAGGCAGACAAGGTGAGTAATTCAATTCAACTCAATTTAATTCAATTCAGTAACATTTTGTTGGTCCACTATGAAACTGATTTGTGCAGCCATAGGCTTGTAATAACACATACACACAAACATACGCAACATACATACACGAACTTATCAAACACACAGCCCAGAAGAACAAGAAAACCAATGTAAGCGCGTCTCCAACAAGACAAAACAAAACAAGCGCAAATTTTCGGCCAACTAGCCTTTGTCAAGCGCGAACGCACGGTCACAGACAAATCACAGACACCAAACAATGGATAATAAAAACGGGACTAAAAACTTCCCTGCCGCCTCGTCCAGTGGGTAAGAGATGGAATGCCCATGTCATCATGAGCAGTAGTAAGAAAAGGGGAGAGGGGAGGCAACTATGATGTCAAAAGGGAAGTGAGATGAGTTCTGCAATTTTGAGAAGTGGCCATGCTATATCGGTATAGCCCTGTTCTGAAGAAGGCACAGGGCAAGAGCCAAGAGATAAGGGAGTATATTGTGCCCGGTGCCAAGAATCTGGTGGGCGCGGGCAGTCAATCTTGTTTTGGATCTTGTAAAACACACAGCGGCAAAAAAAAAAAAAAAAAAAAAAAAAAAAAAGAGAGAGAGAGAGAGAGAGAGAGAGAGAGAGAGAGAGAGAAAGCCTAAGCAGAGAGAATGTTGCACATGCACGTGTAGGTTGAACGTGCAAATGTCTGTGGGAAAGAACGAATTCAGGTAACGAGATGTTCTTGCATGTGTACGGAGCTCTAAACCTTAGACTTCTGACCAACCGTCTTTGACTGATCTCTTCGCGTAATGGGTGTGTTTCATCTGTCAAAATTCTCGTGAGTCTGCCGGTAATTTTCCTCTTGCGCATGTCACTAAAAGAGATGGAGATATTCTTTATAATGAAATAGGGTTATGTCTAATTTAAGTGTTGGTCAGTTGTAAAATGATTTATTTTTGGTGTAGTCATGTGTCAATCGCCTACACGTAAAACCATGCAAAATGTAGTGAAATGTCATTCAAATTTCACATTATTGATAAGCCACTCACCATTTTGATGGTTCTGGTCAGTAGTTCAGCCATAATGGATACAGCCAGACTGATGATGTCATATCCACCATCTCTGAGGCACTGACAAGGTTCTGACGATGCTTGGACTGAAAGTCTTTCCGGTCAGGCCATTCTAAAAATTCTTCAGTTTTGTTTGAGAGTTAAATTATGAAGGTAAGGGGTGGAGGGGTGGGTGGGGGGGGGGGCACAGTTTTCGCGGCGTATTTCCCAGAAAGCAATTGTCCTTTTATCAGATGGATCAAATTCATCAATCACAGCCGAGTTGTAAAGTCTGCTTTATTGAGTTGACAGACCCGTTACTGACCTACTTGATCGAATCATTTATTCATCATGATACATAGATATGATAGATGTAGAAAGATAGATATAGGCATATTGCAATGACTGTTACATTTCGTTCATTTCATACATTATGTGAACTTGGGTCACCAAATAAGATAATATCTTATAGGCCTATATATATATATATATATATATATATATATATATATATATATATCATATTTATAGCCTTCTCAGTGATATGGACAGGAATGTTTTATAGCTACAAAAGTACACTGTTATGATAAATGGACAGAGACATAGTAGAAATATTTATTAAGTAAAAGAAGATTCAAGATGTCAGAATGAAGAGGTTTCAAATTAGAATCATACACCCAATTAAGGAACAAACAAATCATGAACAGGAATCTCAAGATTATTGGTAAGTCCCAAGACAAATAGAATACATTTCGTTTTCATAGCCATTTTAAATCTCACCAGCAATCGTTCTTTCATCTCATCTTTAGAGAGGACCAATTTCCAGTTTATTTCTGCCATTGATCTCATAGCTTAAATATGTATTAAATGTAGCCGTGCTTACCCAAAGACGTGTAGCAGACGCCTTTTCTTCTCAAACGACCTTGAGTACAGTTACCTCCCTTGGTTCAGTGATTCTCAAAGATATTAGGAAATTCTATTATTTAAACCCTTAAAGGCTAGAAAATGAGAAACTTGTGCATTCTAGTTTAGCAGAAAAATATGTATTTCTTATGAGAAATGTCCTCGAGGTGAAATTTACCCTCGTTTTCATAAAAAAAAAGATTTTGTTGCTCGATCGTTCGGTACTATTCAAATTTCCGACCATTGAGCCGTGACGATAATCGGAAATGTGTAAAATAATGAAATAAATTGCGGAAATTTTAAGACCAAGATTAGAATGTTGGTATTCTAATCTTTCATTTGAACCACACCACACCTGTAACCATTAGATATTAAGCTTGCACTGACAGAAGTTTAGGACAAGTCAAGGTGCAGCAAACCGCCAAAATGACCACCATCATGCCTGGATGTAGGATCGAATTCTTAATCTTATGTTTAAAATCTGTCTTAAAATATACAATTTCATTTATATTTTGCTCCTTTTATAAATAGAACTGGTACTGCGATAAAATGTTGCTAAGCAGCAAGGTATTAAAAGAGATTTTTGGCATTCCGTATTGTGGTCGAACTGCGCGTGTCCAAACTAGAATCATTTGTGTTTTGGGGTACCGATACGTCCCAGGTTCGACGCATCCCAAGTTCGATACGTCCCAGGTTCGATACGTCCCAGGTCTGAGGTGTCCGTTTAAGGGCAAAAAGTGGATACACCACGTAACACGAAAACAGTATAAATCGTGTTTGCGTGTACGTCTGTGTGTGTGTGTGTGGGGGGGGGGGGGGGTTGTTTGCGCGCACGTATGAGTATGTGTTGCGCGCATGCACGAGTGTGTATGTGTGTGCGCATCTGCGCGTGTGTGTATGTGCACGTGCGCACGTGTGTGTGTGTGACTGTGTGTGTGTGTGTGTGTGTGTGTGTGTGTGTGTGTGTGTGTGTGTGTGTGTGTGTGTGTGTGTGTGTGTGTGTGTGTGTGCACGTGCGAGCTTGTGGTTGGCTTCAGTTTTCGTTTGTATACAGAGGTCCCTCTGGAAGATGGTGAGAAAGGAGGGGAGAGAGAGAGCGAAAGAGAGAGAGAGAGAGAGAGAGAGAGAGGAGAGAGAGAGAGAAAGAGAGAGAGACAGAGAGAGAGGAGAGAGAGAGAGAGAGAGAGAGAGAGAGAGAGAGGAGAGAGAGAGAGAGAGAGAGAGAGAGAATGCTTGAGTTCCTTATATTTCAGCACTGCCCCGTAATACCACCCATGTTCTCCCAGCTCTATGTTTCCCTGTCTGTTTTACCCCAGGTCTTTTTTTTTCCCCAGGTCTATGCTTTCCTCCAAATATGTTCCTACATTAGCGTATGTTCGGCTTGAAAGCAATCACAAGTCTAGTGGCACACATATCCAGAAAATGTTCAAAGACACGTTAGCCCTTTCTGCATTATGTTCTGCCAAGATTGTAAGAAAGTACAAGCTTTAAATTTAAATCCTATCAGCGATGCATAACGTAATTGAAATAATTTAAATGAATTGTCGAGGCTTGGGTTACTGTCGGAAAAGGAGGGACGTCCTTCATAATTTAAGGAACAAAAATATTCTATAATTTTAGGAACAAAAATATTCTATGTGCTGCAAGACATCCACTTTCAGCCCTAAAATTTCAGATAGAAAAAAAAAGAAAAGATTCTGATGGAAATTATATATTCATATCGTTAAGAATTATGGGCAAAGATTTTTTTTTTGATTGCCAGCGTGTACGGGCCCAACCATGACGATCATAAATTGCATGCTGATATAAGAACAAGCAAACGAATTTGGGAATGACGATCTAATTATGGTGGGGAGACTGGAATGACTTCCCTTTTGACTATCATCATCATCATCATCATCATCATCATCATCATCAGGTGCCCTGCTGCATGGCGTTGGCAACCATGGACTTCCATCCATCTCTATCTCTTGTTGACCCTAGCATCTTCCCCACCCTCCTCATCCCAGCCACTCTGCAAGTCCGTACAGCATTCTCTCCCTGGGTCTACCTGGTGCTCTCTTTCCCTCCAGCTTTCCCGTTGTGACCAGGTGCTCCAAATCCCCCTTCCTCATAAAATGGCCTATAAATGTTGCCTGTCTTTTCCTAATCTTCTGACTATAATAATTATAAACATTATGATAATGTTAAAGGGCAAGACCAGGTACAGATGATGATGGAACTATTAGATTAAGTGGATATTTGGAGAGAAATCAACCTGGAACTGGGTAGATATACATGGTACAGAAATAAACAACACAACAAAGAAGACTCGATTTCTTTTTTTTTTTTTTTTAGTATCATTCTCTCATCATAAATGATGTCAATATTAAACCGGGATATAGAACGGATTCTGTGGTGGTATTAGAACTTACATTAGGAAAAGAGACTAAACGAAATACGTTGTGGAAATTTAGTCATTCAGCTTGAAAGATATACTATTTGTAAATGAAACTGATAGTGTAACTAAGACTGTTGTTGAGGACTATGGGGCACTTCCATATCGCAGAGAAAACCTACATACTATACCAAAGTCAGAAATTCAGTTCGTTGTTTCAAATTAGCTTTTTTTTATTTATTTATTTATTTTTTTACTTTTCTTGTTTTTTATATTTTTCATATGCTTTAGAGGAAAATGAGATCCGAAACGATCTTACATGCAACGACGTTAAAACATAATAATGAAGAACAAGATAAGTTATCCAGGATCTAGAAGCAAACATGATTTCTCAGATGTGGGAAAAGCAAAGTAAGAGAACGACGAAAACAGTTAATACTATTACGAGCTACAAAAAGAAGCAGGGAGTACTACTTGGATCTAAGGCAAGATGGGATCCGGATGGGGAAAATAAACTAGCTACTTCTGCAGCCTTGGAAAAAGAAATTATGTAAACAAAGAAAATCAATAAGCAAACGTTCAGCAATGGCAATGAACTATGTGAAACACTAAAATGATCAAGATCGTAAAAACATTATACGAGAATGTATATAAAAAGAGAGAGGTAGCGGATTGTGGAATCTCTGATATCATCATAAAAAATATACCAACATGAACAGATGAAAACAAAAATACACTTGAAAGGAAAAAATTGAATGAAGCTAGCTACGCTTTAAAAAGCATAAAACAACAACAACAACAACAACAACAAAAACAACAACAAAACAAAACAAAAGCCGAGGCACAGAGGGTGGTGGTGGCTTTACGTCTTAATTTTTGACCGTTTTTTGTGTTTGTTTGTTTGTTTGTGCGTTTCTTTGTTTGTTTTTGTCACAGCTCGGTGCATTCGTCGTGAGATCTTCCCCCCCCCTCCCCTCTCTCTCTCTCTCCTTCATCTTTACCAATTCATCTGAACTGGGGTGTTGCGAGTCCATCTGTCTCCATACCCAGTCGACCCTCACCTTCACCCTCCATCCCCATCCCCACCCCCACCACTTTCACGCTGACTGACTGTGACAGCTCACTTTGTGCCTTTGGAAGGATAGCTAGGCTTACCAAAGTGTATAGTACCTACGGTAGGTACTATACTCTTTGGGCTTACTACATGTACTTGATGGAGGCTTTTTTTTCTCTCTCTCTCTCTCTGAATGTGTGTGTAAGAGAGGATGAGTGACGTGCGTGAATAAGAGAGAGAGATAGAGAGAGAGAGAGACAATGACAATGACAATGACAATGACAATGACAATGACACTGATGCTTTATTTTCCAACGGTAAAAGCCATTCGCCAGAAGCCATTTTTCAAACTTGTCGTTGCTATTCTATACACATAACATTTGTTTACAGCAACAAGTACAGCTCAAGGAAGATACATGCTGAATACTAAAATGTAAGATAACATTACAATGACATCAAGGAACATACACAGTCAGCTCTTAAAAATAGATAGCTAGATAAAGACAGAGAGAGAGAGAGAGAGAGAGAGAGTGTGTGTGTGTGTGTGTGTGTGTGTGTGTGTGTGTGTTATGTATGTTTGTGTACATGTGTGTGTGTGTGTGTGTGCGCGCGCGCGCGCGCCCGCGCTTGTGTGTATGTGTGAAGTATACGTGGGTGTGTATGTGTACGTGCGAGCGTCCGGTAATAATAATGTATATAACTATGTGCTAATGTGTGCGCAAGAATGATAATGGGAAAGAACCCTACCCCACCTTGATGTTTACAGATTGTTCTTCATTCCAACAGATGCAAGAAGTGGAAGATAAATACCAACGAGAAGATCTGCTGAGAAGAACAACAGACTATATCAGTAGGAACTGCTTCTTGTGTTCAGATCACTTTGAGGATGACCAGTGCATGAAATCTGTCAAGCAGAAGTTGATTTGGTATGCTGTCCCAATGCTGTTTCGTGTTTCTAATCCACCTCCACAAATGACCACCAAAAGGCCTTTGCCACCATAACGGGTTGAGCCACCGGATAAGAAAACAAAAACAAAAACAAAACAAAAAAAGAAAACAAAAAAGAAAAAGAAAAAAAAGAAAAAGAAAAAGAATAAAAGAAAAAAATCAGCTAAGTACATGGGATCAGAGACATGTAAATTAACTAAAACTTTTTTGATCATCACCAGTAGACAAAAACGCAACAACAACAGAACGGCAAAACAAAACAGTACTGAAGTTTGCTCATTTATGATCTGATACACTCAGTACTGACAAACAGCTTTCTTTGAAGACAATCGTTTAGCAGAAACCCGCAGAGAGTGGGTGGATGGGAAGAAGAGAGAGATGGAGGAGACGGACACGCTCACAGACACACACACACACATACACATACAGACACAGACACAGACACAGACACACACTTATACATACACACAACTTCAGATATGAGAGAGGGAGGGAGGGAAGAGGGGGACAGACAGACAGACAGAAGTCTTCTTGTGTGACACATTCGCGAAATTCTTCGACGTTTGTGAAATCGATCAGTTAATTTGTATGTGTGTGTGTGTGTGTGTGTGTGTGTGTGTGTGTGTGTGTGTGTGTGTTGTGTGTGTGTGTGTGTGTGTGTGTGTATGTGTGTGTGTGTGTGTGTGTGTGTGTGTGAGAGAGAGAGAGAGGGAGAAAATGAGAATGAGAGAGAGAGAAAAAGAGAGAAAGAGAGAAAGAGAGAGAGAGAGAAAGAGAGAGAGAGAGAGAGAGAGAGAGAGAGAGAGAGAGAGAGAGAGAAGAGAGAGAGCTTGGATCAGTGTCATAGCAGTTTGCCTGAGATAAGCCCTTAATTAATGAAATACATTCATGAACCCTTAGAACGATTAGAAGTCCATGTGAATCATCTATCTCGGTCATTATGCGATTTTGCCAACGAAATAAATAGACTACAAACTTGAAATGTTTGTGTTCCTCTGGAAAGGAAGTTTACTTGTATGAATGGTTTCGACAGTGTGTGTAGTGTGTGTGTGTGTGTGTGTGTGTGTGTGAGTGAGAGAGAGAGAGGAGAGAGAGAGAGAGAGAGAGAGAGAGAGAGAGAGAGAGAGAGAGAGGAGAGAGAGAGAGAGAGAGAGAGAAACTCGCTGACCTCTAAATATACAACACCTCTAGCAATCCGTCTTCTGCCGACCTTGTTTTACCACAGACATGTGTGTGTGTGTATGCAGAAGAGAGAGCCAAACTTTACACACACACACACACACAACACACACCCACACAAAGACACACACATACACATGTATGCATGCACGCGCGCGCACGCACAAACACACACACACACACTCACCACACGCACCCTAATAATGGGTCATCGGAGATTTCTGTAAAAAAAAAAATGTAAACGATACAGCCTGGCTTTCTCCTCTGTCCGTCATTCATTTACACAGAGTAAGCAACAGACTGCTGAGCGCTGGTAGGTCCCCAAAATGGCTGCCACTCGCAGCCAGCGGTGGGGCCATTTCGCCTCAACGCTCGCAGACAGGCGCGCGCAGTCTTTTTCTTAGATGTCTGTGTGTTTTACACACAGGCAACACATCTGTGTTTACGTACAGGAAAGGGTGCGGCCGCCTGCTGCATCCGGCGAGCGAGGGCCCCTTTGCTTTGTGGGCGCTAAGAAACAGTGACAGCTCTTTCCGTAGGTACTAGATCTATACTCTCTGGGCTTGATGGAGGCCGCCTCTTTCTCTCTCTCTGTGATAGCTGAATGTGTGTGTAAGAGAGGATGAGTGAAGTGCGTGAATAAGAGAGAGAGAGTGAGAGAGAGTGAGAATGACAATGACAATGACAATGAAAATGATGCTTTATATTCCAACGGTAAAAGCCATTGGCTAGAAGCCATTTTTCAAACTTGCCGTTGCTATTCTATACACATGACATTTGTTTACAGCAACAAGTACAGCTCAAGGAAGATATATGCTGAATACTAAAATGTAAGATAACATTACAATGAAATCAAGGAACGTACACAGTCAGCACATAAAAATAGATAGACAGACAGACAGATAGATAGATAGATAGATAGATAGACAGACAGACAGACAGACAGAGAGACAGATAGTATAGATAGATAGATAGACTGATGAGCAAGTAGATAGATTAATGAATAAGTAAATAAATAAATAAAGATAATGTTAATAACATCAATGATGTTGCTGAAAATGATTATGATGGTGATGATGTTAATGATGATAATAATAATGATAATAATAATAAGAATGATGATGGTGATAATAATAATAAGAAGAAGAAGGAGCAGGAGGAGAAGAAAACAAAGTAAACAAAATAGTAATAAGATAAAATAAAATGAAACAGAGGAAGAAGAAACATTACATGTGAGAAAATTATAGAAGATAAATTAAGCGTCAAATAGACCAATGTTCTTACAATCAAATCAAAGAAGATGAAATCAACTTGCTGTCATTATTTTTACTACGGCTATTCTGATTACAATAAAAAATATTAACTCTGCTACAACAATTACTACTACTACCACCACTACTATTACTACTAAACATAATAATAATAAATGGAGGTAAAAATAGCAGTTCAGAAGGATGATAAAAAAAAAAAGGCCCGGGGGGGGGGGGGGGGGGGGGGCGTAAACATTAGGTCATTGAAGGCATGAACACATAGAATTCTGTAGGAGAAAGAAAATCAACAGATGATATGAAGTCAAATAGATAAATGTATAGATAAATAGAATAAAGCAAATTTTACTTTCGACAATAGGAAATTACAGTAATGATAAACGCATATGTATAATAGAAATATCATACATGTGTAAACGTATTAATAAATCACGTAATAAGACATAAATAAATCAAGAATAGCAACAATAATCAAGCACCGTTGTTCTTGATAAAGGAAGAGAGATACACGCATAATATGGATAACAGAAGGAGAAAAGTGACAAACACAGACAGCAGATAAGAGAGACAAAGAGAACAAGCGAGCAAGAGAGAAAAAACAAGGAAAGAGAGAGAGAGAGAGAGAGAGAGAGAGAGAGAGAGACAGACAGACAGACAGACAGACAGACAGACAGATAGAGTGAGACAGAGTCAGAGACAGACAGGCAGACAGACAGACACATAGACAGACATACGGACAGAGGGAGAGATGGAAAGAGGATAGGAGGAACAACAGCAACAGCAACAACAACAACAGCAAATGGCATTAGGAAGCTTAGAAACACTCTTAAAACTTTACGCAACATACTATGCCCTACATAATTTGAATCAACTTCGCAATTTTCCCTGTTGTCTAGTAGCCTATATGTGAAGAGTTAGTATTTTAGAACTGTCACCTTGGTATAATTGTATTTTTTATTTATGTATGTAAGAGTTCCTGAGGTATGTTTGTAAGACTAGTTTTGGGAAATTTGTTTGCATTTGTTTTGTTGTTGTTTTTTTGTTATTTCCTTAAGAATGAAAGTTGTGTTTGGAGGTCTGTAGGTTCCACAGTATCGTTCTAACACGACCTATGTCCAGACTGGCAATTTTGTGAGAGGAGAATCAAACGTGACTTGGTGTGGGTCTTTTGTGTAGTGTATTTCACTTTTGAAACCATTCTTTGCACTCATAGAGCGTGTATTTCGCCGCATTGTCAGACGTTGAAAGAGAGAGAGAGAGAGAGGAGAGAGAGAGAGAGAGAGAGAGAGAGAGGAGAGAGAGAGAGAGAGAGAGAGAGAGAGATAGAAACAATGTGTGTGCGTGTTATGTGTGTAACTTGTGAATCTGTGAAAATCTTAACCACTTGACTCTCGCGCCTGTCCCTACTTAGTTTCATTCTAATGGTCATTACCCCCTTCTCCCCGATCCCCCTGCCTATCCTGTTTGCCCCTCCCACCTCCCTCCCGCAACGGAACACGGCGGTCACGTCTCCATCTTTCTGCCTACCCCATCGATGCATCGTCATCATCACAGGTGCCTTGCCGCGTGGCATTGGCGATTATGGACTTCCATCTGTCTCTATCACTTGTTGCCCCAAACATCTCTTCCACCCTCCTTGTCCCCAGCCACTTTGCAAGTCTGTCTAGTATCTTCTCCCTGGGTCTACCCGGCGCTCTCTTTCCCTCCAGCTTTCCCGTTGTGACCAGGTGCTCCAATTCCCCTTTCCTCATAAAATGGCCTATAGATGTTGCCTGTCTTTTCCTAATCTTCCTTATGAATGATCTACTTGTGTCTGCCTCCTTCAAGACTGTCTCGTTTGTTTTCTTTGCTGTCCATGGAACTCTCAACATCCTTCTTAGAAACCACATCTCGGCTGCCTCAATCTTGTTCTGGCTTAACCGCACTTGAGTTATTTTAGGCAGTGGAGACGACCTTCACCTTTCCCGAACCACTACTAGCCTGAGAGACCAAGCGATTCTGTGATTTTTGTCAGTTCGCTCCTTTTCTGTTGTGGGAAAAGCTTCAGACGTGTATGATTTTGAGTTCAGTTTTTTTTTGACTTGTGATTTCGTGAATCCTCACTGTGTGTACTACACACGTGGCGTGTTGATTTATGTAGGATCAAAGATGTTTTCGCGTATATAGTGTGTTTTATCTGTGACATACTGTGAGTGTGTAGCCTGAACACTCTGTGTTGTGTTTGGTGTCGGAGAATAGCCTGTGTTCTACACACATCCTAAATATAGACTGCGCACGCCTATGTGCGAGTGGCCCCCCATCGCTTCGCCATCTAAATAGGACCAGTCTGCCCGTTCTCGGCAGCTGGACGTAATGCAAGTTAGTAATGACCCGCGTGTTTATTTGACTGAAAAACGTGTTTTTCTTATCGCTGCACGATTCGATAGGGAGTGCAAGGTTACTCCTGACGCATCAGAAGGTTTTAGCTGAGGGACAGAGTCTGTTTAGTTGGTGTAGCTTTACACTTGATGCTTTGACTGATAACTGAATAAAGTGACCCTCCTGACCAGGAAATTCCAATGCCATGTGTTACGTCTGCACTGTCTTCCTTGATAAACTGTCTGCTAGGTACCAGGCATGGGAATTCACGAGATATTATAAACTTTACCATCTAAGTTGACTGCTCTCTCTCTCTCTCTCTCTCACACACACACACACACACTCACTCTCTCTCTCCCTCTCTCTTTCTCGCTCGCTCGCTCTGTGTGTGTGTGTGTGCGTGCGTGTGTGTGTGTGCGCGCGTGCGCCTGTGCATGTGGTGTGTGTGTGTGTATGCGGAAGGGAGATCCAAACTTTACACACACACACACACACACACATACACACACACATACACACACAAACACACACACATACACATACACGCGCGCGCACGCACAAACACACACACACTCACCACACGCACGCCAATACTGGGTCAACGGAGATTTCTTTAATTTAAAAAAAGATTATTTTAGCGTAACAGCCTGGCTTTCCCCTCTGTCCGTCATTCATTTACACAAACATAACAAACAACACACAGCTGAGTGCTGATAGGTCCCAAAATGGCGGTTACTTGCAGCTCGCGGTGTGGCCATTTCGCCTCAACGCTCGCAGACAGCCGTGCCCAGTCTGTATTAAGATGTCTGTGGTAGAGTTACCATTGGGACGTGAGCATGCATCTGGCGTTGTTCTTGTCGTAGCGATGCGTATAAGTGTTGGTTGGAAGTTCTTATTTGAAAATAGTACGCTCGCAAAGATCACGTTTTGAGCTTTCTGGTAATATCAAATACTTTGCCATTTGAGGTACAGAAATGTCTGGAACCTTTTGTGTGGCATGGGGCTGTTCAAACAGAAAAAGAAAAGGGAAATCGTTTCATAGGTAAGTATGTGTGTGCATGCGTGTGTGTGTGTGCGCGCGCGCGTGTGTGTAAATGTGTGTGTATGTGTGTGTGTCTGTGTGTGTGTGTGTGTGTGTATGTGTGTGTGTGTGTGTGTGTGTGTGTGTGTGTGTTGTGTGTGTATGTGTGTTTGCACCTGTTCGTGACCGTTTCAAAGAACGTTGCCAATGTGAGTGTATCGTGAAATCGTTTATGATATGAAACAAATATTCAAATCTATTAAAAAATCATTTTCCTTAAACAGTTGTATTTTCAATCAACATGCTAGAGTATAGGTGTTCATTGGCACATATGCAAGACTGACAGACCAGGTGAACCTGATACTTTGTGTACTTCTTTGTTTCTAAGACTGACAGACCAGGTGAACCTGATACTTTGTGTACTTCTTTGTTTCTAAGACTGGGAGACCAGGTGAACCTGATACTTTGTGTATTTCTTTGTTTCTAAGACTGACAGACCAGGTGAACCTGATACTTTGTGTATTTCTTTGTTTCTAAGACTGACAGACCAGGTGAACCTGATACTTTGTGTACTTCTTTGTTTCTAAGACTGACAGACCAGGTGAACCTGATACTTTGTGTATTTCTTTGTTTCTAAGACTGACAGACCAGGTGAATCTGATACTTTGTGTACTTCTTTGTTTCTAAGACTGACAGACCAGGTGAATCTGATACTTTGTGTATTTCTTTGTTTCTAAGACTGACAGACCAGGTGAATCTGATACTTTGTGTACTTCTTTGTTTCTAAGACTGACAGACCAGGTGAATCTGATACTTTGTGTACTTCTTTGTTTCTAAGACTGACAGACCAGGTGAATCTGATACTTTGTGTATTTCTTTGTTTCTAAGACTGACAGACCAGGTGAATCTGATACTTTGTGTACTTCTTTGTTTCTAAGACTGGCAGACCAGGTGAATCTGATACTTTGTGTATTTCTTTGTTTCTAAGACTGACAGACCAGGTGAATCTGATACTTTGTGTACTTCTTTGTTTCTAAGACTGGCAGACCAGGTGAATCTGATACTTTGTGTATTTCTTTGTTTCTAAGACTGACAGACCAGGTGAATCTGATACTTTGTGTACTTCTTTGTTTCTAAGACTGACAGACCAGGTGAATCTGATACTTTGTGTATTTCTTTGTTTCTAAGACTGGGAGACCAGGTGAACCTGATACTTTGTGTATTTCTTTGTTTCTAAGACTGACAGACCAGGTGAATCATATACTTTGTGTATTTCTTTGTTTCTAAGACTGACAGACCAGATGAATCTGATGCTTTGTGTATTTGTTTGTTTCTAGTTTTCCAAAGAATGAAGAAAGACGAAAACAGTGGATTGCAGCGCTGAAGAGGGACAAGTTCCAAGTCACTGACCACTCCAGAATATGTGCAGATCATTTTGAAGAATCCTGTTTTGATCGCACTGGCCAAACTACCCGCCTGAAAGACACTGCAGTTCCTACTATTTTCAACTTCCCTGCACACTTGCAGAAAGTAAGTTGCAAACCTGTTTACGAACTTAGTATAAACAGTGGGCACTCGGTGTTTAATTCAAATAGGCCAAAGTCCGTTATGAAAGTTGTGAACAGTAGTCATCACAAATATTATATACATAACGCATGTTCGTAACATAGAAGTGCACACTGGTACAACCGAGTTATATCATATATGCATGGGTGCAACTCCTGAAAAAGAAAAAACCTGAAAGGCAGGGGTCCAGGGGCCGCCCAGGCCCTGGTGGGGTACAGGGGCAGAGCCCTTGTTGGGGGGTCAGGGGGCGTTGCCCCCCTGAAGCTGAAAGAAAATTAGCCTTTTTATGATGATTTGGGGGGTCTCTCCTTTAATCTGAGCATGAACAAATGAACAGAAAAATTGACATATTTCTGACTTACAGTTACATGGTAACAGAATAGCATTGTTACCACCAGTACTAACCATGATAGATTACTAGTTAATCATGAAAGAAAAATCTAGAAGAAGAACAGCTGAATAATTCTGTCAAAGTCAGTCTTAAGAATACAGAAACCAGTCCAGTCAATATCACTCTTTTGCTTCAATCCTCCTTGACAGTTTATCTGCCAAACAGTATCCTTGTGTTTATAACACAGGTCCAAACTGACCATAACACAGTATCTGACAATCCTCTAAGTGATGAGGAGACAGAAAATCATTTGAAGATTAGCACTAGTCATTCATAAGGTGTTTCCAGGCCAACATGAGTGTAGCCTTTGTTCATAAAACCAACAACATCAGTAACAGTTCAGACACATTATTGTTTAAAAAAAGTGGAAGATGGTTAAATGTCCATTCTAGATTTCTTCAGAAACTGTCTAATGTCTTGTGATGACTTCATGGCAGCTCTTTTGCCACCTTTTGGCACTGTGTAGATGCTGGAACTGGGTTGTGCAGAAGTGGCCTGTGCAGAAATAGCATGAAAACGTAACTAACCAT
Source organism: Monoplex corrugatus (assembly GCA_030674185.1). NCBI lineage: Eukaryota > Metazoa > Mollusca > Gastropoda > Littorinimorpha > Ranellidae > Monoplex > Monoplex corrugatus. Next base: position 16,783,871 of record JAPXFY010000016.1, on the reverse strand, counting down.
CACATTTTCCTTGTGGCCGGGATGATCGGCATGTTCCTTTAGTTTTTTCTTTCCACTCGTGCCGTAGGCTACTTGATTTGCTTATACAGAAAACTGTGCAGAAACATGTTCCTGGTAAGTCAAGTTTCCGACACCACTCTCAGTACTCTTTGTCCTGCTCGTCTTTCTGCTTCAGCCACTCCCACCTCCACTTGTTTTTCACCCCTTCCTCCACCTTCGCAAGACGTGAAAATCTGCTTCCGTGAGATAATGCATACTCAAACGTCGAACGAAAAGTCGCCTGCTAATTCCGGTCACTTTGCTTACGAACACTCCGAGCGGAAGCGGAGTTGCTCACTGTATCGAAGGTTTTAATCGGCATTTTTTTCCCAATCGCTTTGCTTACGAACACTCCGAGCAGAAGCGGAGTTGCTCACTGTATCGAAGGATTTTAATCGGCTTTTTTTTTTTTTTTCCTTGTCAAATTTTCAAAAACCGGATCTGTCCGCTCGATCGTTTTTCAAAACCGGATTCCGGTCTGTAGCCGGAGGAGTTGCACCCATGTATATGACTTATGTTTGTGATACAGTTTTTCCTAGTCTAGGAATGTGATTTTGTAGATTTTATTAATTAGAGCATATGTAGCTGCAGGACCACCCCCACTCCACTGCTACTGTTTGCACATAACTGTAATCTACCTATAATATTTACATAATGGCTACCTGGTTGAACCTGGCTCTCAGTTACTAAAACGCTACTTACTGCGTAGCTTTCATCGGCGATCCGGCCGACTTCTTCAGCGCAACTGCTGGGTTGAGAACTGGCTTCAGTGCGCACCGACGTGAGCGAACTCACGACAGTGCGACTGAATACCATAAGTGAGGAGTACACCGATGACAGGTTGTGTCGGCCCCGGTCACGGTTGAGGGTGGGGTTCCTTGCGGCGATGTAAACTGCCTCCTTTACTCCCCTCTGGAACCATCTTGCTTCTTTGTCGAGAACTTGCACATTGTCCTTTTCAAATTGTGTTTCAGAAACAGAAGCATCGGAAGGCCCCAGCAACCAGAGGCAAGGTGGCAGAGTCCTCGTCTTTTTCCAACCCATCGCCATCATCACAGCCAACTACAATTAATGAGGGAGCAGAGGGCAGTGCTTCTGTAAGTACTGATCATTCCTGTTGCGTCGGAAGTCCACGCAAATTGAAGAGGCAAGTGCATCGTGCAGATGAAACACTAAGCAACTACAGAAAAAAAATATTTGGGATGTCTGTGGTGCCAGCTCGCTTTGTGCCTTTGGAAGGATAAATAGGTTTACCAAAGAGTATAGGCTAGTACCTACGGAAAGAGCAGCCACTTCGGTTTGAAAAGTGGCTCCGCGCGCCCACCACCTCCTCCCACCCTCCATGTGTAAAGTCAACTGCCAGCTTCTCTGGCATGTGGGAAAATGGCTGAGGCAAAAGGTGGCTGTGCTTGGTGTGCCGCAAATAACTGCTCCAATTCACGGAAGAAAGGATGGAGAATGTTCCGATTCCCCAAAGATGTTGAGAGGTAAGTCTGAAGACACAGTCGGTATTATAATTAAAAGAAATAACACACATACACATTGTACAAACACAGCATTCCACGCTAAGGTCGGATACGTGTTGACAGTCTGAAGCGCTCCAGTCTTGTGGCGTGGATGGACACGTGTTTCATTGCCCGAGCGTGTGTGTGTGTGTGTGTGTGTGTGTGTGTGTGTGTGTGTGTGTGTGTGTATGTGTGTGTGTGCGCGCGTGCTTGTGTGTGTGTGTGTGTGTGTGTGTGTGAGAGAGAGAGAGAGAGAGAGAGAGAGAAGAGACAGACAGACAGACAGACAAGACGGAGAGGGAGAGAGAGTGTGTGTATGTTGTGTGTATGTGTTTGTATGTTTGTGTACATGTGTGTGTACGTGTGCGCGCGCGCGTGTGTGTTTGTGTGAAGTGTGCGTGGGTGTGTATGTGTGCGTGCGTCCGGTAATAATGATAATGTACGAGTGTGTGCTAATGTGTGTGCAGGAATGATAATAGTAAAGAGCGCTACCCTCACCTTAATATTTACTGATTGTTTTTCATTCCAACAGGTGCAAGAAATGGACGATAAATACCAGACGAGAAGACCTGCTGAAAAGAACAACAGAGTATATCAGTAAGAACTGCTTCTTGTGTTCAGATCACTTTGAGGATAACCAGTTCATGAATTATTCCAAGCAGAAGTTGATTTGGTCTGCTGTCCCAACGCTGTTTAATGTTCCAAATCCACCTCCGCAAATGACCACCAAAAGGCCTTTGCCATCGAAACGGGCTGCACCAGCAGACAAGAAAACAAAACAAAACAAAAAGTCAACTAACTACATGGGATCAGAGACAGGTAAATACCTAAAACTGAATACCAGAGAAAGAGAGAGAGAGAGGGGGGGGGGAGAGGGAGAGAGGACAGCATGGATCGGTGTCATAGGAGTTTGCCTAAGATCAGCTCATGAATGAAATACAGTTATGAACCCTCAAACGATTCCAAGTTCATGTGAATCATCTAGCTCGGTCAACATACGAGTTTGCCAACGATATAAATACACTACAAACTTGAAATGTTCGTGTTCATCTGGAAAGGAAGCTAGCTTACAAGTACAAATGGTTTCGCCCGTGTGTGTGTGTGTGTGCGCGTGTGCGCGTGTGCGCGCGCGCCGCCTGCTGCAGCCGGCGAGAGAGGGCCACTTTGCTTAGTGAGCGCTAAGGAGTGACGGCTCTTTCCGTAGGTACCTATGCTCTTTGGGCTTATTACATGTAGGCCTACTTGATGGAGGCCATCTCTGTCTCTCTGTCTGTCTGTCTGTCTCTGTCTCTTTCTGTCTGTCTGTCTCTGTCTGTCTCTCAGTGTGTGTAAGAATGAGAGAATGAGTGAGTGCGTGAATGAGAGAGAGAGAGAGAGAAAGAGAGAGAGAGAGAGAGAGACAGACAGAGACAGAAACAGAGTGTGTGTGCATGTGTGTGTGTGTGTGTGTATGTGTAACTTGTGAATCTGTGTACATAGTTACCACTTAACTCTCGCGCCTGTCCTTACTCATTTTCACTCTAATAGTCATTCCCCCTCCCTCCCCAATCCCACTGCCTATCCTGTTTGCCCCTCCACCTCCCTCCCGCAACGGAACACGGCGGTCACGTTTCCATCTTTCTGCTTGGTTTGGTTGGTTTGGTTGAGTTTTTACGTCGACACCCACCTCAGGTGATATGGCCGACGGGGATAACCATCCCAGGGAAGTGGGGGAAGGGGGAAGGGGGACCTATCAAATCCTATACTGACACCACCAGAACAACAATGATGTTAAGATGGGACAGCGAGATCATCATCATCATCATCAGTCCCGTAGTCTGGTTGACCGTTGGGGCACCATTGAAGATTTTGCAACCAACTTCCTCCACTCCTCACGGTCCTCAGCTTTCCGCAGAATGATATTCCGTTCAAGGCCAGTCCACTCTCTGATATTGTCTTCCCATCTTTTTCTCTGTCTGCCTCTTCGTCTCCCTCCCTGAACTGTTCCCTGCAAGACGGTCTTGGCCAGTCCAGATGATCGTGTGACGTGCCCGTACCACCTCAGTTTGCGTCTTTTCACTGAGGTCAGGTCTTCATACGGCCCGATGGCGTTTTCGATTCGGGTTTTCACTTCTTTATTGGTTATATGATCTATGTACGAGATACCAAGGAGTTTGCGGAAGCATCTCATCTCCATTGCCTGTATCCTTCTTTCAATGTCTGCTGTTATGGTCCATGTTTCGCATGCATACAAAAATATTGACATGACCAGGGAACGCATCAGTCTGATCTTGGAGCCGATTGCGATATTCTTGTCGTTCCAGATGACTTTTAGCTTGGTCATTGCAGCTGTGGTCTGTGCAATCCTGGAAAGTACCTCGGGCTTTGATCCTTCATCTGATACTATAGCTCCCAGATATTTAAATCTATGGACGGTCTCAAGTTTCTTGTTGTCTATGGTAATGTCAGTGCTGATGCCATTGGTATTATTTGTCATCAACTGGGTTTTCTCTGCACTGATCTGCATGCCATATGATGTGGAGGCCTCATCAAGATGTTTTATCAAGCTGACTAGCTCTTGCTCTTGCCCAGCTAGTCCGTCAATGTCGTCGGCAAAACGCAAGTTTGTGATTGTTCTACCTCCGATGCTGACTGTTCCCTCGTGGTCTTCAAGTGCGTCAGCCATTATTCTCTCTAAGAAGATGTTGAAGAGAGTGGGGGAGAGCAGGCATCCTTGGCGTACTCCAACTGTGGTTCGGAACCATTCGCCTATGTTGTTGTCATGGTAGACTGCACTGGTCGCCTTTTCGTAGAGGCATTCTATGGTTCTGATCAGGTTGGCATTGATGTTGTACAGCCTCATGGTTGCCCACAAGGCTGCGTGCCAAACTCTGTCGAATGCCTTCTTGAAGTCCACGAAGACGTGGTAAAGGCCTTGCTGGTGTTGCAGGTATTTCTCACAGAGCAATCTGAGGTTGAAAATTTGCTCTGTGGTACTTCTTCCTGGTCTGAAACCTGCCTGCTCTTCTTTTATTATCTCCTCAGCTTGTGGCTTCAGTCTACTCAGAAGGATTTTTAGCATGACCTTACTTGGATGGCTGATCAGGCTGATGGTACGGTAGTTTTGGCATAGTTGTAGGTTGCCTTTCTTCGGGAGAGTGATGATCAGGACTGGGTCCAAGGTGTTGGCCACTCACCTGTCCGCCAGATCTTATTGCAGATGATGAGTAACATATCTATCATGGCCTCTCCTCCTGCCTGGACCAGTTCTGAGGGAATGTTGTCCATTCCTGCCGACTTGCCTTTCTTCAATGATTTTACTGCAGCTTCAACTTCTTCTCGCATGATGGGGTAGCTGTCGTTGTTGGTTGGTGGAGGAACGTCTAGCACCTTGGGATCTCCTGTTGTTGTGTGTGTGTATAATTCGGAGCAGTACTCTGTCCACCTCTGCAGAATCTCTTGATCTTCTGTGAGACATTTCCCTGCTTTGTTCTGTATGGTAGTGGTTCTGCCTTGTTTTGAGCTTGCTAGTTCTTTCACAAGCTGGTAGGCTTTTTTGCTGTTATTTTTCTGCAGGTTTGCTTCGATATCTTGGCATTGTTCTTCAATCCATGTTTCCTTTGCTTTCCTCATGCCTTCTTTAACTTGTTGGTTGGCTTTTCTGTATAGTTTAGCACCTTCATCCGTACTCTTCTTTTGCTTTAGTTCTCTGCGTTTGTCGCTCAGCTCTAGTACTTCTTCCGGCGAGATAGCCAGTTTTAATATAGCGCACCCCGGGATTCGAACCCACAACCATTAGCATGTGAATCGGACGCTCAAACCAACTGAGCTACTGGCGCCCGCTCTTTCTGCTTACCCCACTTGTGTTATTTTAGGCAGCGGAAACGACCTTCACCTTTCCCGAACTACTACTAGCCTGAGAGACTTCGCGCGTAGGCCTGTATAATTTCATTGTAACTAGAATCTATATATGTTTAGTTTTTCTTTGACTTGTGAGTTCATGAATGCTCACTGTGTGTACTACACACGAAGCGTGTCGATTTATGTGCGATCAAAGATGGTGTTTGCGCGTATATGATAATAGTGTGTTTTATCTGTGCCATACTGTGTGAGTGTGTAGCCTGAGCACTCTGTGTCGTGTTTGGGGCAGCAAGATAGTGTGGTCTGTTTGGCACAAGATAGTGTGTGTCCTAATAAATTTGATAGGCGTACAGGGTTGTTTGTGTTTTCCCTTTTCTCCTGACTGCTGATTTTAGTGCATCGTGAAGCTCTTTGTGTAGGCTATATAATTATATATCACAAGAGGCTTGTAGGTCTAGGTTATCTGGGATCGTAGGTGCTGTTTAGTATCTATCTAGGCTTGTTTCACGTTTTGTGTGAAGCAGTGTGTGTGTGAGCGTATGACTATTGAAGACCACGATGGATCACACTTATTCTTTACATTGTGAGAGGTTAAACTCCATGTGTAGAATATGTGCGCAACGCGTGAAAAGGAAAACCAGAGATTTTCGGAAACAACCCAAACTATGTGCTTCTTATGCTACAGAACTGTCCGTGCATCTGGGTATTGATGTCAGTGTAGACAAAGATGGACGGCATCCTAAAGCCATGTGTTTAAAGTGTTATTTTAAATTGTTTGGTATGAAACGAGCAAAAATATTAAGTAATGATAAAACAATAACAAAGGCCCGTTTACTTTGTGCCTTGGAGTCAACAGACAAGTTGTGGAGAGAGTTTGACCCCAGTATTTCTGTTTCTCAGTGTCCATCATGCCTTCACTGTGCCATTCAGAACAGAGGTGGTCGGCCCCAGAAAGCTGCGAGTGATGGTGCCCTTCTGACGTGTAGAAGAGATGTTGACAGAAACATGACCATGACAAGCAGTGATGAAAAATGTGACAGTACTGTGATGGAACCGTCGTCTTCAACTCAGACAGAAAACCTCAAGTCTGCCAGTGTGCAACAGACAGAAAACTTCAAGTCTGCCAGTGTGCAACAGACAGAAAACCTCATGTCTGTCAGTGTGCAACAGACAGAAAACCTCAAGTCTGCCAGTGTGCAACAGACAGAAAACCTCAAGTCTGCCAGTGTGCAACAGACAGAAAACCTCATGTCTGTCAGTGTGCAACAGACAGAAAACCTCAAGTCTGCCAGTGTGCAACAGACAGAAAACCTCATGTCTGCCAGTGTGCAACAGACAGAAAACCTCAAGTCTGTCAGTGTGCAACAGACAGAAAACCTCAAGTCTGCCAGTGTGCAATCATCTACACTGACAGACAAAACATGTTCACAAACAGACAAATCCCCTCCATGGACTGCCAGTGCCAGGTAAGTAGATTGTTTCAGTACCTGAAATTTATAACTTTGTATTCATGTAGGTACATAATTTCAGTTGCAAGGTTTGTGTAGTTGAGCACATGTGTATGTGCATGTGCATGTGCATGCGTGCGTGCGATATATGTGTGTGTGTGTGTGTGTGTGTGTGTGTGTGTGTGTGTGTGTATGTGTGTATCTGCATGTGTGTGTATGTGAATGTGTGTAAGTATGTGCATGTGTGTGAGTGTGCTTATGTGTGTTTGTGTGTGTGTGTGTGTGTGTGTGTGCACGAATGAAAGTTCACATGAAGAATACCAATGGTTTTAAGATGTTCATTTCCAAAAAATTAAGCAAAATGAGAATGGGTTCACTTCCGTTATAGACCAGACAATCAGTATTCCATTGCATCAATATATATATATATATATATATATATATATATATATATATATATATAGAGAGAGAGAGAGAGAGAGAGAGAGAGAGAGAGAGAGTGTGTATATATGTGTGTGTGTACGCATGCACATGATATAGACCTACATGTAAATATATGTATGTGTGCGTCTGTGCGTGCATACGTGCATGAGTGTGTGTGTGTGTGTGTGTGTATGTGTGTGTGTGTGTTTGTGTGTGTATAAACATAAACATGTGTATGCGAGTATGTGTCACAATTGTGTGCGCAGAATCACACTCGTCTCGTGTGTTTGCAGTATGTGAGTCTATATTCGTCAGAGAATCTGTGCCATTTGAAATTTCATTTCTTACTTTTTGCTAAAACTCCCTGTTCAAACAAAAAAAACTGCTTGTAGCTGTGTGTTGCTGGCCAAGTTGTTGGTGTACAAAAGTGAAACAGCTTATGAGAGTCTTTGAGTAATGCCTTAACCTGCCCTCTTACAGGTACAAACAGTGGATCCAAAACTGTCAGCGTGACAGTCTTCGAAATAAACCAACTGATTATCTCAACACCAACTCCAAGCGTGACCTTTGCATTGATCACTTTGAAGATAGGCCTCCTCAGTTCTGCAATGTAACAGAAAAGACAGAACTTAATTCCCTCAGCAAGGCAGTGCCAGTGATGTTGAACATTCTCAATCCCCCACGAAAAAGGACAGTAACAAGACCTCTGGAAGCTTGCACTGACCCATCTCCGCAAAAAGCAAGAATGATGAACAGAGATCTGCAACAGCTAGGTAGGCCTAATCTTTCTTTCATTGCTGTTGAATCATTTCTATAAATATCTAAGTGCACAGTGTGGATTATTGTGACTTGTTGTTTTTGTTTAACCCTTTGATTCCCGCACCCTATCCACCATCTGCAAAAATTAACCCTTTGACTCTCTTACCGGTGCCCTCTCTACCAGCTTCCTGCAGGAGGCTAGTGGAGAGGGTGAGGGAGTCAAAGGGTTAAATTTTTGCTTTGGTAGCATGCTTGACAATACAGGATGCTGATGGAGAGGATGCGGGAGTCAAAAAGGTTAAAGCCCAGCCGACTGCGTAGAGCTGTATCAGGACTATAACCATCTCAAAACATACACAATTCTTCAAAATGATAAAAGAAAAAAAAAAGAAAAAAGGAAAAGAAAATGAAGTACACTTAATCAATGCATTCATACACATAATCTAAGGAGATGACCCTGGCGTTGACCACTTCGACCAATTTATCACACAGGAGATTAAAAAAATACCTGAATACAAATTGAAACGTAACTGAGGACACTAAAACATATGTGCATAAAAACGGGCCTAAATTACCAAAAATTGCTTCCGCATATCTCATTTCCCCCGAGCCAAAATGCACTGAATACTTGTACCCAGTCATCAATCGTAAGAGAAAGTACGTAAGACTTCATTGAACACATAAAGAAGGAGAATGGTGGATAGGTAGAGTTGAGGGGAAAGAGGTGTGAAGAGTGTGCTGCCTCTGTGGAATCTTAACCCTTTGACTCCCGCACCCTGTCCACCAGCATCCTGCATTGTCAAGCACGCTAGCAAAGCAAAAACTTATCCCTTTCACTCACTCACCATGTCAACTAGTCTTTTGTAGGAAGCTGGTGGACAGGTTGAGGAAGTGAAAGGGTTAAGTTTTTGCAGTTGGTGGATAGGGTGCGGGAGTCAAAGGGTTAGTGTCAAAGCCATCGGCCATACACAAAATATCAAGTGGTGAGGGTGGAGGGGTAGTGAAAGAGCAAGAGAGTGGAAGAGAGAATGGGAGGGAAGGGGAGAGACAGAGTGAGAGAGAGAGAGGGAGAGAGAGAGAGAGAGAAAGAGAGAGAAAGGAAAAGAGAAAAAGGGGGGTTACTGAGAGGTCAATATTTGGGTAGTGAGTGAGGGTGGTATGTTCATTTCAACCCAAAGAGTACGCTACATGTAGGCCTATCAACCAGCCATGAAATAGTTCAATGATTTGGTAACACCGAGACAGACCGTAAACCTGCGGGTTATTAACCGATACAAGTGTCTCTTGTCTACCTGCCGGTAAATTGACCTGCAAGTTTTTAGCGGCTCTCACAAAAAACCCGATACGAGTTTTTGTTCCATTTCCTGCAGTAAATTGTCGGGGCTGCGCCTCTTTCTCCTACTTCCCTTCTCCATTCCCCCCCCCCCCTTTTCCCGCCCGCGCACAGCCGTAATCTCAACCTCTCCCCTTTTTTTTTTCTCTTCGAAATAAAGTAGTGGAAAAAAAAAACTTTTTGGGGGTCCTATCATTTCTGGTACTGTGGTTCTGGTATTTTGCTTCGGCTGATTGATTGTGTTATCAGTTTCATATATATAAAAGTCAAATATCGTGCTGATAATTGGAAGCGGCAAATTGTTTTTTTTAACCCTTTGACTCCTGCATCCTGTCCATCAACTTTCTTGATTGTCAGCAATGCTAGCAAAGCAAAACCTTAACCCTTTGATTCCCTCACCCTATCCACTAGTTTTCAGCAGGAAGTTGGTAGAAAGGGTGAGGGAGTCGAAGGGTAAAGTTTTGGCGCTTGGTAAATAGGGTTCTGGAGTCAAAGGGTTAATTAAACTGAGGATTAATTAACCCGCAAAATTTCAGAGCCAGAGAGAGGTGGAGAGAGAGAGGGCACACCACAGAAATCTTATATAGAAGATGTCTGTGGGGCACACACGGAAGAGAATACTGCCTACGGTAAGAACGCCCACTCTTCCAGAAAAGTGAAGCCGCGGGATGCCCGCATTCCAATCGGCCACTCCTTCCTTCCCGGACTGAAACAACAGGCAGCAAGCAACAAGGCGAGCCGAGGCTGTGGAAATTGGTGCGCAGCAATTAACTGCCATAATTCTCGAAAGAAAGGATACCGGTTGTTTTCATTTCCTCTGGAAAATGAAAGGCGAGTTTACTCTTTGCATATGTTGATTATTTATTATGAAGATTGTAACTGGAATAATTTCGACTTGAATAATTTAATAGACTCACTGATGGAAAAGGGGTAAAACTAAAAAGAGAGAGAGAGAGAGAGAGAGAGAGAGAGAGAGAGAGAGAGAGAGAGAGAGAGAGAGAGAGAGAGAGAGAATGAATGAACGAATGAACGAACGAATGAATCTTTATTTTTCGAGAGTAATAGATAAGTATACTTTTGCATACATCTTATATGGCCCTGCCTAGAGAGGGAGTATAGCAGAGAATGAAAACACTAATTGTACTGTAACTTAAATAATAGCAATATACCTGATTTCAGTGAATACTAGGAACACAGCATTACATTTACAGTCTTGCGCGTGTACACATGTGTGCGCGCACACACACACAGGTATTCACGCATGCACACATGCACAGATTACATACACACAACAAAATATGTATATATATATATATAGAACCCTCAAGCCCCAAAGCACAAAATTCCACGAAAACAACACGCACGCGCACACACACACACACACACACACACACACACACACACACACACACACACACACACACACACACTCAGAGAGAGAGACAGAGAGAGAGAGGGTGTATTCTGTATCAAATAAATACTATGTAAAATACGAAGTGTAAGTCGTATTTATTTCGTTCCAGATGCAAAGTGTGGGTACAAAACTGCAGGCGCAAGGATCTTTTGGGCCGGTCCTCGTCTTATCTAAATGCCAACTGCTGCCTATGTGCTAACCATTTTGAAGCTAGTCAGTTCATGAATCCTTCCAACCCAAAGTGTCGACTTATCTGGTGTGCAGTCCCGACCCTCTTCGATGTACCAAATCCACCACGAATGCTCACAACAAAGAGAAAACTGCCCACACGAAATCAACTACCAGCGAAAAAGCCTCGAAAGCATAAACAAACACTGTCAAGCAACACAGGTACTTTTTTTGTGTTTTACACTTAGATGAAAATCACAAAAAAATTTAATAAATGAAATAATTTAGTCTGAATTGTTTGGCATCACTGACTCTGATTAATGTGGAAGCAAAAATTGATCACGTGAAAACTCGTGAGTGTGTGTGTGTGCGTGTGTGTGTGTCTGTGTGCTTGTATGTGTATGTGTCTGAGTACGTGGTGTGTGTGTGTGTGTGTGTGTGTGTGTGTGTGTGTGTGTTGTGTGTCTACATTGGGTGACTTGGAGGGGACACAACAGGAGACATTGCTTACCACAAAACAGCTACCTGGACTGGTCATTCCCAGCACTCAGCTTGTGCATATATCGTTCAGCAGTTAGAAATTGTGTTCAAAAATTCAGGACAGTTGCTCTGCATGAACAGAGTGAGAACGCGACTAGACAAAGATGGGAGTAGCCTCCTCTCATGTGCCCGTCACAGAAAATGCCAACTGAGCTCACTTGTTGCGAATTTGTTCCTTAATATCAGGCTCCACTTCACTATAAAAGACAACAACAGGAAATTCGAAGCAGCTTCAGGGAGGCAAAACAGAAAGATGCTGAAGTTTCAGCATGTGTAGGACTTCTAGATTATTGAATGATTTTGTTTTGGTGTGTGTGGAGAAAGGAAATGACAGAGGAGTGTGTGTGTGGCTTTTGCTGGCTGCGCTTGTTTTATGTAAATTAAGAGCCTTTGACCTGCTGTCTTCAACTAATCAACCAATAGATAATGTAAAACAAAAAACAAAACATGCTGATCTCAGAAAATCTCTCTCTCTCTTTCTCTCTGTCTGTCTGTCTGTCTGTCTCTTTGGGGGTTGAGGCGGGGTGAGCGTTGAAACAATAATCAGAAGATGGCCTTGTTAGTTGCAACATAGATTCTATGTATTGCAGAGATTACAAGAAGTGCATCTCAGTGTCAGTTGTAGTGTAGTAGCCTGGCACAAGAGAAATAGGCCTACAACACTTTTCAACGTCTAACACACAGCCTGGTTTGTTATCATCTGGAAAGATGTGAGTGGCTGCCCGCGCGCTCGCGGCCGCTGGCTTCACATTTCGCGAGGCTGGTAAGGCCAGATAGAGAGAGAGTGGCCCCTCTTATTGTCTACCCTCTTCGGTCACACTGACTCAGCTGTCTGGCAGGTGATCCGACCAGTGGGAACGGGAGAAAAGGGCTAGCTAGTTCACAGACTGATTTTCATCTCCGCGTAAGCCCTGTTCTCGTATTATTGCGAAGTGGGGGTCGGGGGTGGTCGCTAAAATGGTTCTACGCGTATTCACACACGCAAATGGATAGGCCCTGCAGATATAGTAGGCCCTGTGGTCAATCTGAAACTGACAGTGATGTGCCTGTAGTCCTATTGCGGCCTCAGAAGCAGTGCCACAGGCCCTTAATATAACATTGAATTGTTGGTCCGTGGTACCCGGCGAGACGCGCGTGCCAGACACTAATCTAGCTCCGCCCATCATTGTTCAAATCTGCCCTGATTTGAAATGTTTCTATCGATTTGCCATGGCATGTTCTCTCAATGCAACATTATAGTGAACGAAGCATTAGGAAGTATGTTAATAATAGCTACCATTCTATCAAATTCGAAGCTGTGTTATTGCCTCTGCTTTTTAAACTACTTGAGGTAACGTTAGAGAGATGTGATGTCTGTTGTTACAAGGGTTAGAAATGAAGCGGATACATCTCGGGCACACGGCGCTTTATGTAGTCGTGCCGTAACTTATAAAGCCCTTCTCACCCGATCTGTCGGATCGGATGCCTGGTCTATAATCCTTCGACTCCCGCACCCTATCCACCGACTGTAAAAAACTTTGCCCTTTGACTCACTCACTCTAACCACCAGTTTTCTGCAGGAAGCTGATGGAAAGGGCGAGGGATTCAAAGGGTTAAGTTTTTGCTTTGCTAGCATGGCTGACATTGCAGGATGCTGATGGACAGGCTGCAGGAGTCAAAAGTGTTGAAGGCCTTACATTGCACTGAGAAAGAGTAGCGAGGATGAAAGTATTGGACTTGCATGAAACTAAACGTTCTAAGAGCAAAGAGAGTAAGCTACGAGTTTACCTCTTGCACAGCCTCTCATGGCGGGAAAGAGTCTTCTGCCATCAATTAGCCTATGTTTCCGCGCTTGTTCTGTCTTGGCAGAGATTGCAAATCTGTGCTTATTTTTGGATACGTCTCGATACGTCCCAGGTTCGATGCGTCCTACGTTCGATATGTTCCAGATACAAAACATCTCTTTTTCGCGTGTGTGTGTCGCGTATTTTTATCGCACGAGTGGCGAGCGCGATGCGCGCGTGCGTTCGTGTGTGTGTGTGTGTGTGTGTGTGTGTGTGTGTGTGTGTGTGTGTGTGTGTGTGTGAGAGAGAGAGAGAGAGAGAGAGAGAGAGAGAGAGAGAGAGAGAGAGAGCTCATGTTTATCTCTCAGCACCTACCATCCGCCGTGTAATACCTACCACGGTCTCTGCCTATGTTCCCGCACAATGTTTCCCGAGTCTGTGTTCCCCTGGCTTCACACCCAGTGACAGACATTGATGCGTGCGCGCGCGCGTGCGTGTGTGTGTGTGTGTGTGTGTGTGTGTGTGTGTGTGTGTGTGTGTGTGTGTGTGTGTGTTGTGTGTGTTGTGTGTGTGTTGTGTGTGTGTGTGTATGTGTGTGTGTGTGACACATCGAACCTTGAACGTATCGAACCTGGGACGCAATGAACCTGGGATGTATCGAGACGTCTCCCTTATGTCATCTTGCTCGAGGTGCCAGCCCAAGTGTATCGCGGAGATAGTGGCTCTGGGCGGGGAGAGTGACATTAAGGAATTTTGCGTGATGAAACTTAAAAGCCACGGCAGGACTATATAAGTAAAGAGCCGTGTGCACGAGCTGTCCGCTTCATTTCTAACCCTTGTAACAGCGGGCGTCACATCTCTCCAACGTTTTCTGAAGTAGTTCGATGCTCAAGCGACAACACAACTTCATATTTGCTAGAATGGTTGCTGTTGTTACCTCCTAATATTTTGTTAAATATAATGTGGCATTAATGGTGAATGCTATGGCAGATCGATAGAAACATTTCAAATCATTTCAAAATTTGAATTATGATGGGTTTGAGCTAGTGTCTAGTGCGCGAATCCCGTCAGGCACTAGGGACCTAAAAATAAATGTGTAGGTTTGTGGCACTTTTCTGGGACCACAATAGGGCTGCAGGCATATCACTGTCAGTTTTAGCTTGACCATACTATCACAGAGACCCCTCAGGTAGAAACAGGCCCACACCTGTACTTCAGTCTGTGACAAGATGTTGACATTGTGTGGCAAGGCAGACAAACTAGCCTCTAGTGAAAGCTTAGGATTAACCAACGCAGAACCCCTTCGGTAGAAACAGGCCCATACCTGTACTTCAGTTTGAAACATGAAGTGGACAGTGTCTGGCGAGCCAGACAAACAAGCCTCTCGACTGAAGGCAAATGTGATGTTCACACATACAGGAGTAATGAAGCCGAGTAAGACAAAATTTCTAAGTCCAGCAGGTCGGTGCTACTCTGGATACATTTCGCCGAACAATCGGCCTCCCTCCCGGAGTGATATTTCATGCTCGCCGTGTGAAGTTATTACACGGGAAGCTTGCCGAAAATTTCAAACATGCTTAAAATTTTCGCAGAGCGAAAAATGAGTCGCCGAAGCAATAACTCGCTCGTGGAAAACTCGGGGAGGACTCGGGGAGTGTCAGAAATAGCTCTGCGTGCAAAGTTGCATACGTTGCCGAGTGACAGTGACACGCCGAGGAGATCTGAATGGTAAGCGAGTGAAATTTCTTACTCTGCGTGTTAAATTATTGCTCGGTGAGTAAAAATCTTGCACGGGGAGTCTGAGTTACTCAAGCGCCCCTAGCATATAAACGCACAGCACACTGTCCCTGCCTCATTCGCCACTCAGCTGCCGAACGATCCACATCTACGCTTATTATCTACAAATCGACCATCTACTAACGGTACTATTGCATATGCCTCCGAAGAAGTCTACGCGAAGGGATGCTGCTACTGCTGCTCCACCTTCTGCAGATACCAGTCTGCACACACCAAAGCCTTATTATTCATGTGTGCCAAGCCCCGCTGTCCAGCCTGCCTTCATGAGTCTTCTGGATACTTCTGCTGCTTCTGCTCCCAGTCCTGCTCCTGCTGCTTCTGAAGAAGAGCCCAGAATGTCTTCTACTCCAAGATCTGCATCTCCGGTGGTGGCACCTCCTGAGCACTCTCCAGTGCAGTCTGCTGTCTCCTCCTCTCCAGCCAGGTCCGTAACTCCTCCTCCACGTCAGGCCCGGTCTGTAACTCCTCCTCCACGTCAGGCCAAGAAGACCAGTCGAGACAGGCTGCAGCTCACAGCTGATGATGAAGAAGACCTCGTCGACTGGTACATGGAGCATGAGGTCTTCTTCAACAAGACCCTGAAGGGATACAGAGATACGCAGAGGAAGAATGCCCTGATGGAGGAGAAGGCCAAGTCCATGGGGAAGACTGCAGCAGAGTTGAAGACCTGGTTTGACTCCATGAGGACCCAGTTTGGCAAGCTGCAGAAAAAAGGACCCTCTGGGTCGGGGAAGAAGATGCTGACTTCCAGGGAGAATTGGATCCTGAACCGGTTCTGCTTCCTGAAGGACCACATCCGCCGGATGTCAGGCGGGAAGTGTCCACTGTGCAGCAACCTGGAGACTCGTCCTCCTCACACCAGGAGCAGGAAGAACAGGTGCAAGAAGTTTCCAGTCCTCCTTCTGCCCTTCCAAGGCCTCCATCTGCCAGCTCCCAGGGGTCGAAGAGGAAGAGGTCCCAGGATGTGCCAGCTGGCCTCACCAACATCCTGGAGGAGATGCGCCGCTTCCAGTCAGCTGTGTCTGGTACACAGCAGCATGCTCTGTTGAAGAACTACGATGAAGAGGATGAAGCCTGGAAGAGCCTCTGCACAACCATCTTCCTGCAGGGGCTCAAACTATCACCAGAGCTGCGAGAGGACCTCAGCCACAGCATGATGTCCAGACTGCTGGAGGTGAAGCAGGAGTCGAGGCGTCAGAGGCAGCAACAGCAGCATAACCACTTTGGAGTGCCACCCCCTCCAGCTGCCTACCAGCCCCAGCCTGCAGCAAGTTTTGTGCCATCATACCAACCTCAGCCTGTACCCTCTTGGCAGTCAGCACCTCCGACCCACGGCCAGCAGCAGCAGCCAGCCCGTGTCAATACAGAATGTGGGCTGTCACCAGGATTTTTCCAGGGCCTGTCGCCCTATCTCAGCACCCCAACCACTACCCCTGCAAATATGTGAGCAGCAGCAGCAAACCACCCGGCCTGTTTCAGGGCCAACCAAACCACCCGGCCCTTTTCAGGGCCAACCAAATCATCAAAAAACAACACACCAATCTACACATTTTGTGTTTCACAAAAAAAACAGTTGCCAAGTCCCATCAGTGAATACAAACTATCTTTCCACTCTGTCTTATTGTAATGTAGCTCCGAAGTCTATGCTTAATTTCTAAAAATTTATTGATCATTTGCCTTTAATTTAGTGTAGTTGAGTGTAGTTATTAGAATGTTGAAAGATGTTTGCATGAATAAATGTCCAAAAATGGAAAAGAAAAAAGCGTGAAAAAATTGTGACATGTAATGTACTTTAAAAAGTAGGGCAGTTTTGAGAATTAAGGGGGGGGGGGGGGGGGCACAGGGTACTTATTTGGTTAACACACAATGTCATAATGGTTTGTTCCTTTGGGAGGATTTTTGTTGGCCCTGAAAAGGGCCAGTTGGTTTAAACAGTATTTTATTATTCCAAATTATATACAATAAACAATAGTAACAAAAAGAGCAAACAAGCCCGAGGCTTATACTAATGCCTTTTGTTAACAATGATATAATACATGGAAAAATAAAGGCAGAACAACCATTAATTGATCTGTCCATAGAAAATATACTTCGGTAGACTACACAATATTGTACATTAATTTTAAGGAGTAACAACAACAACAAAATAAAAGGTAGTGTTTATGGATGTCAAGTGGGCGTGACTATTGATGACCATATGGATGAAAATGGTGATGAGGATGGATGTGTGGGAAGGGAAGGTGGAGGTGATAAGATGCGTGGAGAGAGAAAGGGCCAGTTCGCTTCTTGCTGCAGGTGGTGAAGAGGAGGTGAGGATGAGCTGTCTATATCATGTCATCTTGCCATGGTACACTGCCTTCTACTGAGTTGAGGTATTCCAACAGGTAGTCTCACTGGGATTTTGCACGTTGTGTTGCATAATTCCCCTTGGCCTTCTGTGTGAGATCAGGCAGCTGGCTGGAACTTCTCCAACTTCCTGGGATTACTTCATGGGTGTCAGGGGCCTCTTGGTCCAAAATGGTGTTGTCTGTATGCCTGTTGCTAGTGTTCCTCAAGAAGTTGTGCAGACAGAGACAGGCCATGACAATGATGCACACTCTGTCTGGTCTCTGTGGCATAGTTGTCAGGAGACACCTGAATCGGCTGGCCAACAGTCCAAATGCATTTTCGACCACCCTTCTTGCTCTGGAAATTCTGTAGTTGTAGATCCTCTGTTCTCTTGTCATGTTTCTCTTGGGGATGGGCTTCATCAACCAGGTCCTCAGTGGAAAAGCCTCATCTGCTACAATGAAGTATGACACATCTGTGTGACGATCAGGCAAAGGCTCTGCTGGAGGCACTCCAATTTTGTTATTTTCCATAAGTTTTTTCAAATCACTTTCTGCAAAAATACCACCATCAGATCCTGCTCCAGTGGCACCAACATTGACATAGATGAATTTGTAATTGGCATCCACAAGTGCCAAGAGGACTATGGAGTAGAACCCTTTGTAGTTGAAGTAAAGAGATCCAGAGTTAGAAGGACATCTGATAGCCACATGTTTCCCATCCAAAGCTCCAATGCAATGTGGTAGATTCCACTTGCTTTCAAATTCTTCTGCAATGGCCATCCACCGGTCTGTGGTTGTAGGTAGAGCAAGGACTTCATCATAGTATGCATCAATGATGGCTTGACAGACTTCGGGGATGAAATTACAGATAGTGTTGCAGGCCACCCTGAAGCCATACTGTAGAGATCTGTAACTATTTCCTGTTGCCAGGTATCGAAGAGTGACAGCTAGCTTGATGCCAGGTTCTAGTGACTGCCTCCAGAAAGTGTTTGCCTTGTGGATGGTGGGGCCAATTTTCTCCAGTAGTTCTTGGAAAAACTCTGGAGAAACTCTGAGGAAGTTCCTGAAGGATGCCACATCTTCAACTTGCAGTTCAGCCATCAGGTTCTCAAACTGTCCATACAGGGGTCTTCTTATGAGCCATGGTCTAACCCAACAGGTCCTCCTCCTCCTCTTCTCCTCTTCTTGCACCAGCACAACAGCAAGGGCACCATATGTATACATGAAGTACCATCCATCGTTTGTGTCATAATGAGACATGAAACATTTTGGCCCCCTCTTTATATATTATAACATTGCACGCCGACTAACATGGCGATGGGTCGGCAAGATGGTCAGCATAGTCGGCGAGTTTGTCGGCGTGTGAAATTTTACTCGGCCACTACGTTTCTTGGCTCTGCAAGCGGCCAGGATTCAAACTAATTGCTCGGCGAGACGCTCGGCGAGATGCTCGGTGAGATGCTCGCCGTCCTAAATTATTGCTCGGCGAGCGTCTGCCCGAGTGCTCGCCGACACAATAATGTCAACAGTCATGGCCAGATGCTCATCACGATTGAACCCGAATTTGCCTTTTTCTTATCGGGAATTGCTCGTCGACACTTTTCCTGTATGTGTGAACACCACATTAGGATTAACCAACATCTTGCAGCACATCCAATCACACTGATGTTAGACTCTAAACGAGACAATTAAACAATAGAGCCAGGTGTACATACAGCTGTACTGGTATTGTTTTCGCGGATTGCCCCAGTGAAAGGGAGCGGTCCATTGTCTCAGTGGACAGGTTCTGGCCTGCGCTTGTTCACGTCAACTCCTCCTTCATGCATTCACAAGTAGAAGAACATTCTTGAAGTCATCTTAAGACAGGCGGTGCCAGAGCCCCAGTGTGTTCTGATCCACCCTCTATAAATGAAGAGGGGGAGACAATACAGACAGAGAGAGAGAGAGACAAAATGGTCAGTCACGTTTGCTCGAGGAGATGGGCCACTCAACTTGGCAGAGGTGCTGAGCCTTTGCCAGAAACATGTGAAGGTACATTGATATTCTTATTCCAGTGTAGAGTTTTGGGGCTGATAGGCAAGGAAGTAGGATTGCTTTAGGACGTAGGCAAATAAAAATGAGAGGATGAATGATTATGCTTTAAGTTTGACATGCTTAATTAAAGAAACTATATTGACTTGTAATGCTATGTGTGGACGGCTTTTGAAAGTTATTGCTAGTGTGCTTAGTGCGCTTCTGTCGTCTCTCTTCTTTCTCGTTGTGTGTGATTTCTATATATAGAAAGGCAATTCCACATAATCATCCCCCAGAACATCACCCCAAAAATTTCTCCCGTGACAATACTATAACTGTACGGCCTACCCATGTGCATGTGTGAACATATGTGGAACTCTTATAGTGCCCCACTCTGCATTAACACAAGGACATCGCTCACACGTGGATGAAAATCTGTGAACTAACCCTTTCACCCGATCGCCGGATCGGATATCCGGCCTTTAAAGCCGTTCAGTTCTGCTTGCAGCGGTGATTGCGTCAAAGAAAAAAGTCGGTGGTGAGGCTTGTTGTGCGATAAACTGCTCAAATTCTTGATATAAATGCCCGGGAAAATCTTTTTTCCGATTTCCACAAGAAGAGAAAAGGTGAGTGATCACATTATTTGGTTCTTGAGTCGAAACATTGATTTAGAATGTTTAAGAAAAAAAGAAAAAAAAAAGTCATATCAAAAACTGTGTAGATTTTCAACATATTTCAGTTGTCTTGGATCCCACTTTCAGTGACATGGACTTTGTCTAAGAGTAGTGTGTGTGGTGTGTGTGTGTGTGTGTGTGTGTGGTGTGTGTGTGTGTGTGTGTGTGTGTGTGTGTGTGTGTGTGTGTGTGTGTGTGTGTGTGGATGCGTGTCTCTGTGTGTGTGTGTGTGCGTGCGTGCGTGTGTGTGTGTGTTGGTGTGTTTTGTGTGTGCGTGTGCGTGTGTGTGCGTGTGTGTGTGTGTGTGGGCGCGCGTGCGCTTGTGTGTGGTGTGGTGTGTATGTGTGTGTGTGTGCGTGTGTGTGTGTGTTGGTGTGTTTTGTGTGTGTGTGTGTGCGTCGTGTGCGTGTGCGTGTGTGTGTGTGTGGGCGCGCGTGCGCGTGTGTATGGTGTGGTGTGTATGTGTGTGTGTGCGTGTGTGTGTATGTGTGTGTATGTGTGTGTGGTGTGTGTGTGTGTGTGTGTGAGCAGACAAGAGTACCTGTGGTCTGTTCAGCTAACAGAATCATACCTAACGATAACAGTCAGTAATGTAATCAGTGTGCCAAATTTTGATTACGATGTGCAGTTATATACATGTATTGTTAGTTTCGGTTGTGCAGTGTCATTGACAGCTTTGATTATCGTTCAGAGTATTTCATGTAGTTGTATCTGGCTTACAAAGATACCGTGGATGATTTTACTACCTGCTTGGTTATTTTCCAGGTGCAAAGTATGGGTACAGAATACCCTGAGACAAGATCTTCATGGCAAAACACCTGACAAGTTGTACAAAGAGACAGTGCTCTGTGAGGGTCACTTTGAGCTTAACCAGTTCAGAACAAATTGCCCTGGATCCACCAGAAGGCGATTTATAAAGGATGCAGTCCCAGCCATCTTTTGCATACCCAATCCACCAAGCGCAATTCAATCTATCAGAAAACCACTCAAAAAGCGACCTTTTTGAGGCATCAGGACCAGGCGATACTACCAAAGTCTTCGCATTACTCTTTTTCTTCCTCTTCCTCGTCTTCGTTTCTTGTATTGAATATGTTTCTAGAATAACTGTTGAAACTGTTATTTTCAGTGATTGATTGTGACTTTAATTATCTTCAAAATCTTGAATCAACCTGCCGGGGTCGTTTTCATTGTAGGTATACCCACCGTCTGGAAATTCTGTGCTAGAGTTTTTTCTTTTTCTGTCTTTCTGTTTGTGTTTCCCCTTTACTTTTTTGCTTTCCCGTCATCTTTTCGTATAATTTTCTGCCTTGCTGGCCCATTGGCTTGTATGTTTTCCATAAAGCTTCCCATACTTTGTCTTAGGATTGATAAGTGGGCAGACTAATATACATAAGATTTTATGTACAATTTTTAAGTGATTCATAACGAACCCGTCTGCCGTATCGCTTACGTGGGTGCGGACGTTAAACTCCAAACAAACAAACATAATTGGGCAGACATATCAACTGCATTTCTGCCTCTAAGGAAATACGGCGTGCAGAAGCAATTTTAGGTGACCGGCCAGTTTTTTATATGTGTTTTAATGTACTTACTAATGTTTAAATGTTTGTATTTAGGTTTGTTCTTTAAAACTCCGTAGTGATATACTGGACGGAGTGGTCAATGCCAGGGGCATCTCCTTTGATTATGTGCTCAAATGCATCAATGTGTGTACCTAATTATTTTCCAAGTTATTTTTCTAGGTTCATAGAGGTATCGAGATAATTATAGTCCTGATAAGGCTCCACGCTGTCGGCTGGGCTTTAAACGATAATGATGATTACAGTTTGTCTTGAAGTACTTCATTCAGAGTATATTATCGGCTGATTGTTGTATGTCATTATAATTTATCTTAATCCTCTGGCTCCCGCACCCCGTCGACCAGCAAACTTCATTGTCAACCATGCCAGCAAAGCAAAAACTTAACCTTTTGACTCCCTCACCGGCAGGAAGCTGGTGGATAGGGTGAGGGAGGCAAAGGGTTAAGGTAATCTGTTCAGAATATAATATTGTCGGTTAGTTGTTCATGGTGTCCTGTTTTTCTCATAACAGAATTTTGTCACAAATTTTAATGGGAGCTTGTGGAACGATACAGCAACGTTACCTAGCTCTCCAGTGCTTGCGAACCCTGGGGCATAGCGGTGACGATCATATCATTGGGTGCCACAGAGTTTGCTGCCTGTCTCCTATCTGTGCCTATGTTCAGATCTATGCCCGATAGAATGCTCTGGATGACATTAATCCTTTGACTTCCCCACCTTATCCACCAACTGCATAAACTTGACCCTTTGAATTCCTCACCCTATCCGGAATCAAAGAGTTACGTTTTGGCTTTGCTAACATGGTTGACGATACAGGATGCCATGGACAAGGTGCTGGAGTCAAAGGGTTACACGCACGCACGCACACACACACACACACACACACACACACACACACACACACACACACGTACACACACACACACACACACACACACACACACACACACACACGTACACACACACACGCACGTACAAAACACACACCACACACACACACACACCACACCACACACACGCACACGTATACACACACACACACACATACACACACACACACGTAAACACACACACACACACACACAACACACACACACACACACACACACACGCACGCACACACACCACTCTCTCTCTCGCTCTCTCTCTCTTTCTCTCCTCGCTGTCTCTCTTTTCACACACACACAGACTCTCTCTCTCTCTCTCACACACACACACACACACACATGCATGCATGTACGCGCGGGTGCACACACACACACACACTTACACACACACACTTACACACACACACACACACACACACACACACACACACACACACACACACACACACACACACACCACACACAGAGGCACACACACACACAGAGGCACACAAGCTGGAGCAACAGTTTTTTTTTCAAGAAGGCTAACTTGGTCAAAGATTACTATTCTCTTTGACTGGGCTTCAACGGGAGGGACCTGAGAAATAAACCATTATTTTTTTTAATCCAGGACAGCTGGGCAAAAGCCCTGCACTTCACGATTTTTAACTGCCGTGGCATCTTTTAGTGTGCGCAAGCCAGACGGTGCATGGGTCCGACTTTTTTTTTTTTTTTTTTTGTCTTCCGAAGGATTAGACGTTCGGTTTGATTTTCTGGTCGAATTGAGAAGAGCCAAGGCTCGAGATTAGTTATTGACCTCAACAAATGCCTTAACGGGAAACAAACCCAGGAACTTCGAGTTTAGTTATCGGCAGGCGAACGTCTGAACCATTCTGCCACCTTTCTGTCTGGTACAATTATACATATATATATCTATTAAATATAGGCCCTACCATATATATATATATAGTAGGGCCTATATTTAATTATTTATTTGTTTATTCTTTATTTTTTTATTTATTTGCAATTAGGATTCGATATCCTAATTGCAAATAAAAAAAAAAAAAAAGAATAAACAAACAAATAAATAATTACTCCTGCAATCGGAATGGAAGGCAAGGAGTTCTACGTCTACGCCGACCAGGCCTCAAGGCCTCAAGGGACATAATATATGAACTAGTAGGCTGCTCATTGGCAGTCATTATGTAAATTAAACTGTGGCCGTGAGATGTGTGTTTTTAATATGTGTGCAGAGGAGGAATGCCCTACTGCCAGGACGCTGACCCCTGATGTTCCCAGGTTGGGATCTACAGGCAGCCAGACAGACGGACCAGACGTGACAGGGACCTGTTTGCAAATAGCTGTCTACATTCTGACTGCAATGCCTGAGTTCCGGTCCATCGAATTCGAGGTTAGTTGATTTCGTGTGTATGTGTATAGTATGCGTGCGTGCGTGCGCTGGTGTTCGAGTGTGTGTGTGTGTGTGTGTGGGTGTGTCTCTCTCTCTCTCTTTTCTCTCTCTCTCTTGTCTTTTTTTGTGCCGTGTGAGCGATTATTTATTCCTTGTGTATTGACAAGACCTGAGACACTTTATAAACTCAAAAGTTACGACGTGTATTGTTGATTGTTTAATGATGTTTGGTGGTCATGTTGAAGGTGAGGGAACTTCGCAGCAAGAGCCTGTGCTTCATTTGAGACGAGCTGACCTGTATGGTGTGTTGGGCTGGCCCTGTGATCCTGTCCTCTCCACACTCACTCGGGATGGTCTCCTCACTCATCGGTAGGTCTTGTGTTTGTGTTGTATTGAACTGCAATGTAAAGTATCATCATCATCATCATCAAGTGCCCTGCCGCATGGCGTTGGCGATCATGGCCCTCCGTATGCATCTATCCCTTGTTGCTGCAAGCACATCTTCCACCCTCTCTGTCCTCAGCCACCCTGCAAGTCCGTCCAGTATTTTCTTCCTGGGTCTACCTGCTGCTCTCTTTCCCTCCAGCTTTCCGTTTGTGGCTTGAAATTTCCTCTTTTCAGTCACTGTCTTTCTTTCTTCCTCATTTGCTTTCTGTCATGTCTTCCTATCATTTTCTGCCTTGCTGGTCCATTCATCTGTATGTGTTCGATAAAGTCTTACGTACTTTTTCTTAGGATGGATAATTGAATACATGTGTTAAGTGCGTTTTTGGCTCTGGGGAAATGAGATTTGCGGAAGCCATTTTAGGTAATTTAGGCTCGTTCTTATATATGTTTCAGTGTCGTTAGTTATGTTCAAATTTGTATTCAGGTATGTTTTCTAAATCTCCTGTGTGATAAATTGGACGAACTGCTCAACGCCGGTGGAATTGCCTTAGATTATGTGCACGAATGCATTGATATATGTAGGGCCTACTGAATTTTCTTTTCCTTTTTCCCCTGTTGAAGTATTGTGTATGTTTGAAATGGTTATAGCCCTGATATGGCTCTACGCAGTCGGCTGGGCTTTAATCAACACTTACAATAACAGTGTACCGTCCAGAACTGTGGGTAGTCTAGGTTTGCAGCAGTACAGCAGGGTTCTCTAGAATGATGCTGCGCACACAGCGTGCACTCTTTTTTACGATCCTGGTGGCGTGGTCTTGCCTGAACCTCTACAAATGCATGCGGTATAAAACTGTAATATATTTATAGGACTTTTTATAAGGAAGGAGAAATTAGGGCACCTTGTCACAACAGGAAAGCTGGAGGGAAAGAGAACACCAGGTAGACCCAGGGAGAAAAATATTGGATGGACTTACAGGATGGCTGAGGATAGAGAGGGTGGGAGATGCACTTGCACCGACAAGGGATAAATTAGTAGGGGGGGGGGGGCATGATCGCCAACGCCATGCGGCAGAGCTCATGATGATGATGATAAAGCTGTATCGGATTAATTCTGCAGTGTTGCTCATTACAGCCTAGATTTATTTTTGAGCCATCTTAGGAAGGATTGAAACACATTCACAGTGCTTAACAACTCGAGGAAGTCCAACACAGCAGCGACATCAAGCTGAAAGTGTACCAGAGGTGTTTCTACCGTGTTGCTCAGATTGCCAGAGAATGACAAGAGAGAGAGAGAGTGATCTTGCTAAACTGTTAAACGTCCATGTTGGGAACTTCCAAAGAATCATGCAAAATTTCTGGGCCAACACCGTCTATAACCAACATCTTTTCGACTGATGCAGTCAAGACAGTGTAGACGTTATTGTCATGAGAAGGCGATGAGGATGGAATAGACATTTCATCTGAAAAGAGCAAGCAAGATACTGTCACCTGAATCACACTTCACGGGACACCAGGAGGCTGCTGGAAGAGAGGAAGACCCCAGAACACCTGTTGACGAACAGTACAAAGAGAATTTAACGCCCTGAAGCACAACATGCGGAGGCTGGTCCTGAGCAGACAGGAGTTCTTGATCTACCTCGTTGCCCCGCACATCAGTGGAATCATCATCATCAGGTGCCCTGCCGCATGGCGTTGGCGATCATGGACTTCCATCTGTTTCTATCTCTCGTTGCCCCTAGCATCTCCCCCACCCTCCTCGTCCCCAGCCACTCTGCAAGTCCGTCTAGCATTTTGTCCCTGGGTCTACCTGGTGCTCTCTTTCCCTCCAGCTTTCCCGTTGTGACCAGGTGCTCGAAATCCCCCTTCCTCATAAAATGGCCTACAAATGTTGCCTGTCTTTTCCTAATCTTCCTTATGAGTGATCTACTTGTGTCTGCCTCCATCAAGACTATCTCGTTGTTTTCTTTGCTGTCCATGGAACTCTCAACATTCTTCTTAGAAATGGCAATAATGGCAATAGGTAATCTAGGAAATATGGCAGGTAATGCACATGAAGCAGTGTGGAATCTGGGACAGAAAAACAAGAATACAAAACAAAACA
Organism: Monoplex corrugatus; assembly: GCA_030674185.1. Taxonomy (NCBI): domain Eukaryota; kingdom Metazoa; phylum Mollusca; class Gastropoda; order Littorinimorpha; family Ranellidae; genus Monoplex; species Monoplex corrugatus. Next base: position 16,757,480 of record JAPXFY010000016.1, on the reverse strand, counting down.
CAACAAAATCAAACCTTGATTAATTGATTACTGCTGATGGATGCCATTAATGCAAACACAGAAGTATTTATAGATTCCCACTTTTAAATGGAATATAGTGTTTCAATTAACCCTTTGACTACCGTTTGACTACTGCACCCTATCCACCAAGTGCAAAAATTTAACCCTTTGACTACCTGACCCTATCCACGAACTTCCTGCAGGAAGCTGGTGGATAGGGTGAGGGAGTCAAAGGGTTACTTTTTAAATTGATTGCATGGTCGGCAATGCAGGATGCTGGTGGACAGGGTGCGGGAGTGAGAGGGTTAAGGTCGTGTGACGCAGAGTTCTGCGAGCCATATCAAGCCGGTGCTCTCAGCTTGGAAGGTAAAATTTGTTTTACGAATGCAAGAACTCTGCTGCAGACGTCATATCCAAATTTTTGTTGAATTGCCTTTTCGTCGCTGCTCGCATGCCATTCATTTCAAGTCTCATCAAAATATTTGCAAACATATTGAATCTGAGTTCACCATGAGAAAAGGAGCTGCAGAATTTGGGACTGTGTCTCACATAGTTGTGAAGTTTCACGTGAATGGGGATGATAATGACGATGCTGTCTGATGATGCTGTCAAGTTTCATTATAAACTGAAGTATGTTAGATTAAACGTAATTTTAGAAGCCTCCGTGTTACTTCTGTGACTGTATCTAGGCAATCGTTAATCGTGTGGAAAAGAAATCATTGAAGATGTTGGTCAGGGAACTTGATGCAGAACCTTTAACGATACATCATTGAAGTGGATGAGACTTAGGGATGTAGTCCCAATGATGAGACTTAAAGATGTGGTCCCGATCTTCCCATTAACTCCAGTCTGAGTAGCAGCCAGTTGTGACTGGAAAATCCTAAGGTGATTTAAATCATGGAGGATATTTGTACCATAACGTTTTAGTTAGTGATGTTTTGCGCAAAGCACTTAGCCACAGGTACTGGTGGTATTACATTCTGTAATATTCTGTGTGCAGGGTTGTGTATCGTCCTCCACAAAGAATCCCCATGAGCTCTGAGGATGTTATACTGGATGTGGACCGGTTCATCACAGAAATGAGATGGCTGATGGGTGTGAAGAACGTGTGCAGTGGCATCAGCGGTAACTACACGCTAACGAAAGACTCGCTGTCTACCATCCAGATCTTCAGCTCCCCGGAGCTAAGAATCCAGTCCTCTAAATGTCGGGTGGTGCTGTTGGCAAGTGGGAGAACGAAATGTCCCTCATGTCTCCACAGGACACAGTTCCTCAGGAAGAGAAAACTAGACGAGAAAGACTCAGATGCAGTGGCATCAGCTGATGTCGTTGTGCCCATCATTTCTGAAAATCACACAGATCTTTATGCGAATAAAGAGCCGAGACTATCCCTGGATCTTGTGCTGAATGAAAGCATGAAAACTGTTCTGAGGAAAATGTTAGGTGTTCAGACAGACAGTGGAGGTAGTAAAGCTCAGCATGAAAGCCATGGTGCTGGTTCAGCGAACTCATCTTTAGGAAAAGATACGCAGTCACCCCTTCAACAGAACTCAGAGGTTGGTGTGTCCTTACCAAAGTCAAAGCATGACGTTTCACAACGAAAGATAAGGTCAGACATCTCGCTGCGAAAATCAAAGGGGACTGTCTCACAGCAAACGTCAAAGGGAACTGCTCCACAATCAGAGTCAAAGGGGAAGGTTTCACAACAAACAACGCAGGCTTTATTATCCCTGTTACTGAAATCGAAGGGTACTTGTCCTGTGTCGTCGCAAAAGAAATCAGAGACCGCCCATCGTCCAGAGTCAGCAGCGAGGAAACAAAAGAAATGCTTTACAGATACCACGTCTTCACCATTAGACATGGACTGTGATACGGTATCTGTAGACAGTGTGGGGCAAGATGAGAGGTATTCCATTGATGAGGGACTTCCTGTTACTAGTGATCCATCCACAAAAGCACAAGACTCTAGCGTGCATTCTCAGAATTCCGTTGCGTTTTTACACAGCTGTAAAAGAACCCATAGTGAAAGACGCCCACAGGTGGAGATAGCAGAGGATGTGAGACTGTTACAGGATACATATAAGCATTCATCGACACTCGCAAACGATCTGGAGGCAGAGAATGGTGAAACATACACAGCCTCATCGCTCCGTCCATCCGAAGCAGTTGTGTTAGCACCACTGCAGTGTGTGCAGCCAACAGTGTCTTTTGTGTCATCTCTGTCTGTTTTACACCGTGCATTCCCACAGACGGTCGTACCAACGTCACATGGAGTATTCTTTGCGCCGCAAATGGCCCAGCCTCAAAATGCGCCACCAATGATCCAGTCTCCGCACATGGCAGCACAAGTAACCCAATGTCAGAATTTGCCACAGATGATCCAGCCACAAAACAAGCCGCACATAGTCCATCCACAAATAAGGACACAAACAGAACAGCCACAAAATTGGTCACAAGCATTCCCATCACAAAACGCAGATGTGAACATGTTGCTGTCTGGCCCACAGTCTTTTATTGGCATATCCAGTCCAAATTCAACGACAGCATTACCAGTTACTGTTTCACTCACTTCTTCAAACGATTTAGTATATCCAGTCGTTGCACAGGCCAACACTGTCATTAAACAGGAACCAGATGAACACGGAATGGAAGTGACAGTTGAACGAGCAGAGGATGGCGAAGGAGATGATGGCATTGCCTTAGTGGCACAGGCCAACACTATCATTAAACAGGAACCAGATGAAGACGGAATGGAAGTGAAAGTTGAACGAACAGAGGATGGCGAAGAAGACAGTGGCGGTGCCGTAGTTACCAAAACCATTGCGTATGACCCAGCAGTCGGTGCTGGGGAGTCACTGAGTCTTTTGCAAGAACAGAATTCTTCCTTATCGGCTGTTGTGTCACCTGGTGTTTTAGATGACCAGGCTTTACCGTCAGTGCCTGTGTCGGCAGGCCACAGTGTAGTAAAACAGGAACCAGGAGAGGTCATTGACCAACCTGTGGTTATCAAGACACTGGCCATGGACTTTAAAAGTGAAGAGACTACTTCTGCACTGAGCGAAAATCCCACCCCTCTGTGGTTAGTCAAACGTGAAAAGCAAGACATAGAGAAGTCTTTACTTTCATCTGACGATAATGATTATAAAGTGAACGATGAAGCGCAGGACCTACAGAATGTCGTTGCTCAGGGAAACGAAGAACACGCTTTTCAAGCACCAGTGAATGGTGTAGTCTTTCAAACCCCATCTGGCCTTGATATAGTGAAAGAGGAGGAAACTGGTTCCAGATAACGGGCAAATGGCCCATCTAATCAGGACCAAGAGATTAGTGTTGGTCAAAGCTAAGAAAAATTCACTTGAAATCATAAGTAATTGTTGTGATCTATCAAACCTCATCTAGCGTTGCTATAGTGTCCGTGGTGGGCACTAGTTCCTGGTGACAGTTGGACAGCCCATGAAACGGTCAGAAAATGACATTTCCTCTATGGTCCTCTTCTCCACTGGCATGAGTTCTGGGATGACATGCATATTTCACACAATCTGTCATCACGATCCTCATTGAGTAGCTGGATTGACACCTGTAGCAATTGCCCATTGTTGTCCAAAGTATCCATTGTTGAAATGCAGGCTTCATAGCACTATGTAAGGTTCCCAAGGCGCTCCCTCATCAGATCATTGCATTTTTATGGTTGTTAAAGAAACTTTCATAGGATTGTCTGAATGATCACATGAAGTATCTTTATACGAAAATGCGAGTCGTTTAGACAAATAGATATTTATATATGCTTACAATTTTCAGTGTTTTATCACCAAACGTTCAATGGTCTGTGCTCATAAAGAATTCAGCATTTCAGAAAAAAAATCTCAACTGCATTGTATTTATCTGGCTAGATTAATCAAGATGTTTGAAAGTGTTATGCAGTATGTTCAACCGATTGTGAAGACCTGTGACACTGTCAGAGAATACTTATCATCTGCAAATAGTAATACTAGCAATTCAAATGAAATCTGATGACATGTACATGTAAATGCCATGCTTGCCATTAATTCTATGAATGTCTTTGGTAAGTTCATTGATAAGTACGAGTTCATAACGAAAACAAACAAACAAACAAACAAACAAACAAACAAAACCAAAACAAAGTAGAGAAACACACTTCACCTTGTTTTGAACCAACAGGACACATAATTACTTCACACAAATTATTGATAGAAAGAACTCTTGCTTTCGAACAAACTACGTTCTTAGTTATGTAGTTCTTATTAAGCCTTTTGTTTTTGTGCGTGTGTTTTTTTCCCTCGGCCCATTGTGTCAAACGTCTTACAGGAATCGCTGAAAGCAACATACACTTGATTTTCTGTGGCATACAAATTGTTTTGATTAAGAGCCATGAAAGTAAAGTAAAAAATATATGATCAGTTGTAGTATGCTTTTTTTCAAACTCCGTCTGTTCCTCCCCAAAATATTATCTCATTATCGCGATCTATTTGTTATGCGTCTGTTCGATACCAAAACCTAGAGTTCACTTGAAATAGCAGGGAACCGCTCCTACAGTTATCAGTGATGTTGGGATCTCTTTTGTTGTACAGAGGCTGAATGATTTGTAAGCTTCGTTGGTGAGGATATGAAAACAAGTATACAGACATTATAGCAGATAACGTAGATGTACCTGCTTGCAATGAGGGTCATTAAAAGAAGAAACAAATAAACAACGAACAAACGAATAAAAATCTTTTATTTTTTTGTTCGTTTTAGGATCATCGCACTCAGGGAGGTTACCTTGGTGCTTGCCTTTTTTATTTTCATTTTTTCGTCCCATTCTCTACGCCACCTTAATGGCCACAGAAGCTAGCACATTTTTTTACACTGCCATGATGAGGGTGATGTCGATGAGGATGATAATCATGATGCTATGGAGTTCATCTAGGATTGAAACCGCGCAACAGGGCTGTACTCTACGCTTATTATCATAATATATCCTGGCGTCAACCAGGCCCGAGGGATACAGACACACTGCAGTGCTGGCCAGAAGATTTGAGCAACACTCTCAGTGACGCATCCGTGAAGTGGATGAGACTCGACTGTGTGGTCCCAGTCTTCCCAATGAGCCCATAGCACGCCCAACTCCGGGTAAGAGCCGGTTAGAGCCGAAAAATCTCAGAATTATGTATTTTTGAAGGGACTGATGGGAATTCGATTCCACATCCTTCCAGTCGGTAGTCCGTTGCGTTAACCACTACGCCACGGCGACTGGTCAAACCCAATAAAAATCAGTAATAGTCTTCTTCTGGTCGCGTCATATCTGGCGATGAATGTGTATTTTCCCACTTCCTTCCAGCTGCCATGGAGATTCTTGGTTAGAGGAGTTGTCGGTCATGTCGTCTGTAGTTCCACACTTGATGGAGGTGATGTTGATGCACTTTGTGTTCCACAGTTAGATCTTCTGGACTCCATGAGCAGTGTGGTGAAGGTGTCAGTTTGAAAGTGCATTGAGCCGTTTGTTGCCAGTGCAGTCTCATCAGGACCACTTGGTGCCCTCTGGACAGAAAGTGATAGTTTGACCAGTCGCCGTGGTGTAGTGGTTAGTGCAATGGACTACCGACTAGAAGGTTGTTGGTTCGAATCCCCGTCAGTCCCTTTATAAATAGTATTGTGGAATTTTTCGGCTCTAACCGGCTCCTACCCAGAGTTGGGCGTGCTATGGGCTCATTGGGAAAACTGGGATCACACAGTTGAGTATCATCCACTTCACGGACGCGTCATTTAGGGTGTTGCTCAAGTCTTCTGACCAGCACCATAGGTGTCTGTATCTCTCGGGTCTGGTTGACGCCAGGATATATTATGATAGCGTAGAGTACAGCCCTGTCACGCAGTCTCAATCCTAGATGGAACTCCGTAGCATCATGATTATCATCCTCATCGGTATCGTCATCATCAACGCATTGTAAAAACTGTGCCAACTTCTGTGGCCGTTAGGGTGGCGTAGAAAATTGGTATGGGGGGAAAAAAAAGAAAAGGTGAACACAAAGGTGACCTCCCTGCGTGCGATGATAAAAGGAAAAAAATGGTAGGCCTAGTTGTCCCATACTCTCAGTGCCTTCAAGTAGTAGTTGATGATGTTTTTCTTCTCACTGTAACTGATATTGCTGTCTTCCATATAAAACTTGTGATATCTTTTTTGGGTGCACACACCAACAACAACAAAGGCTAAATGCGGTTGTTTCAGCGGCGGATGGGTTTAAACCAGATCGTGATGAACTGTTTGGCTTTGCAAAGATTCAGAGAGAAGCCTGACTAGTATTTTGTTCTCGGGTTATCGCGTAGGAACCAGACCAGAAGCAACATCAAACTAAATTTTGGACTCTTAAAGACAGATGAAGTGATACGTCAAAAATTTAATGTACATGTTCAAAACAAAGTCAGTGCTCTGGAAGATGTTGGTGACAGTGAGGAACAATGGACAAAGTTAAAAAAATCGATAAATGAAGCTTGTGAAGAAATCCCTGAAGTAGATAGAAAAGCAAAAAAGAACTGGATGACAAAAGACATTTTAGGCTTGATGGAGGAACAGAGAAGGCAAAGAGAAACACAGAGATATACAAGAAGATAAACAAAGAAATCAGAAATAGGTGCAATGAAGCTAAGGAAGCTTGGCTGAAAACAAAATGCAAAGATATAGAAGACCGACACAAAATGGATCCTCAGGGTATGTACAGACGAATTGAGGAAATTGTGCACAGGAAAAATACATGCAAATCAACTGGTTGCTTAAAATCGAAAGGTGGTACGCTTCTCACGGAAAAAGACAAAATATTAGACAGATGGGGAGAGTATATTAAAGACCTTTTTGAAGATGACAGAAACGTAGAACACATTATAAGAAAGAACATTGAAGGAACACCCATAATGGAAGATGAAGTTAGAGCAACACTGAAAAAGATGAAACCAGGAAAAACCCCAGGACCAGACAACATTACTATAGAGATGATTGAATTCCTGGAGGAATTTGGTATAGAAAAAATAACAGTCCTCCTAAATGAAATTTACGACATTGGAAAAATCCCCAAAGATATGTCAAGATCCAAAGAACACAGGGGCTATAGAATGCGAACTCCATCGCACAATCAGTTTGATGAGTCATGTAATAAAAATCCTATTAAGAATAATCATGATGGGGAAAAGCAATAGAATCAAAAGAGAAATAGCAGATGAACAGTGTGGATTTGTGGAAGGGAAAGGAACTATTAATGCCATATATACATCCTAAGTAAAGAGCTATCATACGAGTAGTGAGGTCAATCGAGATGAATAAAGATTTATATTTATGCTTTGTTGATTATACCAAGGCTTTCGATCGGGTAAGACATGAAGAATTGATCAACCAACTCGAAAGACTCAATATTGATGGAAAAGATATACGAATGATCAGAAATATGTATTAGTAACAAACAGCTGCAATGAGAACAGAAAACGATATAAGCTCTTTCCAAAACATCAAAAGAGGAGTCAGGGTTGTGTTTTGTCACCAGATCTGTTTTCACTTTACAGTGAAAACATCATGGAAAACCTAGAGGAAGACCCTGGATTAAAGGTTGGAGGAAAAATGATGAACAGCATTCGATACGCAGATGACACCGTCCTAATTGCAGAAAATGAAAAGGACCTACAAAACCTTGTGAATATACTAGAAATAGAAAGCAAAGGTAAAGGGTTTGAACAAACAGCAGGAAGACTAAAGTCATGGTGATCAGTGAAAACCATGAAATCCCACCATGCAAAATAACAGCAAACGGCACAACCTTGACACAGGTTGATAAGTTTAAATACCTGGGAACGATCGTATTCACCAGACGGCAGATGCACAACAGAAATAGCCAGCAGAATCGGCCAAGCCAAGACGGCATTCAAGAAGACGAAAAGCATTCTTACCAACAAATGCCTATCAATTAACATTAGGAAGAAAGTTCTTGAATGTTAAATAGAACCAATACTGTTGTACGGTTGTGAGGCGTGGACAGTCAACAAGCAAAGCCAGAACAAGATTGAGGCAGCCGAGATGTGGTTTCTAAGAAGAACGTTGAGAATTCCATGGACAGCAAAGAAAACAAACGAGACAGTCTTGATGGAGGCAGACACAAGAAGATCATTGATAAGGAAGATTAGGAAAAGACAGGCAACATTTATAGGCCATTTTATGAGGAAAGGGGAATTGGAGCACCTGGTCACAACGGAAAGGCTGGAGGGAAAGAGAGCACCAGGTAGACCCAGGGAGAAGATGCTGGACGGACTTGCAGGGTGCCTGAAAACAGGGAGGGTAGAAGAGATGCTTGAGGCAACAAGAGATAGAGACAGATGGAAGTCCATGATCGCCAACGTCATGTGGCAAGGCACCTGATGATGATGATGTTATGGCGTACTGGTACGCATGAAAGTATTAGTGTGGCATGGTTATCTGGATATTATCCTGTTGCAATGGAATTTTATTGAAATGCCTTCACTGGGAAGAACACGCTTCCATAGTAAAACTGTTTTGCGTATGATTTGTTCTTGTTTACTCTTTTTTTTTTATCTTGTACTGTAAAAAATGCGTATTTTTTTATATAATTATTTGCGGTTTTCTCTCCCTTTGTGTATGTGTGTTTAGGGGAGGGGAAGGGGGCGTGCGTGCATACAAGCTTGTATCTCTCTTTCTTCCATGGTGCTTTTTTTCTTCTTTGCTCTATTCAGCTTTCTATTAAATATGTCTCTCCTTCTGTCTGTCTCAAACAATACTAAATGCTGTTACTCTTTGATTTCCTTAAGAATCATTTCTTGTAGATTTATTAATGTGTTTCTTTTTTCATTATTTTTTTAGTGTGGTGCAGATTAGTACTGTAGCCGGGGTAAGTTTGAAAAATGTTTTTTTAGCTGATAACATCGACCGTTGGAAAAGACAGTGTCGTTGGCATCATCTCTGTCTGTCTGTCTGTCTGTCTGTCTCTCAGTGTCTGTCTCTCTCTCATTAAGGAATGGAAGTGGAAGATATCTGTAGGAGTGTACACACCCACATGTATGCGCTCTTACTCATACACATGGATGCACACACATACACAGACAACACACGCATACACACACACACACAGACAACACACACACACACTCACACACACATACACAGACAACACACACACCACACACACACACACACACACACACACACACACACACACATACACACACACACACACTAACGCACGCACGCGCAGAATATTGAAGCATATTAACTGAATATTGTCACTTCTGTACTTCGCTCACTTTGGTGTTTGTATGTAGGTAGAAAGAAACTCTAGGAGAGCTAGACAACAGAAGTCTTCAGAGAAGTAACCCCCTTTAGACAAGTGTTTCGGCCCTGAATTCCTTACACCTCGGGGCCGGCCACATCCAGGTCATGACTCCTGGATGCCCTTCTGCTGTTGTCTATTTTTTTTTCCCACGCCGGGATCGAACCTGGGCGATTCTGCGCTTCAGAACTGCGGTACGCGGTTTTACCAATGTGCTAACGGGCACACATCATCTGTAGGGAATTTAATCCTTATGAAGTTCACTTTTTTGGTTCCTACTTAACCCTTAGATTCCTTCAGTCTATGTTCCTGGCTAACAAATAAGCTGGGGAGGTCAATAGGTTAATTTAATCAACTGGAGCTGAGCAAATTGATTGCTGGTACTTGTGTTTTTGCGGCGGTGAAGCTAGTAAATGTAAGATCTCTAAAATGTAGACCTGTATGCACAATGTTGTTACATGAAATGTCATTATTGATTGCATAACGTGCACATATTCTTAAGGCCAGGAAAAATTAAACAGCCGAAGTTTTTGAATAGGTAGATAGATACATTACCAGCTAGAATGAAATAAGGAATAATCACCGTCGCTGGGACGTCTCCTGGCATATGGAAGGGGTTGGGTGTGTTAAAGAACAAATACAAACATGCACATTCATGGAGATGCGTGCTTACACACACACACACACACACACACACACACACACACACACACACACACACACACACACACACACACACACACACGCACACACACACACACACACCACGCACGCACGCACATACGCCGCACGCACGCAGGCACACACGCACGCATGCACGCACACACACACACACACACCCACACAC
>JAPXFY010000016.1:16734813-16739813 GCA_030674185.1 Monoplex corrugatus | reverse complement strand
GCGCAGGTGCATTGTCGTCCTGGAAGATGGCGCCTTGACCAAGGTCCACAAGCGCAGGCAGTGCCACGGCCGCCAGAACCTCGTCCCGGTACCGGACCCCGTTCAGGATGCCGTCAATGGGGAGCAGGGGGTCCGGGTACCACGGCTCATGCCACCCCACACCATCACCGACCCGCCGCCGTACCGGTTATGCTCTTGGACAGTGGCGTCAGCGAACCTCTCCCCTTGACGTCGCCACACCCGAGCCCGGCCATCGTTAAAGGTCAGGGTGAACCTGGACTCATCCGAAAACAAGACCCGGGCCCACTGTTGCCTTGTCCAGGTCACGTGCTCCCTGGCCCAGGTCATGCGGCGCACTCTGTTGACCGGTGACAGCACGGGTCGGACGGCCGGTCTCCGTGACCTCAAGTTTGCCTCATGTAGCCGTCTTCTCACCGTGCTGCAGCTGATGTTAGCACCTGTTGCGTCCCTCAGCTGACCCCTCAAGGTCACCGCAGTGGGTGCCCTTTCCCTCAGGACGGAGAGGGCAAGGTAGCGGTCTTGCTGTCTTGTCGTTACTCTGGGTCGACCCGTGTGACGCCTTTCCTGGACTGCTCCAGTCTCATTGAAGCGCTCCAGCAGTCTCTGGATTGTGGAATGCGACACTTCAAGTCATCTAGCAACTTCCCGCTGCGCTAGGCCTTCATCAAGCAGAGCGAGGGCTCTCCCCCGCTGCTCATCCGTCATCCGTCGTCTTGCAAGCATGGTTAAAACGAACCAAGAACGGGTCCTTTTTATCCTCGTCTGCGGGCAACTTTGGCTGGAGTAGTGTTCAAAAAGGGCTTGCCTTGCACGTGCAAAGCGAATTTTGTCGCTACCTTGCCTGCGTCGTCAGAGAGACCCTGCTGAAGATTCGACAATTTCGTGTGGAAATTGTCTTCCTTGGGCCGCCCATTGCAAATCGGCAAATCCCCAAACACGTGCCAAAAGGAAACTGCAATGTTGTCTGAGCTCTTATCCATTCAGTTACGGCAACGAATTGGAGAAAAGAGTAAGAGAAAATAGGTTATTTCTCCTTTCAAAAATTGACTCAAAAACGTTCCTGGCCCTTCAATAATGACGTGTAGTATATCTGAAGTGCATGCCCCATATTTTCTCTATCTGCTTGTAGGTCTATTTCTGTATACCAATGAACGTGGGATTTTGCTTGGGTATTTTGTCAGTGATAACTCCTTTGTTGCCGTGGGATAATTAACGTGCGTGGGCCCCTTCAGTGAATAGCAGCACCGTATCTGTACAACAGTCCAAACAGAGCATTTTGCGTTTCTTTTCGGCATCCCTTTCTATTCATCACAAAGATATATATTGTAATCATGCACTGAGTATAAAATCTACCACACAGATAAATTAAAAAGAATTACTATTTCTGTTATGAAATACAGTATTTCGCCCTCTCCCGGCATGGTGAATGAATGCATACCATGGCATCGTCTGCTGTGTCAGGATTGGGCCCTGCTTCGTAGCCCCAAGGAAAGGAAAGGGGTGGTGCACGTGCGACGGGGCCAGCGAAAAAGAGGGTTTTAAAGATATACCATGAGAACTGGGTAAAAGCTGTTATCTGCATTGGTCTGGAACCTTAGCCCACACACCGGTAAGTATGGTAACATTCAGCATCTGTGACAAAATCCTGTTATGAGAAAAAACAGAACACCATGAATAATCAGCGGACAACATATTCTGAACGGAGTACTTTATTATTTAATTGTATCTTTCTACTTTCTTTCACTTGACACAGGTCAATAAGTTTAAATACCTGGGAACGATCATTTCATTAGACGCCAGATGTACATCAGAAATAGCCAGCAGAATCGGCCAAGCCAAAACAGCATTCAAGAAGATGAAATGCATTCTTACCAACAAATGCCTATCAATTAACATCAGGAAGAGAGTTCTTGAATGTTATATAGAACCAATACTGTTGTACGGATGTGAGGCGTGGACAGTCAACAAGCAAAGCCAGAACAAGATTGAGGCAGCCGAGATGTGGTTTCTAAGAAGAATGTTGAGAGTTCCATGGACAGCAAAGAAAACAAACGAGACAATTTTGATGGAGGCAGACACAAGTAGATCATTGATAAGGAAGATTAGGAAAAGACAGGCAACATTTATAGGCCATTTTATGAGGAAGGGGGATTTGGAGCACCTGGTCACAACGGGAAAGCTGGAGGGAAAGAGAGCACCAGGTAGACCCAGGGAGAAAATGCTAGACGGACTTGCGGAGTGGCTGAAGACGAGGAGGGTGGAGGAGATGCTTGGGGCAAGAAGAGATAGAGACAGATGGAAGTCCATGATCGCCAACGCCATGCGGCAAGGCACCTGATAATGATGATGATGACTTTCTTTCATCAGACAGGAGCAACATGTTGAAATCATTCACCTCAATTTATGCTCGTTCCTTTCGTTCCTTCGTTCGGTGAGGTTTTGTAGTCCGACCACACAAAGCGTATCCGAGGATAAGTTCGAAAATTCGTTCAAAAGAAGTCTTAACCCTTTGACTCCCTTACCCTATCCATTAGCATCCTGTTTCTTCAACCACGACAGCAAAGCAAAAATGGATAAGTTGCGGGAATCAAAGAGCTAAATTATTGATGTGGTAAATAGGATGCCGGACGACAGCAAAGCAAAAAAGAGATAAAACGCGGGAGTCAAAGAGCTAAATTTTTGCTGTGGTAGATAGGGTGCAGGAGTCAAAGGGTTAAAATTAGACATCCGGTGCAGGATTCAAAGGGTTAAAATGTTACATCCCCCGCCACTGACTGGGCTGAGCTCCGAAGGAGGAGAGGAGTGGATCATGTAGATAACTTTCCTGCATGCCAATTACTGAGCTACTTTGATGTTTATATTCCTTGCGATGTGTGGGAAATGGATTTATTGATGTGTCTCCCTTCTTGTTTGAGTTGTTATTTATTGAGGCACTCAATGAATTTACTCTACATTACCGAACAGAAACAATCAAGAAAGGTCACACACACACAGACACACACAGACACACACACACATACACACACACACACACACACACACACACACACACACACACACACACACACACACACACAGACACAGACACAGACACAGACATACACACACACAGACACACACACACACACACACACACACACACACACACACACACACACACACACACACTCCGCAAGTCCGTCTAGCATTTTTCACTTATAGTGAAAAGACTATAATCAAAGAACGAACGAACGAACACACACACACGCACACACAGAGACACACACAGAGACACACACACACACTCTCACACACACACACAGACATACACACACGCACACACACACAGACATACACACACGCACACACACAGACATACACACACACACAAACATACACGCACACACACGCATGTGTAGGCAAGAGAGCACAAACAGACACATACTCTTACATGTGCACACTCACACATTACACAGACACAGCCAGACACAGCCAGACACAGCCACACACACACACACACACACACACACACACACACACACACACACACACACACACACAGAGGCACGCACACATACACAGAAACACACATACACACACGCACGCACACACACACACTCAACATGTACATACACACATGCGTGCACACACACGGTGTGCACCAATAAACACGGAAAGAAGTTTATACCCACATTTATATTTGTCTCTTTGTCTCTGTATATTTGTCAGTCAGTCTGTCTCTATGTATGTTGTATATATATATATATATGTGTGTATATATACACATATACATACACACATATACATATGTATGTATATATGTATATATATATATATATATATATATATAATATAGATAGGATAGGTAGATAGATAGATAGATAGATAGATAGGTAGATAGATAGATAGATGGATAGGTAGATAGATAGATAGATAGATAGATAGATAGATAGATAGATAGATAGATAGATAGATAGACATATAGATATCAATGAATATATGACAAAAGCAGAATGTATAAATACTATGTTACTGGACTATATTGAAATGTAGTATTCAAACGTACACGTAAGTAGGCCTGTTTACATCTTGATTCATTCAATGTGGGTTCTTTCTTTCTGCTTTCGTTGATTCACAACACGAAGTTGGGTTTTTTTTTTCCATTCAAAATAAGCACACGTGCACACAAAGAAAAGATGAAATTACCTGCAAAAGCAAAACGTTTGGCTTGTTTCTTGGCTTGGCTCAAAATTTCGTTTTCGTCACGAAACCTTACGTGGAATGAGTGTTCTTTGACTGGTGCTAGAACCAAGTTGATGAAGATGTCAGTTCTTCAGATTGGAATGTCCACTTGCAGTTTTAGTTTCAGTGTCTCGGACGACGTCTCCGCGCTCGGGACGAATTTCATATGCATTAACGTCACAGGTGCCATGTGATGGAAAAGATCCAGAATGATCATGGCACAAGCCTTTTAAGCCTGCACATAAACCCATGAGCTGGCCAGATCCAAAGTCGTACCTATCCTATGGGTTTTGTATCTTAGACTAGTATTGTATCAGTCTATCACTGGAACAGTCTTTGTTACATTGTAATACCGTGTGTATCTGTTTATCTTATCTTCAAAGAAAAAGAATAAATATCACTGGAACAATCTTGGTAACATTGTAGTGACGCATGTATCTGTTTACCGTATCTTCAAAGAAAAGAATAGATAAACATAATAAATAATAATAATGAATAAAGAATTGATAAATGAAATGACTGAAGCATTTAAAGGATTGAATCAAAACACAATTTGCCACTAAGTATAAACTTGCCTCACATATAACTTGCCTCACATATAACTTGCCTCACATATAACTTGCTTCACATATACCTTGCCTCACATATAACTTGCTTCACATATACCTTGCCTCACATATAACTTGCTTCACATATACCTTGCCTCACATATAATTTGCTTCACATATAACTTGCCTCACATATAACTTGCCTCACAT
>JAPXFY010000016.1:16644813-16729813 GCA_030674185.1 Monoplex corrugatus | reverse complement strand
CTCTTATCATTCGCAGACATTGTAACACTGTCAGACTTTTTTGTTTGTCAACTGGATATGGTCTTTGGAACAATTACCAATACGCCTAACACACTGACTATAATGAAATTCTGTTTTAACTACATGATCCATTCTTTGGCTGGGTTTATGCACGTTTCTGGATTTATGTCGACCTTAATCGCCATGGAAAGATGTCTGTGTGTTGTCGTTCCACTGAGAGCTCAAAGTATGCTAAAAACTAAAACAATTGCTTTATTAATCACAATTGCTCATGTTGTTATTTTGGTACTGGATTTCATCATAGCTTCCAGGTGGAAAGTTGTGTGTATGTATGATCCTTTTTTAAAGCGTGCCGTGGACAGAATTTACAACAGTCAGTTTTATTTAGATAACAAAGAACTCATACAGGCGTTAGAAGGAACTGTATTTGGCTTTTTCCTACCTGGAAGTTACGTGACTGGAGTTTCCGTAGCAACAGTCGTCACCATTATCAAGTTACGTCAGATGAAGGAATGGCGGGAAGAGTTTGCATCAACTTCTGGTGGAAATGAAAACAAAGATGTGACCTTAACCAGGATGTTAATCTGGACTAACATTCTGTTTGTGGTGTGTATGGCCCCTCGGTTCGTTTTCCATACTTTAAATTTCTTTGTACCAGATTTAAGTGTCAGTGGGAAATATCCTAACACTCATTTGTTGTTGTTTGATATGCAAAAGCTTTGTACATATATCAACGCTTCTTTCAACTTTTTCGTGTATTTCAGTTTTGGCACGAAGTTTAACATGACAGTCAGAGGCATGTTTCGAAGAAGACCTGTCAAGAGATATAATGAGTAATCAAATAGCATTAAGACCTTCATCGTCAACGTTTTCATACATATCTGAGTAAAAAATGTACTTTCTCCAAAGGATTATGAATAAAGACGAATTTCTTTGGAAACGTCTCCCCTATGCAATTTTCCATGTTTTACAAGAGATCAATAGATTTCACCTGATATGATTTTATTTCTGAGTATGTTTTTCTTTAATTGCATTTTAGACATCCAAGGTTAACGGTGAGCGTGGGTTTTAACTGTTGTCTTTTATCTTAACCTGGTTGTCGTTCTTGACGTGGTGTTAGCCCTGATGTGGCTGTAGCAGTCGGCTGGGCCATAAGCAATATCAATCTGAATCTGAAGACTAAAGACGATTTGTTTCTCAAAGTTTTATGGGTGAAAACATTCGTCTGGTAAATTTGATTTTTCACAGCTTACCGAAATTACATAGTTTGTGAGATGCACAGCTATATTTCTGGTTGTCTATTCCACGTTCTTCACATGTTCTACAAAATAAAACAAACGAAAAATTAGCTAAAATCTAAAAATCTGTGATGACATAAGATCAGTAAATACGAATATCGACCAAAAAGTTTTGGAAAAATCATCTATCAATTTTTGGAAGTTTTTATTTTACAAAGAGACACTGGAGCGAAATGACATGAGAATGAACGCGATGAATCATCACATTCAGAAAGCAAAATCCTTCATACGTCGCCCAGTCAGAGCAAAGAAAAGAACAAGAGACATACAATAAAACAAAGGCACATTTCAGAACATTTCAAAACCTGGAAAATCCACTTACAAAATGGTCAAAACAACAAACGGCATGATTTCCAGCATGGACAATCATGGATGAGACAAACAGACAGAGGAATCCATTCAGCAAGTACATCAGCTGACAGAAGTAGGTTGGAAAAAGGTATGCGAAGATTGTACAAACCGTTTCAAAGAGCCATACCATACAACCATACCAAAAAAAATCTAAGAAGACACTGCCAGGAACGACCAAAGTTAAACTTGATGCAGAAAACAAACTAATCATCGAGCAAATAAATCAACACCAAAGATGATATCATAATTATACATAGATGCCTCAGTCACCAGAAACAAGTCTGTGTAACAAAATGGAAGCACCATCATCATCTTCATCATGTGGCCTGCCTCATGGCATTGGGGATCATGGCCCTCCATACGAAGCACCATACATGAAGAAAATGCACAATGTGTAATATCACATTTTCTAGTCTAACAGTAGAAATTAAAATAGTCACGCATGCTTTTCAAGATTTAAGCATAAAGACATAAAAGCAAGATGAACTGCTTAAAACGAAACCAGTAAAATAAAAACTGTAAAATCATGTAAGTCAAACATACAAACAAAATCCAAAACAAGTGTGACTGCCCGCGTTCAAGCAAACGGAACCAGAAAAAACACGAAAGAAGAATACGAACGCGTATTTAATACAAGACAAGACAAACAAAAGTATTTATGGAGTGAGAGTAGTCAGTCATATGTGAAGGAAAAAAATGAGAAAGACAATGATATATTCTTTTCCAAGGGTAGAACTTATTAGATGAAAACTATTGTTCAGACTTGCTGTTGTATTTTAATAGCTACCTAGAACTATGTTTCGGTTTCAGTTTCAGATTCTCAAGATGACGTCTCCGAGCTCCGAATGAATTCCATGTGCACTAATGTCACAGGTGCCATGTGATTGTGAACATGGCACAAGCCTTAGGCCTGGACATAAACCCATGAGCTGGTCAGGTCCTGAGGTCCTACCAGCGTTCTTGATGTCACTGTCATGATCAAATCTCTGCCCAGCCAAGTGTCTATTTCAAATTTGGGGAACAAGTGCTAATCAAAGGAGTCAACAATTGACGAATAGGGTGGATGGTCGTCAATGATTTCCAAACTACATTCATGAATGATAGCAATGATAACAGAGGAATTAGATGCAGGTGTATTGTCATGATGCCTCGTGTTACCTTTCCTCTGCGTTTTGTTACGATAGTTGATGGAAATTGACGTAGCAAGAAGAATAATAATCTCTGTTGATTGTTAGACCCTTTTCAAGGTAGTCCACAAGCAGAATTCTGTCAGCATTCCAGAAAACAGTAGCCAACACCTTGCTGGCAGAAAGTGTGACCCTTGTCTTCTTTGGAAGATGAGAATCAAGATGCTTCGGTTGTTTTGATGGTTGTTTACTTTGTGGTGTAACGTGGAGGACAGACGTTTCATGAACAATAACAAATCGGTCAATAAGTCTGGTGGATCACTTAACAACGTTGTAGATTGTCTCGGGACAGGGTGAATCGTGTGCGTCTCTGCTCCTCTGTCTGAAGTTTTGGCGCCCATCTTGCTGAGACCTTTGCAATTCACAGGTCAAAATTCTACGAACGATAATAGGAGGGATGTCTTGGGTGTCAGAAATATCACGGGTGGTCACACGCCTGACAGCCATACCATGTCCAGAACTCCGTCAATGTTTACATGGTCATTGACTGTTTTCGGCCTTCCATTGTGTTGCTCGTCATGAAAGCTATTTACTCCCCAACAACGTTCGTCATACCATTTCTTAACTATTGAATAGCAAATTGCATCTCCCATGTACACGTTCACCCGTTCTCTGTAGGTTTCTCTGGTTGTCTGTTTTTTCTGGCAGAATGAAATGATGGCATGCCCTGCTGAGTTAGGGCCTATCCATTTTTCACAGAAACTGGTGTATAATGTTTTTAAAATTTACGACGTTATATCAAGCATTATGTCAACGCTCACTCATATTTTCATGCAGCCATCAATGAGCATATTTGTGTCAAATGTCATTCTTGTAACTAAATTCCTTTCTACTGATATAAGTCTTTGGGGAGTGAAGTGATTAAAAGCTCAACTTTTCGCGGGTCCAGCATTAACTTTGAAGAAAGTCAGGTACCCATTCACGGAGGCTGCCTGTACATATAAAGTTCCACATGTATGATTCATACCCATGCCAGCTCATTCAGACAGACTGGAAGGCGGGTGCTCTATCTCTGCGCCACTCTGACCTCAGATAGTTGTAGAGTCATTAACTTGTTTCTCTTCTCTTACACGGAAATCTTACCAAAAGGCGAAAGATTTTCTCACTAGTTGAAGAAAACCCTGTTTATAATCTGAATGATCAGCCCAAGATCGACCCATCAGTAGGAAGGCGAAAGATTTTCTCACTAGTTGAAGAAAACCCTGTTTATATATCTGAATGGTCAGCCCAAGATCGACCCATCAGTTTTTTGTTGTTGTTTGTTTCTGAGGATTTTATTTCAATAAAACGCCCTAGTAGCTCGGATGATTTGAGCGTCGAATTCACATGCTAATGGCTGTGGATTCGAATCCCTGGGTGCGCTACATTAAAACTGGCCTTGTCACTGTCCCATCTTAACGTCATTTTTGTTCTGGTGGAGTCGGTAATAATAATAATAATAATAATAATAATAATAATAATAATAATAATAATAATAATAATAAAAAAACATGCTCACCAGCGCTTTACATTTCGCAAGAAAGGCAAAAGGTGATAACAAATGTTCACAATTACATACACAATAAGATAACAACAAACATTAAAGCTATACAAGTAAGAATACACATAAGAAACCACAGAATATTAAAATTTAAACACTGACTTATGTAATGAAGAAAGATTAACAAATTTTTCATATGAATAAAGAGGCATACTGTGTTTATATATTGCTGCGTGTGTGTGCTTGCGTACGTGTGTGTGTGTGTGTGTGTGTGTACGTGTGTGTGTGCGTGCGTGTGCGTTGCTGTGCGCGTGTGTGTATGTAAGAATGCGTGTGTGTGTGTGTGTGTGAGTGTGTGTGCGTGTGCTATGTTTGCATGCGTGTGTGTGTGTTTATGCATGCAATAGTTGTACATAAAATTATAATCAATATTTTGAATGAAGATAAAAACAGAAAAATTCTAATCCATATACAGGAAAAACATTATAACTTCAGTATTACAGCATTAACATCTTGACAATCAAAATTACCCACAAAATTACCTCACAAATCATAAACTATTCGCATATCATACATCACAATTTACATACAAACAAAGATTTAAAAAAAGTTTCTTAAAGTATTTCAGTTTCTTTCCCACTCAATTTCTCCCCTATCCCCTCCTCAGCTGTACACATACAGTGATACACACACATGCTCACTCAAGCACACACACACACACACACACACACACACACACACACACACACACACACACACACACACACACACACACATGCACGCACACACACACCTTGCTCTATAGGCCCTTATACAAAATACTGTTATACAGGCAGGAGAGATTAGTCTGATGACAGACTTGCAAACTAAGGCTCTTCAGGTTAGATGAGTTTGAAAGAGGTGGGTTTTCAGGTACCGTTTGAAGGTTGAGAAACACTTAGTTTTTCTGAGAGACAGTGGTAGAGAGTTCCATACATTTGGGCCAAAGACAGAGAAAGATTTTTTACCAAAGGTGTCTAGAGAGAAGCGAGGAACAGTCAACAGTGAGGTGTCAGAAGAGCGGAGCGTTCGAGAAGGTTTGTAACCCTGCAAGAGGTTGGCAAGATAGGATGGCATGTTCTCGTGATAGATACACTGAAAGCAGAGACAGGCTACTTTATATTGAATCCTAGCCTTTACCGGGAGCCAATGAAGTGTTCTAAGCAGAGATTTTGCACTCTCACGCCTGGGCTTGTGGAGAACAAGGCGAGCCGCGTGGTTCTGTATGCGCTGAAGTTTAAATAGTTGGTTGTCATGGAGACCTACGAATAGAGAGTTACAATAGTCCAGTCTAGATAGTATGAAAGAGACAGCAAGCTTGTTGGTAGCATCAGTGGAAAGGAAGGAGCGAATCTTACCTATTCTGCGTAGCTGATAGTACAGAGTAGGCACAACTGTTTGACATGGGCTTCCATAGACAGTGTTTCACCCAGGTAGAAGCCAAGGTTTCTAACAGTTTGTGAGAAAGATACATCACAACCAGAGATAGACATGGGGGCATGAATAACCTGATTGACCTTTCACTTAGTACCAGTAACAATAAGCTCAGTTTTATCATCATTCATCTTCAGCTTGTTTTCACTCATCCACTTGGAGACATCCTCTATACAATCTTTGAGACTGCATGCGAGAGCGTCAAAATCTGATGGGGCACAGGAGATATGCAGCTGTGAGTCATCCGCAAAGAAGTGGTATGAGTGACCTGACTGATGAATGATAGCGCTGAGAGGTTGTGTATACATAGTGAACAGGACAGGTCCCAAGACAGAACCTTGTGGGACACCACATTTCAGCACAGATGGATTTGATTTGTTGCCAATGACAACAGACTTGGTACGGCCAGTCAAATAGGAGGTAAACCAGTCCAGAACCGTTCCAGAACAGCCAAAAGTGGTACGCAACCGCGTTATGAGCATGCTATGGTCTATGGTGTCAAATGCTGCTGACAAGTCAAGCAGTGACAAGATAGACACACTCCCATTGTCTGAAGCCTGAAGGAGGTCATTGACCACGCGCAATAGAGCGGTTTCTGTGCTATGGCACTTACGGTAGGCTGACTGGAATGGCTCTAGCAGGTTGTGAGATTCCAGATGCTGCAGAAGCTGTTCTGGTACAATACGTTCCAACACCTTTGATAGGAATGGTAGATTGGAAACTGGACGATAATTCTTCAAGCAGTCTGGGTCGAGATTAGATGGGTCCCCCTTGCCCCACTTCCCTGGAATGGTTATATCAGTCGGTCATATCACCTGAGGTGGGTGCTGACGTAAAAACTCAACCGAATTAATCAATCAATCTGGCAAATTTTTGTGTAATGTATCACTTTTAGACCGATATGTCATATCTTTTTGCTTGTTATTTTTTGTTTTTTGTTTTGTCTCCAGGAATTGTGTTCAAATAACCTTTTTGTATTAATCGTAACGTTCTTTTGTGTATGACTACAAATAAGTATTTAGAGAACGTTTCACTGAATATAGCAGTTTCGCCTGTCATAGCATGGCACATGCTAGCTTAGAGGAAGTCTGTTAAAAAAACAACACACTTTAGCCAATAAGAGAGATCAGTTCAAGAAGCTTTGTCTTGGGAGATATTTATTTAAATAACACCTCTCTTGAGATGCAGAGCAATAATATGCCATATTTTGCCACATTGATCACGTACATGTTCATTGTTCCATGTGAACCACGCAAAGACATCTTGTGTAAACTTGCCTCAGCGCCATCTCAAGTGGCGCTGCGAGCAAGACAGACCAGGGAGGGTGTGTGTGAGGGGGGGTCATGTAAGTGCACGCTTAAAGATTTTTCGCCTTATCTAAATCGTGTGTGATGACAGCAGGACTTACCGAAGGAGACCTGGGGAAGGCAACAATGATGGTCGACTTGTCTGATTCCCAGACCCCCGTTGGGATGCCGGGGACTCTTTCAGTATAAATAGTATCCCCACCTTCTGGAAATTCTGTGCTAGAAATTACCTCTTTTCTGTCACTCTCTTTGTTTCTGCCTTGTTGCCTTGCTTTCTGTCATTTCTACTTATTTTCTACCTTAATGGTCCATTCACCTGTATTTTGTCGATAAAGTCTTACGTACTTTTTCTTGGGATTGATAATTGGGTACATGTATTAAATTAAGTGCATTTTTGGCTCTAAGGAGGTGAGATATGCGGAAGCAATTTTAGGTAATTTATGCCTGTTTTCATGTATGTTTTGGTGTCCTTATGTATGCTTATATTTGTGTTCAGGTGTGTTTTTTTAAATTTCCCCTGTGCGATAAATCGGACGGAATGGTCCTATGCCGGGGGCATGTCCTTAGATTATGTGCGCGAATGCATTGACATGTGTACTTAATTTTCCTTTTCTATTTCTTTTTTCCTGTTGAAGTTTTGTGTGTTTTGAAGCGGTTATAGCCCTGATATGGCTCTGCGCAGTCGGCTGGGCTTTAAACAACAATAAAAGAAAAAAAATTCATGACCAGACTATACGAGAAATGCTCAAGGAATCCGTCCACGCTGGATCTCACACACGCATGTACACATACACTAAACTGTACGATCAACAACGTGAGATTGCACGTGAATCCGCCCTCCAAGGGTCAACTCATGACATATTTGTGTTTGTTCATACAACTTCAGTGGTGTTCATTTTCTGGTTAGCGAAACGAACGTCAACACATTCTAATCATTGAATCGAATCCGTGTGCCTTCTGGCTGCGCACGCTCAAGATTCCTCGGCTGTTGAAAATCGTGATGAGCAGAGCGTTCGCCGGCTGCCCCTACATAAAATACAGGAGAAATAGGTTCGTTTCCAAGGTCCCTCCATTTTAAAGGTCAATTAACCTTTTCACCTTTCTGAAGTCTTGGTCAAATAAATAAATGAATGAT
The DNA here is from genome assembly GCA_030674185.1 of Monoplex corrugatus. Taxonomy (NCBI): domain Eukaryota; kingdom Metazoa; phylum Mollusca; class Gastropoda; order Littorinimorpha; family Ranellidae; genus Monoplex; species Monoplex corrugatus. Next base: position 16,721,582 of record JAPXFY010000016.1, on the reverse strand, counting down.
AATAAATAAATAAATAAATAAATAAATAATAAAGTAAATAAATAGATAAATTGAATAAATGAATAAATAAATATGTAAATAGACAGTGGGTGGCGCTACACTGGAGCAATGCTTTCTCAACGGGAAAGAACGGTTAGAGTTTACATCGCAAACCCATTGTGACAAAAAGAAATGAATTATATGAATATGAATATGAATATCAATATGAATATGAATATGAGAGATTCTACAGAAAACTATGTGGGCGTTGCACTGTCTATACTCGCCAATATTACCAAACTCCCATACTGCACTGCCTACTTGGTGATTTCGAACAAAGATGTCGACATGGCAAGGTAAACTGACTTGTGGAACTTAGCATCCTGTGCGTGTGGTGTGTGTGTGTGTGTGTGTGTGTGTGTGTGTGTGTGTGTGTGTGTGTGTGTGTGGTGTGCGTGGTAATGTGTGTGTGTGTGCGTACTGCAGTGCGTGTCGTGTGTGTGTGTGTGAGTGTGTGTGTGTGTGTATGTGTGTGTGTGTGTGTGTGTGAGTCAGAAAGCATGGCAACTTGGATCAAGAGTCACACACCTAACAGGCTGAGTGTACTCCGGTTCAGCATCATATGTGTGTGTGTGTGTGTGTGTGTGTGTTGGTGTGTGTGGTGTAGTGTGTGTGTATTATGTGTGTGTGTGTGTGTGTGTGTGTTGTGTGTGGTGGTGTGTGTGTGTGTGTGTGTGTGTGTGTGTGAGTCAGAAAGATGGCAACTTGGATCAAGGTCACACACCTAACGGCTGAGTGTACTCGGTTCGCATATATGTGTGTGTGTGTGTGTGTGTGTGTGTGGTGTGTGTGTGTGTGTGTGTGTGTGTGTGTGTGTGTTGTGTGTGTGGTGTGTGTGTGTGTGTGTGTGTGTGTTTGTGTTGTGTTGTGTTGTGTGTGTGTTGTGTTGTGTGTGGTGTGTTGTGTGTGTGTGTGTGTGTGTGTGTGTGTGTGTGTGTGTGTGTGTGTGTGTGTGTGTGTGTGTGTGTGTGTGTTGTGTGTGTGTATAAATAATGACATTACTATACGTACCATACGCTGTGGTTACTATGCTGCTGCTTGCTGCTGCTGCTGCTGCTACTACTACTACTACTACTACTACTACTATTACTTCTGCTGCTGTGGTAATGATAATGATGATGATGATGATACACTAAAAGTGATTTATTCCATATGTAACGGTTCAAGGCTGTACTACGATGTTCTAAACCAAACAAAAACAAACAAACAAACAAGCAAGCAAACAGATAAACAAACAAACAAACAAACAACAAACAAACAAACAAACAAACAATCGAACAAACAAAAACAAACAAACAAATAAACAATCGAAACATAAATTCTAGCTTGATGAATTACTTCCGACCACATGTCAATCACTGCTGCAACGACGATGGTAAAGAAATGAAGATTGGACAAAATTCAACAAATTTTGGATTCCTCTTGAGAATGGTGAATACCTCTCTCCACGATCAGTTCCTGATTAGATACGCTAAGGAGAAGTCTGCTTAAGATTTTGATGATATGCTGTAGATCTCGGATGAACAACTTGGAATCAATGCCACTGCTACAGAATTCCATTTCGGATTGCAGAAAAAGACCAAATATTTCCTGAGAGGAGAGAAATCACCTATCAGTATGTTCTCAAATATATAGAATGCCTGGTTTTGAAGTTTGATTTTACAGTTGTGAGGCCTCTTAATGATCTGGACATGACTTCAGAAAAGGGGACTATTGTTTTTCAGAGCAAAATTGGACACTGTCTTTTAGAACTGATTTCCTTCATCATCATCATCATCAGGTGCCTTGCCGCATGGCGTTGGCGATTATGGACTTCCATCTGTCTCTATCACTTGTTGCCTCAAGCATCTCTTCCACCCTCCTTGTCCCTGGCCACTCTGCAAGTCCGTCTAGCATCTTCTCCCTGGGTCTACCCGGTGCTCTCTTTCCCCCCAGCTTTCACGTTGTGACCAGGTGTTCCAATTCCCCTTTCCTCATAAAATGTTGCCTGTCTTTTCCTAATCTTCCTTATCAATGATCTACTTGTGTCTGCCTCCATCAAGACTGTCTCGTTTGTTTTCTTTGCTGTCCATGGAACTCTCAACTTTCTTCTATGAAACCACATCTTGACTGCCTCAATCTTGTTCTGGCTTTGCTTGTTGAATGTCCACGCCTAGCAACCGTACAACAGTATTGGTTCTATATAACATTCAAGAACTCTCTTCCTGATGTTAATTGATAGGCATTTGTTGGTAAGAATGCTTTTCATCTTCTTGAATGCTGTTTTGGCTTGGCCGATTCTGCTGGCTATTTTTTATGTGCATCTGCCGTCTGGTGAAATGATTGTTCCCAGGTATTTAAACTTATCAACCTGTCTCAAGGTTGTGCCATTTGCTGTTATTTTGCATGGTGGGATTTCATGGTTTTTACGACCACCATGACTTCAGTCTTCCTGTTGTTTAGTTCCAACCCCTTACCTTTGCTTTCTATTTCTAATATATTCACAAGGTTTTGTAGGTCCCTTTCATTTTCTGCAATTAGCACGGTGTCATCTGCGTATCGAATGTTGTTTATCATTTTTCTTCCAACCTTTAATCCAGGCTCTTCCTCTAGGTTTCTCATAATGTTTTCGCTGTAAAGTGAAAACAGATCTGGTGACAAAACACAACCCTGTCTGACTCCTCTTTTGATGTTTTGGAAAGAGCTTATATCGTTTTTTATTTTCATTGCAGCTGTTTGCTCCCAATACATATTTCTGATTATTTGTAGATCTTTTCCATCAATATTGAGTCTTTTTAGTTGGTTGATCAATTCTTCATGTCTTACTCGATCGAAAGCCTTGGTATGATTTCCTTCAAATGTGTTTATTAAAGACATGCTATAAAGGGGACACTTGTTTTTCAGAGCAAAATGGGACATTGTCTTTTAGAACTGATTTCCTTTAAATGTGTTTATTTAAGTACATGCTGTGTTGTTGCTGTTTTACGTCTTCATTTGTTTTTTGCAAACCATGTGTCTGACCGTCATATTAAACTTAGTACCAAAAACGAAGTACACGAAAAAGTTGAAGGAAGAGTTGATATAAGCGCTAAGTTTTTGAACGCTAAACAGGAAGTTATAAGTGTTGTAATATTTTCCACTAAGACTTAAGTCTGGAACAAATGGAATTAAAGTATGAAAAATAAATCCAGGGATCATACACACCACAAAGAGAATGTTAGTTCCAATTAACATCCGGGTCAAAGTCACATCTTTGTTTTCACTTGCACTGGTCGCGGAAGAAAACGCTTTCCGCCATTCCTTCCTCTGACGTAACGTGATAACGGTAATGACTGTTGACAAAGAAATTACAGTTATATAAAACCCAGGTAGGAAAACACCGAGTACTATTCCTTCAAATAAGTCAAAGAGTTCTCTGTTGTTGAGATAAAACTGACCGCTGTAAATCCTGTCAACTGAACGCTTTAAAAGAGGATCATACATGCACATGACTTTCCACTTGGATGCTAAGACGCTGTTTGGAACCAAAATGAAAGTATGTGCAACCACAATTATGAAAGCAACTGTTTTCGTTTTTAGCATATTTTGAGCTCTCAGGGGGCTGACAACACACATACATCTTTCCAAAGCGATTAAAGTAGAGAGAAATCCTGAAACGTATATAAATCCAGCCAACGAATGGATCATGGTGTTGAAACAGAACTTGATTACAATCAATTTGCGTGGAGTATTGGTGACTGTTGCAATAATCCCGTCCATCTGACAAACAACAGAAATCGACACTATGATAATGTCTGCTAGTGACAAGACAAACAGACACAGGTTGATTCGTTCCTTAAGACCATGTTTCCAGAACACAATCATGTTGATACCATTCAGAGGAACACAAATGAAAAAGAACGGGATCAAAAGATAGACGTCCACGATTTCTTTAAACTTTTGTTGTGTCACGTATGAGACAAAATCCTCAGAGTTGTTCCATGGGGAGACAGCTGAAAATTGGAAGACCAAACATCCTTCTGGAACTGTTGACCACGTATGTGACATTGTCATCATTGGTCCTTTCTGACGTCATGTTGTGAAGTGGTTCATGACGTACAGTGCTCATGTTGAACATGTCGTGGCCTAGCTGTTGTTTTTGTCCTTTGTTCCCTGTATGTTTGAGGTATGCTTGCTATCATCTAGCCTCCAGCTGTTCCAAAGTGATGAAGATTCTTTGCTGGCTAAAGACTAGAGATATCAAAGCACCATGACACTGAGATAAAACGATACTAGACAAAGCCCAGGAAACAAAGCAGACCAAACATATAAATACCACATTAGCAAATTTCTATGAATCAAAAGATGAAACACTACATTTAACTGGCCTCCTCCTCCTCTCCACTGTGACGTTTAAACAAATTGCGGACATCTATCTTTTCATTTCTCTCTCTCTGTCCCTCTCTGTCTCTGTCTGTCTGTCTGTCTATCTGTCTGTCTGTCTTCTCTCTCTCTTTTACAACCAACCAAATTGGAATGATAGAACCTACCTCATAATTCTAAATCAAATGCTAATGATACACTAATGAAATACACATCGCCCACCACAGAAGTCTGGTCAAGCTACAACCTGTGGTTTGAAACAGTGCCATCCTGTTGGTTCCAAATCGAATCATTAATCATTTGCAACCCTAAAGTAAAGAGCTGAGGCGTGTGTGTTTCATTCAGTGTTCTGTGCTGACTTACATGTGCAAGAGGAACGACAAGATCAATGAAAGATAAGTGTTTTTTGTCCTAACATTCTTCTGTTTAGCACTGTCAGAGTAACCTGCTTTTACAACAGCATTGTTATTCCGATACAACTGTAACAATTATCCGTGTAAAAAAATACCAGTTCTTAAGCACTTAAAATGTGCCACAAATCTTTTCATTATTTACTTTAGTTATGATAACTCCATAATTCGTACTTTATCTAACAAGCCAAGTTTTTAATTACATTTTGTCTGGCATATCTGCTAGACCCAGGGAGAGGAAACTAGATTTGATTGTCTGTGTATAAATATATATATAATATGTATATTATATATATAATATATTATATATATAATTAGATATATATATAGATATATAGATATGTATATACATATGTATATATATATATATATATATATATATTGTGTGTGTGTGTGTGTGTGTGTGTGTGTGTGTGTGTGTGTGTGTGTTGTGTGTGTGTGTGTGTGTGTGAGATCAGATGTGTATGTATGTGTGTCTGTATGTGGGTATAAACGTATTGCCACTTTGAAATCTAGATGAGAAAACCAATAATACAAAAATAATTTAAATCAATAAAAAAAAAAAAAATGAATGAACTAGCAGAACAATGAATAACCAAGTACATGTAAATGAACATAAAAAGAGTAGTGTTTTCAGTTGCTTGAAACATCTTCCAACCAAAAAAAAAAGAAAAGAAAAAGAAAAATAGCAAAATATGTAGTATGATGTATGCATGTATGATGTATGTATGTATGTATGTAATGTATGTTTTATGTAGATGTATTTGCATGTGTGTGTGTGTGTGTGTGTGTGCGTTCGTTCGTTGCTTGATTAACGTCTTTTCACTATAAGTGATATTAGAGGGTGTGTGTGTGGTGTGTGTGTGTGTGTGTGTGTGTGTGTGTGTGTGTGTGTGTGTGTGTGTGTGTGTTGTGTTGTGTGTGTTTTGTGTACTTGAGAGGAGAAACATCATCAGCACTACAACCAGCATTGCCAATATGACCACAAGTACTCCCAATGACACCTTTCATATGAACATGTTTAGATACCGGTAGATGTTTATGTTCTCAAAGAACTATTTCAGAATATGTACCTGGAATGGCGCCAGTGCAAGAAAAAGGATATCAGCTATTGAGAAATTAGCATACGACTTTGATATACTGTGTCTACAAGAAAGTAGAACACACCAAGAAAAACAGTAGACTTTGAAGACTTCGCAGTAATCCAGGAACATGATGGTAGAGGACTTACTATAATCATCAAAAAGAACCTAAAGGACAAAGTGTCCATATTAGACGTAGAATGATGGTGTACTAATTCATGTGAACTGCTGGGCATATGCCTTCAAACACCAAACGAAAAACTGAAGAACGTTGTACTCATCAATGCTTATGTACACCCAGGATCCTGCACCTCAAAAACAATGTGGGACTTCCTAGAAGAAATTGAAGATGAACTAGGAGACATTACTGTGGTGTGTGACGATCTCAATGCAAGATCTGCATTGTGGGATCAGAATAGTAATAACGCCCATTGACATGCTCTGGAACAGATGCTGTGCGATATCCAGCTCAGCCCACTCACAACAACGTCACCAACACATATTGGTGCATGACAAAGAGACGCAGACAGCACCGTTGATAGGCCCTCATCTCTCCTAAACTAACACCACTAATGAATGCAGAGACACTGAACGCACATTGCAGCGACCATGTTCCAGTGGTATTCAGCATAATGAAACATATATCACCTAGAAACTCCGTAACTCAACCAAGAAACCATTTCAGCATGGCAGTATAGAATCTGATATTGTTTTTAAAATCAGAACTATGACGTTAAAACGGAAAACAGAAAACGACCAAATGTCAAGAAAAGAACCTCTTCGGTGGAACCATGATACAGAGACTGCCTGGAAAGAAAAACGGGCTGCTGTAAAAACACAGAGGATGACATCGCTCAGACCATGATAGCACGAGGAAAATAGACGAATATAAAAAAAAAAAGAATTTAAAAAAACAAGAGCAGTTCAAAACCATAGCTCAGGAAGCAAAAGACAATAAACAGAAACAATCTTGTGAAAGACTCGATGCTGATACAACACAAACACAATTCTGGAAGTTCTATCACAAACACCACGATATCAATATCACGAACACAGATGGAACCCTATAAAGAATAAACGAAGACAAAGGACAAGTCCTAATACTACAGAAAAATCTTGAAGAAAAATAAGTTGACAGAGACTGGACTAGATGATGAAATAACTGAACAAGAAATGCACAAAGCACTTACACGGTGTAGAAAAGACACAGCCCCTGATCCAGACAAGATTCGATACTTTGACATCAAAACGCTGAAGACGACAAAACTGAATTACATACTCTCTATCGAGACAGTTTTGAGAAAGGTCAGGTTCCCCAGGACTGGATACACAGCTTCTTTATTTATTCTTTTCTTTCCTTGGAAGTGGACGACAGACCGGCGAAGCTATGATTACGGAAATATTGTTTTCATCTAGTAGATAATTGCTTTCTGTGATGTAAGACAAATTTATCCTGAGTTGTGTAGTTGTGTTGAGATTTAGACCTTTAATTATTTGATTATTTCATTTATTTGTTTTTTTTTCTTTGAAGACAAGATACACAAATACACATGCCATTAACATGTGACCAAGATTTTTCCAATGATAGTTTGATACAATACTAGTCTAAACGAATATAGGCTAGGTAAACCATAGGCTAGATAGGACCTCAGGATCTGGCCAGCTCATGGGTTTACAAGCAAGTATAAGACTTGTGTCATGATCACCATCACATGGCACCTGTGACGTTAGTGCATATGGAATTTGTTCTGTGCAGGGAGACATCATATTGAGAAAATGAAACTGAAACTGAAACCATTATGAATGTTATTTTACACCACGGATTGACTTATGTTGTTGGTATCAGCTGTTGCCTGGAGTTCTGCAACTTGTTTTCCACAATTGACTCGTCGTCTGCCACAGTTTTAGTCAGACAAGCTGTGTTTGCCAGTATGTTTGCTCGCTTTTCTCAAAGGTCTTGTTGCTGATGTGTGATGAGTAGCACTGCGTTTGTCAGTGAGCTTGCAAATCTCTTCATCACAATTATTAAATCAATCCGTGTGTTTACTACGTTTTACGAAATTGCTAATTTCTTCATCACAACTATCAAACCAATCCCTGTTTTATTTTGTTTTATAAAACCCAGGGTATCAATCTGACTGCTCTATATAGCTTCTTTGCAGATTTCCATTTTGCCTATATATTTGGTCCCTCAAGCTCTTTGAGAGAAAACTTTTCCTGGAGCTTATCTTGAAGGGTGTCTTTGCTTTTTTGAGCTGGGCGATAAGCAGTTTTTGTAGACGTTTGTCTTTGACTTCTTTGGTTTTCTAAGCTAGCAGAAGAGTCATCTTGCTGCGTAGTAATTGCTGATGAGACCAGAAGTCAGATCATCTCATGCAGCGTGTAATATGCATGTCATTTTTGTCTTCCTGTATGCACGATGACATGATTCAGACACATCCACATGTTCTTAAACTTGTTGTACTGATAGAGGGTGTTGGTAAGGTGATCTCATGCTGAAAACATGACGACAGCAGCGTCAGTCCACTGGAGTTATGGCCTTGACACTTCGGCCTCCAAGGACGTTTGACTGACTGGAATAGTCCACTCTCACACGGAGTTGAAGTATAACAGAATAATGAACTTATCTTTGTCGTTAACTGCAGCAGTAAGCTGTTGAGCTCTTCACCGGTTTTTTTTTACATCTATTTTTCATCGTTGGGTGGTAAGCGTCAATAACAGTAGCAGAATGGTCTTTTGTGAACCGAAGAGTCAAGGCCATTAGATAAACTGATGCCTGGGAGTAAGCTTTCCAGCATATTTTTGAGCTAGGTGCGAGTCGCGAACCTGACACCAGATGTTCTTTGATGATCTTTTGGCTTTCCTGTGCAACAGACTGTAAAACCTCCTCCATCTTCATCGAGTTTGGCTTTTCTTGAAAATCTAGTCTCAACCATGGCAGCTATGTCAATCTCATAACGAGCCAATATCCTAACGAACAAGGCTGTCTGCTGAAATGGTCTATCATTTTTGTTCAGTAGGGTTAGGGCATTCCGTGTACCAAAATCTAGAGGTGTTTTCTTTTGTCTTCTTTCTTTTTACTGTTTTGCTTGAAGAGTTGAGTGATCAGCATGTGCAACTATCTACCAGAAACGCATAAGACATATGTTGAGTGTCACTTTCTTAGGAGAGCAGTACGGTCCTTCAAAAGGGATGTTGTGTCACTGTGGGAGCATATAAAGAACGTGTCTGCCTTAGTCTACGATGGACGACCATCAAAATCCTGCAGCACTCTCTGCCTGGCACTAACGTCAATTATGATCACCTTAGGGCTTTCTTATGGCTGGTGATTCACTGCCTTACTTTTTTTGGTTTATCTGTATACCCGACATACACACAGGGTGTTTTTGTAAAATGTGGATGGCATGTGCAACCTTTTCCCCATTCTCTTGCCGACCAAACACTTGTAGTTTCACAAGTGCAACGAATGGCAAGTCAAGAACGGCCTCAGGAGGTACAGTTTAATATTTAAATTATCTGACTCTTAACCTGTGGCTCAACACCTTTCCTTGGAGATATGTGTGCAGTTCCGTAAGGCTTGGGCACTTCACGGCTTTGAAATCAAATTTATCTCTCTTGTGGATGGACTGCCTTCCTTTGACGTTCAAGGCCAGAGGACCTATAGGGGCTCCATAGTGGCCCCTCTTTACTGGATTATGTGGAAAAGCGTGATTCATATTCTCCTCAAGATTCTCAACTATTAGACTAAGAAGTATAGTACAGGCCGAGATAATGCATCCAGCCTGGGAATTGCTTTCTGTGCCTGCCTTTAGCGTCACCACGTCGTTATTGTAACCCAGGACTGTTCGTTCATTATTTCTTTTAATGTCTATTCACGGAAGTGCTTTTAGACGAACCGAAGATTGTTTACTGTTGGATGTACGCATACTTACAGCCTTGAATTCAACACGAGCTTGACCAATTAGATGACGAGGTATTGGGCTACTTAATTTAAGAGCGTCATGTTTGTTCCTATTTATTTATCCACATTTGATTGAATATCTTCACTTTGACATTGAGAGTGCTGGGCAGGAATTACATTTTGTCAACACAGACTGATGGCCAGTGCAATACTTCGTTTTAATAAAACATTTTAATAAAACATTTTAGACACTTGCCATTCACCAAAATTCAGCTCTCCCTCCCTCCCTCTTTCTCTCTCTCTCACACGCACAGTTATCTATCTATCTATCTATCTATCTATCTATCTATCTATCCATTATCTATCTATCTGTCTACCTGTCTATCCACACACACACACACATATATATATATATATATATATATATATATATATATATGTATATATGTATATATATATACATATATATGTGTACACACACACACACACATAAAAATTATATATAATTATATATATATATATATATATATATATATATATATGTGTGTGTGTGTGTGTGTGTGTGTGTGTGTGTGTGTGTGTGTTGACAGATGCAAAAGCCAGATTTATTGTCGATAGTGAAAGTTATTCTGTAGATTATGGAAACAAACAAACAAACGAACAAACAAACAAACAAACAAACAAACAAACAAAAAGTAAAGCCCATAGCATTCACATCCGTGACTCCATAATATGATTATCTACAAAGTATGGTTGAAATAAAACTCATCGTACACGTAAAGGTCTACTTGTATATGGTGCACATGGAAGATTCTGTCTATGAACGATTTCTGTCTCTCTGAAAGTAGGCATGTATGTATATCTTGTAACACGTGAAGCAAGTGTTAGTGGAGATGTATTAGGTGGTGCATGCTCCACTTTTTCTGTTCACAGATGATCATTGCTGCACGATCTCCTAGGAATCTCTGATGTTTAGTGTGGGACTGCTGTTCTCACTACACAGGATGTTGGTGTGTTCCCAGGAGATTGTTTAACCAGTGACTCTGCAATGTTCCTCCACTGCTGTCAGAGAGGATGCGTTTGCGGTCAGATGATCTATTACTCTGTGTGCAGTGTTTTTGCTATTTTCCAGTTGCAGTCTTTGTCATTTGTGTCAAATATGATAATTGAACGAGAATTCATGTCTTGATCAATTTTGTTTTTCAGAATGGACAAACTAGGACTTCAACGTGGTGTTTGGTTTGCGGTAAATTTTTGCATAGACATTTCTGACAGCTTTTATAAGTCTGACAGGACTTTTTAAAATATGACAGCATTTGATGCATCCTCTTTTTCTTCTTCAGCTGCCTCTGCATAGATAGTGACATTAAAAAAAATCTGTCACTGAACAATTTAAGCTTTATTCTTCTTTGATGTTTGTCCCGGACTCATTCTGCACCGTTTCAATCTCCTGATACTTAGTATCATGGGATGAAATAAATGCTGTTTCAATCTCTTGATGCTCAGAATCAGGGGAGGAAATAAGTTCTAATATGTTTTGGTCTTTAAGCTATTGAGGATGTATTCTACAACTGTATTATTTCATTTCAAACACACGAAGAAATAAGAGAATGTGAGATGACTAGAAACACTCAACTGTGTTATGACTATACGTACCTAGAATTTCTATAACAACAGACCACGCATTAAATGAAAAGGGAAACAAGCTACATTTTACTTGCTTATAGTATTTTTAAGCAAACAAATAATTGACCAACATTTGAACTGTAGAATTTCAACATAGCATACAGTATTTTAGCTTGTATAAATCATCTAATTTCTAAGAGCTACACAAAGCAAAAGAACAACATATGCTCACATCTTGTTGATAAAACAATACCTCTGTTCTAAGAGCACAATAACTCACAAAATTCAACCCCGATGACTGAATAATTTCCGCATTATATACTTTCGTTGAATGTCAGTTGACTTCCCAAAACTGTTTCTATTATTATATATAGGGTACATACATGCAGACAATGCTTTGGATTAAATAACCAATCAGAGAAGTGTGCATTATTAAAACCAGATGCGTTTTTGTTTGCTGAGTGTAAGAGAGGGAGGAAGGTCTTGTAAAATATTCACCTTCATTTGCGTGAGCTTTCGGTTATTTTGGTGAGGTATCACTATGAGCTTATATGTTGACGTTACTTTCCAATGCAGCAAACTCTCTGAGACATAACACATGTCGTAATTAACGACATTTGCTTTTGGAATGTACTTGACCTTCAATGTGGAGGACCCCAAAACTGACAGGGCACTCTACGATTGGCCCAAGAATTTCTCTCTTTCCTCCTTTGCCATGCTTTTGTTTCTTGCAGTACTGGCAGTAAAAGTATTTCTGTTGTTTCATTTAAATTGTTACAGGCCAGACAGTTATTCTACTTTAAAAGTCTATTTCACATTTGTGTATTTTACTCACAATATTATCAAGATTTAAAAAAATTAAATTGCTCATTAAAATTCAACATCGAACATACCCATCCTTATTTACCGTTATTCTAAACAAGAATCTAAAGAAGATCTGCGCCATACAGATGGCTGTAATAGGCACTTGGAAGCAAATCACTTGTAGAAATAAACAATAGAAAAACAAAACAAAATAAAACACGTACACAAACTGAAAAGATTGACAAGGACAGAATTTTCAACAAAGAACTAAACACCAAGATGTCTGTCACTGTCCCTTCACGCTGTGAATGAGTTCATATGGACAACACACGTTGAATGAAGCAACGTGTCAATGTTTTACATATAAACACTGAAGTGTTATAATTCAGTAAATAGTATTTATGTATTCTGCCTGTTTGTTTGTTTGTTTTTTGTCTGTCTGTATATATGACATTTGCACCAGCACAGTCGAAGCAATGGAAGCCAAAATCAACAAATACACAAGAAAATGGCTCGGTGTCCCACCTGGTCTCACTGATGTTGCATTCTACTGTCGTCAAGCAATGCTGAAGCTACCTCTGAAATCCATAGTGGAGGAATACAAAGTTGGAAAAGCAAGACTGTTGAGCATGCTGGAGGAATCGGAGGACAATATCGTGAGAGCAGTTCATCCAAAGCTGAGAACTGGCAGAAAGTGGAAAGTCCAAGAGGCTGTAAACAATGCCAAGAGAAACCTCAGCATCAAAGAAATAATTGGACACACGCAAACCAACAGACAGGGACTGGGAGCAACAAAAATGCAGTGGTGGTCCAAAGCCAAAGGGAAGGAAAAAAGAGACATGATCATACAGGAGTTGAAGGAAGAAGAAGATGTCAAAAGAGTGCAGAAGGCAGTCCAGCAAGGTCAACAGGGGCAATGGACAACATGGGACAGTGCACTCCAAAGAAGTCTCAGCTGGAACGATATGTGGCACATGGCTCCTCTAAGGATAAGCTTCCTCCTCAGATCTGTATATGACCTGCTCCCCTCGAATGCAAACTTAGTGAAATGGGGGAAAGCAGACGACCCAGCATGTCCGCTCTGTCAGAAGAAACAAACAGTGGAACATGTCCTAAGCTCTTGCAAAGTAGCGCTAGCCCAAGGAAGGTATACATGGAGGCACAACCAAGTTCTGAAAGTGATCACAGATGTGGTTAGCGAAAAAACCATGACCCCAAACGCACCAATTGCTATGACAACGTTCTACAAAGCAGGAGGGAAACAGGTCTGGCCCGAAAGGGCTATGACAACCAGCACATTGCCAAAGGGTCTTCTGGATGGAGCAGTCGACTGGGAGTGTACAGCAGACCTCCCAGAGTGGAGAAATTACCCAGATGTCATCAGCAAGACAGGCATGAGACCAGACATCGCTCTCCACTCTGACTCCTCGAAACAAGTGATTCTGATAGAACTCACTGTGCCATACGAAAGCAGAATGGAAGAAGCACATATCTACAAGACCGAAAAATACGCCGGTCTTGCCAGCACCCTGAAGAAAGCAGGTCTGCGGGTCAAAATCTTCGCCATAGAGGTCGGGGCAAGAGGGTTTGTGGGCACCTCCGCTTATGATCTCATGAAACAACTCGCCATTTCTGGGAAGAAGAGGACTAGAGCCCTTAAAGCGATGGCAGAGGCAGCAGAAAGGAGCTCAAGCTGGATCTGGGCAAGGAGGAACCAAAAAAGTGAACTTCATAAGGATTAAATTCCCTACAGATGATGTGTGCCCCGTTAGCACATTGGTAAAACCGCGTACCGCAGTTCTGCAGAATCGCCCAGGTTCGATCCCCGGCGTGGGAAAAAAAAAAAAAAAAAAAAAAAAAGACAACAGCAGAAGGGCATCCAGGAGTCATGACCTGGATGTGGCCCGGCCCCCCGAGAGTGTAAGGAATTCAGGGCCGAAACACTTGTCTAAAGGGGGTTACTTCTCTGAAGACCTTCTGTTGTCTAGCTCTCCCTAGAGTTTCTTTCTACCTATATATATATATACATGTGTGTGTGTGTGTGTGTGTGTGTGTGTGTGCGTGTGTGTGTGTATGTAATATATGTATGTACCTGTCTGCTTGCATGTACCTCCGAATATGTGTGTGTGTGTGTGTGTGTGTGTGTGTGTGTGTGTGTGTGTGTGTGTGTGTGTGTGTGTGTGTGTGTGTGTGTGTTCATTCGATCGATCTTTCATTTAACGTCTTTTCATTGTAATGATATCATACGTGTGTGTGCGTGCGTGCGTGCGTGCGCGCGAGCGTGTGTGTGTGTGCGCGCGCGCGTGCACGTGTGTGTGTGTTTGTGTGTCTATGTGTGTGTGTGTATGCGTGTGTGTGTGTGTGTGTGTCTGTGTCTGTGGGTGTATTGGGTTTTGTGTCCGTGCGTACGTGCGTGCATGTGTATGTGCGTGCGTGCGTGTGTGTGTGTGTGTGTGTGTGTGTATGTGTGTGTGCGTGCGTGCGTACGAGCATGTGTGTGTGAGTGTGTGTGCCTGTGTGGATGATTTACGCTAATCATAGGCGTGAGCATACATGCATTTGAATCCGTGCGTGCGTGCGTGTGTGTGTGTGTGTGTGTGTGTGTGTGTGTGCGTGTGTGTGTGTGTGTGCGTGCGCCTATAAGTACATGAATGCATGCATTCGCGCATTTGTACATGTCTACAAGCATACATGTGAATGTGTGCGTCTGTGTATGTGTGTGTGCGCGCGCTTCCATGCGTGCATGCATATGTGTGTGTGTGTGTGTGTGTGTGTGTGTGTGTGTGTGTGTGTGTGTGTGTGTGTGTGTGTGTGTGTGTGTGTTTTCTGCTTTAATTTTGTTTCTTTACAATAATTGATTGTAAAATAATTGAGTACCTCATTAAAAAAAAAACAGAAGGAAGAATTTTCGATAAGTTAGTCTCCAATACATGGCAAGGAAATAACGATCAAAATGACTGGAAGGGAGTGGGTGATTTCTTTCGACAACTACGGTCTCTAAAAGGCGTTCAGATTGGAGGCATCAATATATTGTTTGTGTCTGATAACAGCAAAAAAAAAAAAAAAAAAAAAAAAAATCAAACAAAACAAAATAACAACAATAAAAACAAAACAAAACAAAAACCCAACAAAAAACAAACAAACAAACAAACAAACAAAAAAACAGATATGAATTTTTCTTTTTCTTTCTTTCTTTATTAAATGCGAACTTTTGAAACGGTTCTGGCAAATTGAAAAATGAACTTTATTGTAGTTTCAATGCATCAATGAATCCTCGTCCATTTGTGTTTACCTACAAATGACATAAGAGCCATTGTGCATCCTCTGCATATAAACAAAAAGATACTGTTCGACCCAAATCACTGCAATAACATCCAGCCAGTTTCCAACTATTTTTTTAATGTTTCACGGATAATTTAAATAGTTTTACTCCCATAGCTTCCTAGTCATCTTGGTTCCAACAATCTCCATTTTGCCTTCAGAACTGGTCATGGAACTGAAACAGTGTTAGAGTCCTCAATGATCTGCTCACTGAGTTTGATTAAGACATAATGTAATTTGTGTGTTTCTTTGAACTGTCAGCTTTTTTGGGAATAATGAGCCATGACATTTTCTTTTACAGTTTGAGTAGTATGCGATTTTTGATACTTGTAGTTGTGTGACTGAAAATTATATCTTATTAAGCACACTCAATAAGTCTGAGTCAAATGTTCTACTTTACTGAAACATATCTGAACTATGATATCCCACAAGGTTCTTTTTCACCTGAACTGTTTGATATTTTATATCAAGCCAATACCTGGTGTCACAAGAAAGCTTTGTAGATGATTCTAAGCTTTTCATTAATATGGTGATTTGACAGATAGTGATCAGATGATTGTTATCATACCATAATATATGGCTTGGCTAAAGGTTCAGATGACAGAATTCAGTAGCTAAATGATGAGAAGACAAAAACAAAGCTGATCATTTCTCTGAAGCTCGTAAAGTTCCTTTACTTTTATTTGTAGTATCTGTCAATGGCACTGGAGTCCTATTTACAACACATGAGTGGACATATTCTTCATGACAGCACATTTCCACCATTTGCAACGTGGTCTATCTTGAATTCAGAAAACAAATCATCATCATCTTTTGCACTGATACAACTGAAGTACTTGTCTCTTCGTTTATCGTATCTCGAGCTGACTATTACAATACACGTTTGGCAGGTATTCCAGATTATCTGCCATGCAGATTCCAAAAAGTCAAAGAGAATGCTGCTACAGCTAATTTTCAACTCATCGTAATATGAACACATTGATCCTCCTCTAAAATAACTCCATTGGTTTGGTTTGAATCTAAAATGAACAACAAACTATCGTCATTTTTGTTTGGCATCTGTTTCTGGAGTAGGTTTTTCTGTGTTCTTTGATATTCTTAAAACCTACATCCTACGCAGAAGATTTTAGTCCTCTTCTGATTGCAGAGTGTTTTGTGTTACATCTCTTAGAACCAAAAGTTTGCAATTATAGGTTCGTGTATCAAGGTCCAATTAAATGGACTTAAATCATTGTCCATGTTAGAGTTTGCATCAATCAGTAACTTCAAGTCTGCTCTCGACTCCTCTTTCTTCAATTTTAATCTCTCTCTCTCTCTCTCTCTCTCTCTCTCTCTCTCTCTCTCCCTCTCTTTCTCCCTCACTCTGTCCAAACACAGTAGTCAAGAAGGTCCTCAGTTCAATCAATCAAGAGCCTCTGTTGGTGAGTAAGGGTAGAAACTTTATCTCCCACATCAACATGTGTGTAGAACTTCCTTTGAGTGTAAAAGCATCCAGAATATCAAACACGTAGATTAGAGATCCTGTAAATGGTCTCCTCCAATTTCCTCGAGTTCGATTTCTCTTGAAAACCTAGTCTCAGCCATGGCAACTATAGTCTCAGCTATGGCAGCTATGTCAATCTCATAACGAACCAATATCCTGGTGATCAAGGCTGTGTGCTGTACTGTTCTATCGTCTTTGTCCTGTAGGGTTTGGGCATTCCAAGTATCAAAACTTTCTTTTTCTTTTCTTTCTTTTTCTTATTGTTTCGCTTGAAGAATTGGGTGATCAGGCAGACGCAACTATCTGTTAGCAAAAAACATAAGGCATTTGTTTAAAGTCTCTCTGTTAGGAGAGAAGTGTGGTCCCGGGAAAGGGATATAGTGTCACTGTGGGAGCATACAAAGACAATAATCTGCCTATGGTAGACGACCATTACCCCTCGAACGCCTATGTTCCGAGTCGCAACTAAAGAATTCCTGCAGCATTCTCTTCTGACCCTATCGTCAAACATGATCACCTTAGGGCTTTGTTATGGCCGGTGATTCACTGCCTTGCTTTTTTGGCTTGCCTGTATGCCGGACTGCCACAGGGAATTCTTATAGAGTGTGGATGGGATGTTCAACCCTTTCCCCATTCTCTTGCCTACAAAACGCTTGTAGTTTCTCAAGTGCAACAAGTGGCAAGTGCAGAATGGCCTCAGGAAGTACAGTTTGTTATTTGGATTATCTGACTTCTAACCTGGCTTTGAAATCAGCTTTGTTCTGCTTGTGGATGGACTGCTTTCCCTTGACGTTCAAGGCTAGTGGTCCCTTTGAGGCTCAATGATGACCCCTCTATTACTGGGTTATGTGGAACAACGTGATGCCTACTCTCCTCTAGACCTTCCACTAATAGACTCAGAAGTATATAGAGGCCGACATAATGCATCCGGCCTGGGAATTGCTTTCTGTGTTTGTCTTTAGCGTCCCCACGTAACGTTATTGTAACCCAGGATTGTTTACTGATTGGTG
This sequence comes from Monoplex corrugatus, assembly GCA_030674185.1. NCBI lineage: Eukaryota > Metazoa > Mollusca > Gastropoda > Littorinimorpha > Ranellidae > Monoplex > Monoplex corrugatus. The sequence goes on along the minus strand of JAPXFY010000016.1, from coordinate 16,703,565 downwards.
TATGCATATTTACAACCTGTGAATTCAACACCAGCTTGACTGATTAGATGACGAGGTATTGGGCTACCTTAATTTAAGAGCTCCATAATTGTTCCTATTATTAATCTGCATTGATTGAATATTTTTCAGTTTGATATTGAGAGCACTGGGCAGGAATTACATTTTGTCAACACAGACTGATGGCCAGTGAAATCTTTGTTTTAATAAAATATTTTAATAAAACATTTTAGACATTTACCATTCACAAAAATTCAATATTGTATTACATTTCGTCAACACAGGTTGATGGCCATTGCAATACTTTGTTTTTTAAAGACATTTTAGATACTTGCCATTCACAAAAGTGTACAAAGTATGACATAACTATCTCGAACGGTCACATTTCCATACAGGTTGTTCATTGTGTACTTCGGCTTATATCAGATAGAAACTATTGACGTGATGCCACTTACTGGTTGTAGTAATTGATTAAATTCATCCCTTCCTTCCGCTCGTTAACGTGCTGTTCTTTTTTCTTGTGATGTTTTGGAATTGTATTGATTAAAATTCTGTCTTGTTAGTGCTGTTATTTAATGAGGTGCTCGATTGATTATCATGCAAATACACACAGACACATACACATACACATACACATACACACATACATACGTACACACAGACACAAACACACACAAACACACACACACAACACACACACACACACACACACACACACACACACACACACACACACACACACACACACACACACACACACACACAAACACATACACACACTCACTCGGATGCACTAATACAAACACTTAACTGTTTATAGACTTTCACACAAGCACAGAGAAACAGACACAGACAAACACAGACACAGACACAGCTAGACAGACAGACAGAGAAACAGACAAACAGACAGACACATATGCATACGTACATGAATAGACACACAGGCATACATACAATCAAATGCAGACACATTTACATGATATATATATATATATCTCACTCTGCACTCACACACCACACACACACACACACACACACACACACACACACACACACACACACACACACACACACACACATATATATATATATAATATATATGTATATATCTATGTATCTATATATGTATATATGTATCTATACGTATCTCTCTCTCTCTCTCTCTCTCTCTCTCTCTCTATATATATTATATATATATATATATATATATATCTAATGACGATGAGAGACAGAAAGTATAAATACCACTTTACTGGCCTATAACAAATCAATGGAATCACATCACAAGAGTTGTTTGCTAACTTTGCCTTCAAAACGATCACACACACACACACACACCACACACACACACACACACACACACACACACACACACACACACACACACACACACACACATACACACACACACACACACAAATTACCTGCAACATCTAAACCATTGGCTTGATTCTTGGCTTAACACAAGGTTTTGTTTCATTACGAGACTTTTGTCTGGCGGATGCGACAAGCAGATTTTTTGTCGATAGTGAAAGTTATTCTGTACATTATGGAAACAAACAAAGAAACAAAGAAACAAACAAACCCACAGTATGCACATCCATGACTCTGTTATAACTATCTGCATGATATGGTTGAAATAAAACCATCATACACGTGAAGGCCTACTTGTATATGGTGCACGTGGAAGATGAAGAAGTGATTTTTGTTTCTCTGAAAGTAGACATGTGTCTTGCAACACGTGAAGCAAGTGTTACTGGAGGTGTATTATGTGGCGCATACTCCACTTCTCTATTCACAGATAATCATTGCTGCATGTTCTCCCAGGAATCCCTTTGTGTCTGGGAGTGCTGTTCTCACTACACATGATTTTGGTGTGTTCCCAAGAGATTGTTTGATCAGTGTTTCTGCAATTTTCCTCCACTCCTGTCAGAGAGGATGCGTTGGTGGTAAATATTCTGTTAATCTGTGTGCAGTGTTGTTGCTAATTTTTTAGTTGCTGTCCTTGTCACTTATGTCAAATATGATGACTAAATGAGAAGTTTTGTCTTCATCAATTTTGGTTTTTCACAATGGACAAATTAGGACTTCACTGTTGTGTTTGATTTGCGGTATTTTTTGCGTAGAAATTTCTGACAGCTTTCAGAAGTATGACAGGATTTTTTTTTTCAGTATGAAAGCAGTTGATGTATCCTCTTTTCTTCTTCAGTTGCCTCTAAGTGTAACATAGATAATGACATTGAAAAACTCCTGTCACTGAACAATTAAGCGTCATCCTTCTTTCATGTTTGTCCCTGACTCATCTTGAGCGTCGTTTTAATCTCTTGATACTCAGAATCACGGGAGGAAATAAGTTTTAATATGTTTTGGTCTTTAAGCTATTGAGGATGTATTCTACAGCTGTATTCAAACACATGCAGAAATGAGAGAATATGAGATGAATAGAAACACTCAACTGTGTTATGACTATACGTACCTGGATGAATTTCTGAAACAACAGACCACGCATTAAATGGAAAGGGACACAAGCTAAATTTACTTGCTTATGGTATCTTGAAACAAAAGAATAATTGATCATCATTTGAACTGTACAATTTCAACGTAACACACAATATTTTAGTTATTTTATATCATTTAATTTGTAAGAGCTACACATAGCAAAAGAACAACATATACTCACATCTTTTTGATAACACAATACCTCTGTTCTTTGAGCACAATAACACAAAAATTCAACCGCGATGACTGAATAATTTTCATTTTATATACTCTCTTGAATAAAGTGTTTGGTATGTCAGTTGAGTTTTTAGAACTTTTTTTTTTATTGTTATATAGGGTACATACTTACAGACAATGTTCTGGATTAAGTAACCAATCAGAGAAGTGTGCATAATTAACAAGGGACCGATGTTTTTTTTATAATCCAGTCTTTTCCATGCGCCATTGTGTCATCACCATGTGCAATAACACAACTGTTGCTTCCTATTTGTGGGAATCTATGTATATGTATGAAATTACACAAAATGATGCATTTAAGCTTGACTAAATGTAGTTTGAGTTGATTTGTGTAGTAATTTCTTGATATTACTACAGTTTGTAAATTTTGTGGAAATTTCCATAAGAGAACTCTTAACAGCTCACAATAAAAACAAACAAAAACAAAACAAAACAAAACAAAAAGAAAAAATACAAAAACAAACGAAAACATAGAAGATATGGCCCTCCTGACGAAATCTTAAAGTATTCAGACTTTGAATAACCACCTACTGACAGATCACTGACAGCTGAGGAGCTACAAAGAGCCACAGTGAACTATAGAAGTACTAGTACACATAGTGGCTTGACCAGGTCACGTCATCCTGAGCTGCCACGCCCCCACCCCCACCCACGCACCATCACCCTAGTCCTCCCCTTGCCGCTTTTAATAGTACTCACTGGAAGTGTGGATTATTCTACAATGTCTGTCCTGTGTATTTCAATAGTGTGAAGGCGTTGGCTGGTGCCAGTATTGTCTGTAGCCACAAATCCTTTGTGTCACGTGCTCGTAAGATCAATAATTTTCGTGTGGTGCTGTCTGGTGCACATTTCATACCACAGCAAGTAGCTATTGATGTTTTTAACTTCTTCATGTGTCAGAATTGTCTTCTACCGTCATTTATAAGTTCTTGACTCAACTCACATGCTTTCAAAGGCTGAAAACATGTAGCATGGCAAGGCAGTCCTGGTGTTGCCATTTCTATTTTCAGATAAATAAAACCAATCTGGTGAGGGTTGCATAGGTCAAAAAGTTATGTAAGGGAAGCCAGTCACTTTTTATGAACCATCTCTGAGACTGACAACATCAGTCAGTGCTTTTCTCCCATGTACATTAGGCTGAAACGTGTATCAAACTACCTCCATAAATCTTACGTTCGTATGCATCACAGAAGGCTCCGAGAGTAACTTTTATGTTGGCGGCACTAATGGGGTTAGAACCAAATGCGTTGTTGTGTGCCAAGTATAAGAGAGAGGGGGAGGTTCTGTGGCACACAAATACATTAAATGATCAAGGGAATTTTTCCACTTACCTATGGTAACAGGCAAGCATTAGTCCAGCAGTAAACGTCGATCACGTGTGCTTATCACGTCATCTGTTTGACTTGGCCTTACGTGTTGAGTGTTGCATTGTGACTCTGATAACTGCTGTTGGAGGATGTTGTGTAGGCCTACCTAGGGAACTGGGGTAGAACTGAAATCAGCTTGTTGCTTTTCTGTGATACTCAGTCAGGCTTCCCAACACACCACCAAACTCACATTCAGTCAGTCAGTCAAAATCCCAACTATAGAAAGTCCATCAAAGCTATCACTATTGGAATGCCATGGAGCCACCCATCAGAAGAGATCCTGTATTACTGCTAAGTCATTTGTGGGATAATTTAACAGTGTCTGTTCTGATCAAACTGTGCCTACTAAGCTCCTTGCAATTTTTTTTAAACTTTACAGTAGATTTACCAGACTGCCTTCTGCACATGCGACCTTGGTTAATCATCTCATTCGAAAGACTCTGTGTTGTGCTATGAAGCTGAATTGGCTAGTTAATAATTTTGTTTAACATTCATTTTGTTTTGCGATTTTTTCATCTTTACGTCCTTAGTTTTGGAGAAAGATGACTTGCATGGAGAGCTAATTTTTCAAATTCACGCAGGTATTCCCACTGATGAAGCTCACATGAAAAGACTAAAATCTCAGGCCAAACCAAAAAGCTGGCCAACCTGTTGTCGTTGTGGATAAAATAATAAACAAACAAACATTGGAATTGGCTGATTTACGATGTAGACCTACTGGAATAATAATTCTAGCACATCAGGTTTGTAATGAACTGTTTTATTTAAGCGTCTGCACACACACACACACACACACACACACACACACACACACACACACACACACACACACACACACACACACACACACACACACACACCACGCACGCACACACACAGACACACACACACACACACACACACACACACACACACACAAGAAAAGGACCACGCATTGAATTTCTGACATCTCATGACTTGCGACATAATTATGTAAATTGATTTGTGAAATGGCTGCTGTGTGGTGTCAGCAGATTAGTGCATGATGCATGGTTCTGTCTTGGGATAAGTAATCTCTCCACATTGCCATTCGGGTTTTAAACAAAGTAACTGATGACTCGGTCTGAATGGGTCATGCAGCACATGGACATTTGCCCTGTGCTCTGGATCTCTGGAGCTCTGGATCACATCCATCACCCTCGGTTGTTTCTTGTTCATTAAATGTACAGTCATGAACAGTGTGAAAGTAGTCTGTTATTATGTCTGTGTGACAGGAAGGAGTTGGTTAAGGTTCCAGGGGATTATAAGTGCAAAGTCAGAAGCAGTTGGAGCACTCTTCCACTTGAACACACATAATAGGTAGGACAGTAGTTGACAAACTTCATTTACATGGGCACAAGTCGTGTTTTAACCAGATGAAGACAAAGACCAACTTCATAAGAAGACAGTAGAAAATAAGTCTTCATAGGAGAAGAAGACAGGACATGATCTTCATAAGAAAAAGAAGATGGTAGATCTTCATAAGGAGAAGACCAAAGAAGACAGTGCCTGTACGACACGCATACAGGATTCATCAGTACAATGACAAAGTAGGCTACATTTTTAATTAAATAACAGTGTAAAAATGTTTTGTTATATTACAACAAAACACCATAAACATTAGAATATTACAGTTGCACGTGATGTCTGAATCTATATCTAGAAATATGAATGATTATAAACATTGGACAAATAATTAACAGCACAAGCATGTGATAACCCTCCAATAAAATGAGGGCAAAATAACTCACAGTAATGTTATGCTGCTTGACTGTTATAATAAGCTGTGTAAGCAGTAAAGTAACAGCAACTGAATGAACAGCATTTGTCTGGACAGCTATTAGCCAGTTATGGGAGTTAACATTTCATGGTGATGACAGACACCATAGTAGTTGACTATATGAACTATGTCATCACAAGCAAATACCTATCAATAATAGTACTGAGAGGATGACACATTGAGTCGTCTACTGGACACATGCTCCATGTAGTTATGTGCATATCCTTGCCATGAATGAAATGAAATAACGTTAAATAGCACAACACTTCGTCGTAGATATAGTTCTACCATAGTAATAACCACATCAAAACATTACAAATCTTGTGAAGTGGCACACCAGCAGTGATAACAGTAGTAGAAATTAAGTACTACATCATCAGCACAGTTTAAGCTACAGATCATCAATCTCAAATAAATCTCAATAGATAATATCAGTAATTTAAACCACAATAAAATACAAGCTAAATGGGAATCAGTAGGTATAATAGTGTTCACTTTTATCAACTTTGTTTGCTCCAATTCATAACTGGTGTGGCTTGGACGTGCGTGTGTCGTCCTTTGCTATCACCATGTCAGTGAATTGGGGAGATACTCTCTGATGGTCTTGCAGTCATTTAGATTAAATTAGCACGGCTATCTCAAATACACGTAGTTGATTAGCAATGTGATAAATATGTGCTAGGTGCTTACACCATTTAGGTAAATGGCAAATCAATAATTATAGCGATGGCTGGTCATCTTTGATATCATACCACATTCGGATGCGAAGCGAGATAGGAGTAAAAGTACTGTGCATTTCAGTCCATTGTGTCCACTCAGATTAAATGAGCCATTAGTCACAACAGATCAGAATACAAATTAATTAGAATAAAACTTCATGAGCTTGCAAAGAGCTATGGGGGTTGTCAGCCAACATTTTAAAACAATCTGTAATGAAAGTTATGGCGGATCCCAGTAAATATCCAGCTGCACATGGCTCATACTGCAACACATCATTTTGATCAAAACAGTCTTACTTTCACGCTGCGTGAATACTGGTGTTTGTGGACTTCACAAATCTAGCGTGATACTCGTAGACGTGAATTAGAATATTAAACAATAAAATGATAAGACTTTAACTTCAGATCTCACCACAGCTCATCGAGGTAGAGCAGGCTTGGGTTTACATATATATTGTTGGTGCTATTTACGTCAGTGCATGCGCGACTGGTCATTTTTCAAACGGTAAAATCTGATTGGCTCTATACGACTGCAATGTAATATATGTGACATCAATTTGAAGATTGGAGCTGTAGAAAAGTGCCGTGATGAATGACGACAAACTCTGTAGGCCCAGCTTTGGAATACATGTACTAATTGTAGATCTGCTCATTGTTTAAACAGATATAACAACATTGTCTTAAATTCTCAATGTATTACAAAGATTTTTCAAATGATCAGTGCATAGTTATGGGTGGACAGAGGCTCTAAAATAACAGTATGACTTGGCTGAGAAAGTGCTAGGTATTTTATATATCTCGAAAAGCATGCTACACTTTGTTGCTTTTGAGCGCCGTTGTAGGTAAATGAGAACGAGATCGTAAAAAAGGGAGACATTCTGTTATACCTCCCCCAACCAGTTTCAAAATTATCGTCCACGATGGTATGTAAACTTGGGGACAGTTCTTGAGGGCTGACATTCCAGGGCAACTCAAGAATTCATAAAATTACGAAATGCAATGAATAGGATGGAGTATTAAACACAATTATGCAATAGCCATGCTGTACATGAACACACTAAGAATCTTGAAATTTCATTTCCGAAAAGGCTGTGACACTGCCTGCTCAAATTAGCACTCTGAATTGGTCATTGTAGGCTAACTGACAGTACTGAACACTGAAATGGCAAATGCCTTAACCTGATAAACTAAAGAAAGCAGTATTTGACAACAAAGCCACTTAGCTTCTACACAGACAATGAGCCCTGTCCAGCAAATGTGGCATGTGACGAGTATAAAAGCTTTACTTGGCAAGCCACACATCATCAGAACTTGAAATGTGGACACTCGATCATGCGACGTTATGTTGCAGATCTTGTATAGATGTGTATAGTAAGACTTTCCAGCAGATTCAAGTGCCGTCGGTAGGCAGTCCAGACCACAGAAGACAAATAAGACAGAAGGGACAAGCGCCTCCTCGGTATGTTCCGGCAATTTCCGTAAACGTTCGGGGCGCCATTTTTAAAATGCTGACTGAGGCAGCATGGCGAGTACCAGTACTGTAACCAAACGCGGAGCGTGTTACTGTTGTGTGATCAACTGCAGCAACAACAATCGTACAAGTATTGACCCAAGAACAGGCAAGCCAGTGCGCTTCTTCTATTTTCCAAATACGGAGACAGACAGAGAGAGGTAAGTTGGTATTATTTTCAGTCTTCTTGTGTTGAGTGCCAGTGTGTGTGTACACGTGTGACTTGTCAAAACAAAGTGTGCGCCGACAACGTGTAGGCCACCGCCAACCGACACCGGCCTGCCCCATTGTTTACAAATGCAGTGCATGAACTGCACATGTAAGACCCTATGTTATGTATGTGGAGGCAAATGTGCATGGAAACTTTATATTTTTTTTATCAATATTTCATTAGATAACCTGACCTACATAATCCCTTGCATATAATATATATATATATATGTGTGTGTGTGTGTGTGTGTGTGTGTGTGTGTGCGTGCGTGCGTGTGTGTGCGTGCGTGTGTGTGTGTGTGTGTGTGTGTGTGTGTGTGTGTGTGTGTGTGCGTGTGTGTGTGTGTGTCTGTGTGTGGTAAGAGTGACTTTGAGACTGAGACTGACTGTGATTAGGTGAGCTTGGTTAATCACAAATTCTACATACTTGGGTGTGGTTGGCAAGCTGAGCTATGAGGCAACTGTGGATGTATTTCATGTTTACTTTGATTTTGTTTCAGGTGCCAGAAGTGGATCATCAACATCAGGAGAGATGACGTCAAGATTGCTGACATCAAGTCGAAGAGGGTGTGCTCTGTACATTTTCATGAGAAAGTTTTCAACTGCCCTACAGACATTCAGCATTCTCGACTGCTACCGACTGCCGTGCCTACCATTGTCAGCTGCCCAAATCCTCCTCCATCCATGGAATGTCGACGACCTCCGCCCAAGATCAGAGAGCCTGTACCAAAGAGGAGACGACAAGATACTGCCTCCAGCTCTGTATATCATGAAGGTGATGGTGATGATTGTGATGGTGACAGAGACAGTACTAGACCCGTGGTGAAAGCGTCCGAACCAGATCCTGAGAAGTTGGCCCGAGAGCTGAAGCAGGCCAAACGTGCTTTAGAAGACCTCAAGAAACAAAACAAACAACTTGAAAGGAAATGCAAAACAGCACAAGCAGCCAAGGTCAGACTTATAAAGCGCCATGCTGTACAAGTAGCGTCTCTTCGTGCAAAGAAAGAAGCAATCCTGGAGAATTTCCTCAAAGACCTGCCAGTTGTTCCAGCAGCTTTATTCAAGATCATGATGCGGAAGAAAAAGTGGATCTAGATCCCAGTCATGTTCTCCTCTTCTGAAAAAGTTGCATTGGCTTCCAGTTGAACAAAGAATCAAATACAAATGTTGCTGTCTCTGTTACAAAATTCTTACTTGCTCCGCTCCCTCTTATCTGTCTGAACTTCTTCAAGTGTATGTACCATCCAGAACTCTCCGATCCTCTACCGACACAAGAACTTTCTGTGTTCCCCGTTTCAATCGGAAACTGCATGGTCAGAGAGCTTTCTCCCACTCTGCTGCCATGACCTGGAACTCCCTTCCCTATCATATTCGCCATAAGCAATGTCTTCCTTCTTTCAAGTCTAGTCTGAAGACCTATCTTTTCACTCAATACTTTCATTGATCTTCTCTTTCTTTTCTCTCTCAGCCCTGATCATCGTTCCTACATATATGTGTGTGTGTGTGTGTGTGTTGTGTGTGTGTGTGTGTGTGTGTGTGTGTGTGTGTGTGTGTGTGTGTGTGTGTGTGTGTGTGTGTGAAGCATGTTTATGCGAGCAGGAGAGAAGGGAGAGAGAGGGAGGGAGGAAAGGAGAAGAGAGAGAGGCAGTGCGGGAGAGAGAGAGAGTGAGCAAGGAATATCGGGAGCACGGTAGAGAACGAGAGTATGGTTGGGGTGGGGCAAGAGAGTGAGAGTATGAGTAAGAGTATGTGTAAGCGTGATAGAATTTGATAGTAGAGAAACTGAGTGGTTGAAAGAGGGAGTGTGTTTGGGTCTGTGTGTGTGTGTGTGTGTGTGTGTGTGTGTGTGTGTGTGTGTGTGTGTGTGTGTGTGTGTGTGTGTGTGTGTGATGTGTGTGCAGAGAAAGAGAGAGAAAATATTTTTGTATGATTGTCACTATTTTTAGTAATATTTGAATTTACTATGTTAATATGTCTTGTTGAACGTAAATTTTATGTTTTATGTTATATAGTGTTAGCAGCGGTATGTTTAAATTTTATGTTGGTGTATCTATTTGTATTTAGTTATATACTGATTTTATGTGAAGCGCTTTGTGCTCTGGAAAGCGCTATATAAATTGCCTTTATTATTATTATTATCAACTGGGACACCGAGAAAGAGGCTATGGAGTTGTGTCTCGCTGTGTACTTTAGGAGCACTTCTGCTTATGCCGTTCTCCGCTCCGTTGGGTTTATGCTTCCACATCCAAGAACACTCAGGAGGCTTTTCAACTGTGTTGACTGGGGTCGGTCTGTGTCAGAGTCTGGTGGAAATGATGCGCTTGAGAACATTAGCACTTGAAGAACATGAGAAAAGAGTGACACTCTCCTTGGATGGAATGACTGTGACCAAAGCCCTGACCTACAGTCATCATCGTGACGAGCTGGTCGGCTTTGTCAACTGCGGCGAGCATCACCAGAGTAACGAAATCGCTGACCAAGCAATTTTGGTCATGATCAGGGGACTGACCCTGAAGTGGAAGCAGGTGTTGGGGTATTTTGTTGCCAAGCACAACCTGGCAACACCTACTTTGACAGCCATCATTTCCGAAATCGTCAGAGCCGTCACAGGGATTGGTTTGTATGTTGATGCCATTGTGATGGACCAAGAATCCTGCCAATGGAAATGGATGAAAGACATGGGTGTGTGTGTGTGGAACGACCGTATGTGTTTCATGGCACTACACAGTCCTTTGTCATGCCAGATCCGCCACACCTCATCAAAAACTTGAGGAACAATTTCATGACGAAATACATCTCCTTCAGCTGGGATGGAGAAAGAATGATTGCAAAGTGGTGTCACCTCCAAGAACTCTTCTCCCTTGAAACATCTGGCGGGTCAATTCGCGCTGCTCCCAAGCTGAAGGAGTGTCACTTCACCCTGCCCAGAGGGAAAAAGATGAAAGTCATCTTGGCATGCCAGATATTTTCCCACTCAGTCGCTGCTGCCTTGAAATTGTATGTGTCAAAGTCGTTGATGTCCGAGGCTGCTCTTCAAACAGCATGCTTTGTGGAGACGGTGAACAGCATGTGGGATTTTGTCGACTCTCATTCCCTCTCCGCCCCAGTCAGGAAGAAGCCGGTCACAAGGAGTGATTTTGAGGGTGACCAGGTTCGATTTGCTTCCTTTTCCAACTTTGTGGAAAGCTGGTGTTTCACAAACCCAAAGAATGACAAACTGGCCAGCAACATTCCAAGTCACAAAGGGTGGCTCCTAGTGCTTTCGGCAATGAAGGGATTGAGCCAAAAGCTAATCATGGAGGAGGAGGTCTTGACACACTTGTGCCTGAGAAAGTGTAACCAGGATCACGTTGAGAACCTTCACAGTCAAATACGTGGCTACAATGGCTTCAACGACCACCCGACGTTGCCAGCATATGTCGATGCACTCCGTTGCCTGTCTTGTTCTTCTGCAACATCAGAGCTCTTGGACAAGACAATCAGTGCTGGTGCCAACTGCCAGCCTGATGGTGAGCATGGACACCATCCCATTGTCAACCCATGCACAGCAGACGTTGAATGTGATGCAGAGAATGCTGATCATGCAGACCCCATCGAAACCAACTCCTTCAGTTGTGAGAACAACTTGGTTTCCTCTTCCTTCACAGACTTGGAGATGGAACTGCCACCCGTCGAGTCAGACATTGTTCAGTACATTGCTGGTGCTGTCGTGAGGAAGTTCAAGCAGAAAAACGACTGTCCTCTCTGTGTGGAAAAGTTCACCATCAGTGCAAATGAGGCAACTGGAGAAACTCCCTCACTTGTGTCACTTGTGTCACTCAAAGAGTTTAAACTTGGATGCCTGGTTCGTGTCAGTGAGCCACTGCTGCAGGTTTTCAGATGCTTTGAACTTCACTTCAGAGTAGCTACATCAAAGGGATTGCCAAGAGCCAACCCAAGGCAAACTATTCTGAACAGCTTTGTCAAGTCACAAACAGATGATCTGAATTGTGAGTGTGAATGTTTGGCAAACCTTATTGCTGCTTATTGCAACATCAGGATTTACCATGAAGTGAAACTGTTCAATCAGCAACTGAAGTCAAAAGTCAGAGGTGCAGAACTGAACAAGGACAAGAAACTTAACATGTGAACATTTACAGACCTCTATTTCAGCTGGATTTAACTGTGAACATAACACACTGCTGTAGCTGATATTGTGATAAGGAACTGAACTTGTGAACAATTATGTAGTTCATCTGTGGATTTTAGATTTGATTGTGTATTACACACCTGTGAACACTCATGGGCCATTAATGCAACAGTGAATATTTTACTACATTTCTGTGGATGACGAGAAACTTAACGTGTGAAGACTAACTGTGTATTATAAACCGCTGTGGCTGACAAGACACTTGAGATGTGAACATTCCTGGAATGAGTGCTGTTGGAGCTGGATTAACTGTGAATTATACACCGCTGTGGCTGATCATTTTGGGAAGATGTCCAGGCATGTCTTTGTCAAGTCATGTGAGTACATTTTAAATCATGAATTTTACATGTGTGAATTCTGTATTATATTACTTTATTGTTGTTTTTTTTTTATTCTGAGTTCTTCATTTTTATGTTGTAGTATACGACAGGCAAAAACTCTGAAGTGATGAACACTTGTAATTTCACAGAAAAAAATTGTGAAACTCAATCATTCTTACTTGTCGTGTACGACTTCTGTCTCATGTGTGTGGCGCATGTTATAATCAAATGTCTAAAGGTACCATCTTTTAAATAATCCTCGCTGTTGACAATGACATTAAACCTGAAAAGATCGACTGATTGCTTGTGTAACAATACTAACATAAATTCAGAAGTAAGCACACACAAAATGATGACTCAACACATAACAAAGAGAAAAACTAATGGTATGAAGTGTAAGACACACACACACATCCTCCCCCTCAGTCCCAGTACACACACTAACTGACTAAGTGACAGGTCAATGTTTCTGAAGCAGTGACTGGGTGAAAATAATAGTGCGACGGCTAATGAAGAGTTTCACTTTTCAAAGAAGTAAGAATTTTTTTTTTTGGGTATGACTATGAGTATCATGCAATAGTTTTCTACCCATGCATCGGCAATTCCCCCCCCCCACCCCTGTCCCCTCCCCCCTCTCTTCTCTCTCTCTCTCCTTTTACACACACATACGTAAACAGTCTGTCAGGTTACAAACGTAAACAGAGGCAAGCCATGTGAGAGCAGCGCACTGCGTGTGTGTATCGCTCGCCGCGACAGCGAATCTCAGCATTAACAAGATGGCGGCCAGCCGAGCCAACCAGCACGCGTTTTTCGATCGCGCTAAGAGGGCTTGTCCCTTCTGTTGTTTTAGTGTTCTGTGGTCCAGACCTCACAGTGGTACTGCTGTACAGACAGGACTACTGATCTTTACACACCAATCTTCGTGCAATGCTCTTGCCACAACCTCTTGGTCAGCCTTTCAAAGGCAGAGAGAACTTTGGAGATGCGCAGCCCAACCTCAGAATCCATTGCTTTTCACTGTAGTGCCCATGTATGAGAATCTGCCAACATTCTTCATGTCCTGGCTGTTGATAACAATTAAAAATGTGAAGGACTGGAAGCCTTTTACGCTTAGTTGAAACATAACGTCTGTCTTGATGAGGATGATTATAAGGCTGAAGTGTTTGCAGATCACAGCAAAATGGTTAGAGATGACCTAGATGTCCTCGTGAGAGTCTGTAGCCAGCATGTAGTCGTAAACAGAGAGATAGCTGAGCATTTGAGCACTTTGGTCTTCGAGTGGAATCACTCTAGTGTGAAGAGTTTTCCATTACAGTGTAAATGGATGTCAACATCTCTCCACCTCCTTCCCATCAAATACATCACTCAGCATAACCATAAAGAGACGTGTTACACACACGCACACACACACACGCACACACACACACACACACACACACACACACACACACACACACACACACACAACACACACACACATACACACACACACTCACACACATATACCACACAACACACACACACACACACACACACACACACACACACACACACACACACACACACACACACACACACACAAACTTGCATATTCTCAAAACATAATGGCTACAATACTTATTATCAGTAACAACCAAAACCTATTTCTGTTCATTGAGTTTGTAACATATGGTGCAGATATTTACAATGTAATGAAATAGCCGTGGTAGCGAGTGTGATTTCTCAATAACAGCATGCAATATATATATATAAGGGTCTTCTGGATGGAGCAGTCGACTGGGAGTGTACAGCAGACCTCCCAGAGTGGAGAAATTACCCAGATGTCATCAGCAAGACAGGCATGAGACCAGACATCGCTCTCCACTCTGACTCCTCGAAACAAGTGATTCTGATAGAACTCACTGTGCCATACGAAAGCAGAATGGAAGAAGCACATATCTACAAGACCGAAAAATACGCCGGTCTTGCCAGCACCCTGAAGAAAGCAGGTCTGCGGGTCAAAATCTTCGCCATAGAGGTCGGGGCAAGAGGGTTTGTGGGCATCTCCGCTTATGATCTCATGAAACAACTCGCCATTTCTGGGAAGAAGAGGACTAGAGCCCTTAAAGCGATGGCAGAGGCAGCAGAAAGGAGCTCAAGCTGGAGGAACCAAAAGTGAACTTCATAAGGATTAAATCCCCTACAGATGATGTGTGCCCCGTTAGCACATTGGTAAAACCGCGTACCGCAGTTCTGAAGCGCAGAATCGCCCAGGTTCGCTCCCTGGCGTGGGGAAAAAAATAGACAACAGCAGAAGGGCATCCAGGAGTCATGACCTGGATGTGGCCCGGCCCCCCGAGAGTGTAAGGAGTTCAGGGCCGAAACACTTGTCTAAAGGGGGTTACTTCTCTGAAGACCTTCTGTTGTCTAGCTCTCCCTGGAGTTTCTTTCTACCTGCACATGGTCAATCCATTGACTTCCGGGAATAGTTCGGAGGACATTCGGGAAAGACCGAAGGACACTGGGAAAGACTAGATCTGCGGGCTTTGTGGGTTGGCTTGCCATCTTGCCTTTGATAACATGCCACGAGTTCTATAAATGAAAGATGCTCCCAGGATTCACCAAAAGGGGGAGAGAATGATGAATCCATCGGCACTGACTCCATCACGACTGGAAACGCACAACGGATCATGATTAATGACCAGATGGAATTTCCGTGTGCGTGTGGAAGGAGATTCACCACCAAACGCGGCATGAAGATCCACAGGACAAAAATGGGCTGTTTGAAGACTCATACGAACCAGCAGCAGCGCACTGCGATAGCAGGTGAGACGTTGGATGACCAAGGCCAGGATTTAAACCATAGTGCCAAGGACATCCACGCTGATGGTTCTGGTGCGGATTTTGCACAAGCTCTTAACGCCAAACGTGAAAAACTCAATTTGCCGCCTGCCGGTGCAAAAGAACAATGGGAGAAATTAGATGAGGAACTTGTCCTTAAGCTGAATGCGCTAATAGGGAACAGTACGCTGGAACACAAACTTGACACATACGGAGACATCATATACTCTATCTGCAGGGACACTTATGGAGTGAAGCAGCCAAAGACAAAAACGCCTCCCCAGAAATCCAGAAGACAGCAACAGATGGAGAGCACCCGGGGGGAGAAAAGGAAGCTTAAAAAGCGAATGAAAACTGCCTCAGAATTCGAGAAGCAAGGGCTCCTGGAACTCTGGAAAGATCTGAAAGCCAAACACAATGCTCTCAGCAAAGTGGAATCAGCAAGGCGAAGAAAGAGCAAAAAGAAGAAGACTCAAGATCGTTTCTCTTTAAAGATCCCTTTGACTTGCAAGAAAGCTGTTTGAACAACCCAAATCAGGGACTCTCACAGTGGGCAAGGAAACCGTAGAGCAGCATCTCAGGGAAACATATTCCGATTCTCAGCGCGAGGCACCACTTGAAATCCAGAATCTGGTTTGGCCTGCAGCGCCAGAAGGAAAATTCAATAACAAACCACCAACACTGGATGAAGTGAAGAACGTAGTAAAGAAAGCCAGAGCCAAGTCAGCACCTGGACCAAACGGAATACCATACCTGCTCTACAAGAAATGCCCAAAAGTGCTCGAGTGGCTCCACAAGATGATTCGATCAGCATGGAGGAACCAGAAGATCAGCGACCAATGGATGAGAGCTGAAGTAGTGTACATTCCGAAGGAGCAGAACTCCAGCAGCATCAACCAGTTCAGGCCAATATCACTTCTGAACGTCGAGGGGAAAATCTTCTTCTCTGTTATGGCAGCAAGATTGACAAAATACCTGACTGAAAACAAGTATCTGGATGTCAGTCCAAAAGGGAGGCATACCAGGAATGCCTGGATGCTTGGAACATGCCACGTTGATTTGGGATGCCATCCAAAAAGCAAGAACAGAGAAGAGAGACATTGACGTAGTTTGGCTTGATCTGGCGAATGCATATGGATCAGTTCCACACGATATGATCCAGCTGGCTCTTGAAATGTATCACATCCCAGAAAACATCCGAACAATGCTGAGGAAGTATTTCCAAGGGTTCTCAATGCGGTTCTCTATCAAAGAATATGCCACGGACTGGATAGACCTAGAGGTGGGCATTGCAATGGGCTGTGCAATCTCTCCCATACTGTTCGTGTTGGCAATGGAAGTCATCTTGAAAGCTGCAATGAAGAGTTCAGGTCCAGTGAATCTGGGAGATGGATACCAGATGCCTCCTCTGAAAGCTTTCATGGATGACACAACAGTCTTGTCCACGGATGAGGAAGAAAACACACCAAATCTTAAAGCAGCTGGATGAGCTGGTGGCCTCTTCAAGAATGAGGTTCAAACCAAAGAAATCCCGAAGTCTCTCACTGCGAAAAGGAAAAGTGGCAGAGTCAGTCAAATTCATAGTAGCCAACCAAGCCATCCCCACTGTCACAGAAGAGCCAGTAAAAAGTCTCGGAAGATGGTATGATGACTCCCTGAAAGACACACAAAGGGGATGTGAAACCAAGCAAACAGCAGAAGAAGGCCTGAAGAAAATAGATAACTGCGGACTGCCAGGCAAATACAAAGTCTGGTGTCTACAGTTCATGCTGATACCAAAGCTGCTGTGGCCACTGCTAATCTATGACATTTGCACCAGCACAGTGGAAGCAATAGAAGCCAAAATCAACAAATACACAAGAAAATGGCTCGGGGTCCCACCTGGTCTCACTGATGTTGCATTCTACTGTCGTCAAGCAATGCTGAAGCTACCTCTCAAATCCATAGTGGAGGAATACAAAGTTGGAAAAGCAAGACTGTTGAGCATGCTGGAAGAATCGGAAGACAATATCGTGAGATCAGTTCAGCCAAAGCTGAGAACTGGCAAAAAATGGAAAGTCCAAGAGGCTGTAAACAATGCTAAGAGAAACCTCAGCATCAAAGAAATAATTGGACACACGCAAACCAACAGACAGGGACTGGGAGCAACAAAAATGCAGTGGTGGTCCAAAGCCAAAAGGAAGGAAAAAAGAGACATGATCATACAGGAGTTGAAGAAAGAAGAAGATGTCAAAAGAGTGCAGAAGGCAGTCCAGCAAGGTCAACAGGGGCAATGGACAACATGGGACAGTGCACTCCAAAGAAGTCTCAGCTGGAACGATATGTGGCACATGGCTCCTCTAAGGATAAGCTTCTTCCTCAGATCTGTATATGACCTGCTCCCCTCGAATGCAAACTTAATGAAATGGGGGAAATCAGATGACCCAGCATGTCCGCTCTGTCAGAAGAAACAAACAGTGGAACATGTCCTAAGCTCTTGCAAAGTAGCGCTAGCCCAAGAAAGGTATACATGGAGGCACAACCAAGTTCTGAAAGTGATCACAGACGTGGTTAGCGAAAAAAACCATGACCCCAAACGCATCAATTGCTATGACAACGTTCTACAAAGCAGGAGGGAAACAGGTCTGGCCTGAAATTGCTATGACAACCAGCACATTGCCAAAGGGTCTTTTGGATGGAGCAGTCGACTGGGAGTGTACAGCAGACCTCCCAGAGTGGAGAAATTACCCAGATGTCATCAGCAAGACAGGCATGAGACCAGACATCGCTCTCCACTCTGACTCCTCGAAACAAGTGATTCTGATAAAACTCACTGTGCCATACGAAAGCAGAAAGAAAGAAGCACATATCTACAAGACCGAAAAATACGCCGGTCTTGCCAGCACCCTGAAGAAAGCAGGTCTGCGGGTCAAAATCTTCGCCATAGAGGTCGGGGCAAGAGGGTTTGTGGGCACCTCCGCTTATGATCTCATGAAACAACTCGCCATTTCTGGGAAGAAGAGGACTAGAGCCCTTAAAGCGATGGCAGAAGCAGCAGAAAGGAGCTCAAGCTGGATCTGGGCAAGAAGGAACCAAAAGTGAACTTCATAAGGATTAAATTCCCTACAGATGATGTGTGCCCCGTTAGCACATTGGTAAAACCGCGTACCGCAGTTCTGAAGCGCAGAATCGCCCAGGTTCGCTCCCTGGCGTGGGAAAAAAAATAGACAACAGCAGAAGGGCATCCAGGAGTCATGACCTGGATGTGGCCCGGCCCCCCGAGAGTGTAAGGAGTTCAGGGCCGAAACACTTGTCTAAAGGGGATTACTTCTCTGAAGACCTTCTGTTGTCTAGCTCTCCCTAGAGTTTCTTTCTACCTGTATACATACTTACATATGTATATATGTATATACAATGAGAATAAAAAACGATATAAGCTCTTTCCAAAACATCAAAAGAGGAATCAGACAGAGTTGTGTTTTGTCACCAGATCTGTTTTCACTTTACAGTCAAAACATTATGTGAAACCTAGAGGAAGACCCTGGAATAAAGGTTGGAGGAAAAATGATAAATAACATTCGTTACGCAGATGACACCGTGCTAATTGCAGAAAGTGAAAGGGACCTACAAAACCTTGTGAATATAATAGAAATAGAAAACAAAGGTAAGGGATTGGAACTAAACAGCAGGAAGACTGAAGTCATGGTGATCAGTAAAAAACATGAAATCCCCTCATGCAAAATAACAGCAAACGGCACAACCTTGAGACAGGTTGATAAGTTTAAATACCTGGGAACGATCATTTCACCAGATGGAAGATGCACATCAGAAATAGCCAGCAGAATTGGCCAAGCCAAAACAGCATTCAAGAAGATGGAAAGCATTCTTACAAACAAACGCCTATCAATTGACATCAGGAAGAGAGTTCTGGAATGTTACATAGAACCAATACTGTTGTATGGTTGTGAGGCATGGACAGTCAACAAGCAAAGCCAGAACAAGATTGAGGCAGCCGAGATGTGGTTTCTAAGAAGGAAGTTGAGAGTTCCATGGAGAGCAAAGAAAACAAATGAGACAGTCTTGATGGAGGCAGACACAAGTAGATCATTCATAAGGAAGATTAGGAAAAGACAGGCAACATTCATAGGCCACTTTATGAGGAAAGGGGAATTGGAGCACCTGGTCACAACAGGAAAGCTGGAGGGAAGGAGAGCACCGGGTAGATCCAGGGAGAAGATACTAGATGGACTTGCAGAGTGGCTGAAGACAGGGAGGGTGGAAGAGATTCCTGAGGCAACAAGAGATAGAGACAGATGGAAGTCCGTAATCGCCAACGCCATGCGGCAAGGCACCTGATGATGATGATGATGTATATGTTATGTATATATACATACACACACACTCACACATATATATATGTATCTTTATACATGTGTTTGTGTATGTGCATTCATATACTGTAAAGTTCGGGCTATAAGCCGCAACTTTTTTTCCTCAGCGTTAACCCCTGTGGCTTAAAAAATGATGCGGCTTATTTGTGGATTTTCACCAAAATCGTGTTCAGCACATTGAAGCATTCAGATCAGTATTCAGATCTGCTTTGCTCAAGCATACACCCTCATCATGTCGAAAACATGACGTAATGCCTACGAAGCAGCCTTCAAGTTGAGGGCGATCGACCTGGCCATTCAAAAAGTATGGCTTATAAACCAGTGTGGCTTATGTGTCAATATAGTTCAGGTTTTTCTATAATTTAGTGGGTGTGCCTTATATACTGGTGCGCCATTAGCCCGAACATTATGATATATATATATATATATATCTATATATCTATATACATATATACATACATACATACATATATGTATGTATGTATGTATGTATGCATGCATATATGCATGTGTGATATATATGTGTATATGTATGCATGTATGTATGTATGTATGTATGTATGTGTTAGAATTGATGGCTCCTGCACCAAAGATGTGAAAACAAGAACTGGCATGGCAAAACAAAAAATGGTCCAGGTAAAATACGTATGGAAAGACAGAGCAGTTCCCAAAGATTTAAAATTAAAAATCCTGAAAATTTTGATTTCTCATGTTTAAATGTATGGTTGAAAAGCCTGGACACAAAGTAAAGATGAAGAAATATAATCAATGCAGCAGAAATGTGGCTCTATAAACGTCTGAGTCAAATGGACAGACAGAAGAACAAATGATAGCATATTAAAGGAACTGAATGTTAAGTGGCAACAGCTAAAAATGATCAACAATGAAAAACTGAAATATGAAAGCCACGCGATCAGAAACATCAAAACAGATTTGATATCAACGGTCGTGCAGGGGAAAGTTGAGGTGAGGAGTAGAAAGGGATGTCCGCACACTTGCTACTTCAACAACATCGCTGATGTCTGTGGTCCGGGATTCAGGAAGTCACCCATAGACGTCTCAATCATGTGACCTGGAGAAGACTTGTGGCATCGAGTGTGGCTCTTACCACCTATCCCAGTGAGGGAGAGAGTGAGGTGATGTCTCTCTCTCTCTCTCTCTCTCCTCTCTCTCTATCTATCTATCTATCTATCTATCTATCTATAAGTATGTATATGCTTTTCATTCTTGATCATTTCAGCGCTTAGATTTGATTTTATCAAGATTTTGCGCTATATAAATAAAATATATTATTATTATTATTATTATATGTGTGTGTGTGTGTGTGTATGTGCAGGCCTATATACATATATATTGTTAATTATGCTTCACACAAATGCGCATATAATTGCATTTTAAGCCTATGCAGATTGTGCATAAATTGGATTTTAATGGGTTTTTCCTTACAAATGTGATTGCAGTTACACTTGGTATTTTTGTCTCACTTTAGTAAATAACCGTGTAGACATTTGTGTAATATTGCAGGGTACTATGGTTTGTTACAATGCACATACAGGCATGGTGCCTGACAAACTTCCCCACCTGACCAAGGCATTTCAGCAAGTCAGAAGAACCAGGACAGAAACGAGATGGCAGCAAAGAGAGCAGTCAGGAAGACCAACCAGACTACAGCATCAGCTACAGAAAAAAGAGGGGCATCATTGGTTACTCCTTAAGCCACAGATAGACAGGGACAACTATCGCCTTTTGTCTGTCTACAGAGCAGTGAGTGGTCCTGATGAAACTCTGCACTGGCTACATCTGGATCAATGCTCATATATGAACTGCAAGTTCAAACTGATGTCTTCACCAAACTAGTTGCCTCTATGATTGAGAGGATCACACACCTGATCATACACATTGCTGCAATGTCACCTCTCTATCAAGTGGAGAGACAGAAGACATCCAATACTCTATGACCACCAAGCTCCATGGCAGCTGGTAACAACTAGAAAAAAACCAACAACAACATCAAACAAACAAAAGAAAAAAAAAAACGGACACATTCATCCCCAGACCTGTCAACTGTGAACAGAAGATGGCTTGCTTTAGCATGTATTACTTGTTGAAAATGAGCTTAAAACATTTGAAAGAAAAATAAATCGCTGGAGACAAAGTCAGAAACATACAAACTAAAGCAGATCACTGATGGACAGTGTTGCAACATTATGTATACCTTCAACAATGCCTATGGGTCATCATAGTTATTGAACAAGCTGCCAGGAGTGCAAGATGGAAAGTAGCCAACAGTAAAATGAATGTCTGATATCAAGAGTTCCAAAGGCTCAATTCCCCATTGGGCCGGGATCTTTCTGTCTCCCCTTCCATCTTTAGTAACTTTTGATTTGTGATCTCGATACTAGTCATTTGTATAAGGAGATACAAACCTTTTACGTTTTTGGGACTCATTACTAGATACCCAAACCAAACGATTAGGGCTATTTATAAATCTACTGGTAAGTTGTAGAACAGAAAAGGTGAACACAGCCTTTCACTCACTGAATAATACATTAGGACCGTAAAGCTACATGTATTTGACATCGAGCACCAGTCAGTATTTCAACAAACAGTTCTGAATTGCATGGATACCCAGATGCAGCCCTGCTTGATTCTATTACTAGCCAGAAAAGACTCAGTCGTATTACCATTGTCAAGAATCTGACCACCATGTCAATGTGAGGAGTAATGAACGTTAACAAAAAACGTTGGTAGAGAATAACGGTTTGACAGAATAGACTGGACACTATGTAAACTCATTCAACTCAAGGGTCTACTTTGTTCGATAAACACATAAGACAAGAAGCTGGGTTGCTCATACAAAAGACGATGCTCCTTCTTTCAACACAAACACTGACCTTGTCCAGACAAAGAGTGAACAGTATTCACACAGTCATATGTGCATTATATCTTGTTACCCTTTTGATCTCTTGAGAGCATTTCTTTGAAACATGCGCCTGACTGTCATGTTAAACTTGGTGCCAAAACCAAAGTACACAAAAAAGTTGAAGGAAGAGTTAATATATGTGCAAAGCTTTGCCATATCAAACAACAAATTATGAGTGTTGTAATATTTTCCATTCAGACTTAATTCTGGAACTAAGAGATTTAAAGTATGAAAAATAAACCGTGGATCATACACACCACAAACAGAATATTGGTCCAGATCAACATCCTGGTTAAGGTCACATCTTTGTTTTCATTTCCAGTGGCAGTTGATGCAAACTCTTCCCTCCATTCCCTTCATCTGACGTAACTTGATAATAGTGATGACTGTTGACAAAGACACTCCAGTCACGTAACATCCAGGTTGAAGAACACCAAATACTGTTCCTTCTAACGTGTCTATCAATTTTCTGTTGTTGAAGTAAAACTGACTGCTGTATATCCTATCCACTGAACGCCCTACGAGTGGATCATATGTACACACGATTTTCCATTTGGATGCTATGATGAAGTCTAGTACCAAAATCACCACATGTGCAATTATAATAATTAAGCAATTGTTTCGTTTTTAGCATACGTTGTGCTCTCAGTGGACTGGCAACACACAAACACCTTTCCATAGCTATTAAAGTAGACATAAATGCAGACACATACATAAATCCAGCCAAGGAATGGATCATATAGTTAAAACAGAATTTGAGTACAATAAGTTTGTAGACAGCACCAGTGATTGTTGCATAGATCCTATCCATTTGACAAACAAAAAAGTTTGATAATATGACAATGTCAGCAAACGACAAAACAAACAAACACAAGTTGATACGTTCTTTAAGGCCATGTTTCCAGAACACAATCATGTTGATAATATTCAGGGGAACACAGACTGAAAATAACGGGACCAACAGATAAACGTCAACGATTTCTTTAAACGTCTGTTGAATGGTGTAGGAGACAAGGTCTTCAGAGTTGTTCCAGGGAGTAAAAATGGAAAACTGGAAAACCACACATCCTGCCGGAGCTGTCGTCACTTGTACCGCATTCTCATCAATTGTAATTTCTGAAGTCATGTTCTGAACTAGTTCATCGCGCGAAGTGTTCATATTGAACATATTGTTGGCTTGCCTATTTTGGTTTTGGTCTGTGTTTTAGAATTCAACTATTGTGAAGTGATATCGATGGCTGCCAATTTTTCCAGTACCAATCGGGAAGAAATAAGTCGGCCTGAATTTCATTGACCAGTAAGAGTAAAGAAACTAACTCATGATGCTGGTATTTCTCCATATACATTACGAGGTGAAGACTTAATTGATAAAACAACACATGTGTCAAAACAAGACCAGACAAAAGCTGATGAAACAGAATAAGACTACATCACAGATGCAAGTGATTTCATACTGACAAACCTCAATAACTTGAAAGCTTCAATGTTATTACACTAAACTGTCCTCTTTACTATTTTCCTTCCTCATTTTATGCCCGTTGGCATGACTCCCACAGTGTTCATTTTGACTCACAAATACACTACTTCAGTAGATTCACTCTCTCAAATAGTTAGTTTTCTAAATTCACATGAAGGAAATTCAAGCCTTCATCTTGACTTATTCCATAAGCTTGCCTAAGAAAATGTAAAATGGATTCAGAAAACTCAGATCAGCAGAACTAATGAGCAGTATTAAGCTGTAATATATTCACCTTCATTGCGTGATCTTTGAGTTATTTTGGTGATGTATCTTCACTTTGAGAGTTATATTCAGCATGTGTGTTGAGGTTACTTTCCAAAGCAGCAAACTCTATGAGACATAACACATATCGTAATAAATAACATTTGATTTTGGAATGCACTTAACCTTCAATGTGGAGGACCTAAAGACTGACAGGGCGTTCTGCATTTGGTCCAAGGATTTCTCTCTTTCCTCCTCTGTTATGCTTTTGTTTGTCGAAGTACTGCCGATACAGGATTTTCTGTTGTTTCATTTGAATTGTTACAGGTGATACACTTTTTCTACTTTAAAAGTCTATTCACATTTGTGTGTTTTACTCTACTCAGTTATTAGAATCTAAACATTTATTTGTTCATTAAAATTCAACATACGCATCCTTATCTACTTTTATCCTAAACTTGCCAAATTAGTGTTAGTTCTAACCAAGATTCTACAGAAAATACCCGCCATAGAGATGGCTGTAATAGGCAGTTGGAAGCAGAGCACTTGTACAAAAAAACAAAACAAAACAAAACAAAACAAAACAAAAACAAAACAAACAAGGCGAAGCAAAACAAAACAAAACAAACAAAACAACACACACACACGCTGAAAAGATTAACAAGGACAGAATTTTCAACAAAGAACTAAATGCCAAGCTGTCTGTCACTATCCCTTCACGCTGTGAATGAGTTAATGCAGGCAACACACACTGAATGAAGCAACGTGTCAATGTTTTACATTTAGACACCGAAGAGTTTATAATTTAGTGACTAGTATTTATGTATTCTGCCTGTTTGTCTCTCTCTCTCTCTCTCTCTCTCTCTCTCTCTCTCTCTCATTCTCTCTCTCTCTCTCTTACTCTCTCTGTATATATGTATATATTTGTATATATACATATATATATGTATATATACACATACAAACACACGCACACACACACACACACACACACACACACACACACACACATGTATGTGTATATGCATATATATATATATATATATATAATATATATATATATATATATATATACCTCTTTGTCTGTCTGCTTGTGTGTGCTTCCGAATAGTGTGTGTGTTCATTCATTCGATCTGTTATTTAACGTCTTTTCACGATAAGTGATCTTACACACACACAGGTGTGTGTGTGTGTGTGTGTGTGTTGTGTGTGTGTGGTGTGTGTGTGTGTGTGTGTGTGTGTGTGTGTGTTGTGTGTAGTGATTTGTGTGAGTGTGTATGTGTGTGGTGTGCGGATGTGTGTAGTGTGTGTGTATATGTGTGTGTGCATGTGTGTCCCTGTATGTATTTTTGTTTGTGTCCGTCCGTGCATGCGTGCGTGTGTGCGTGCATGTGTGTGTGCACGTGTGTGCGTGTTTGTGTATGTGCGTGTGTGTGTGTGTGTGCGTGTGTGGATGATTTACCCTACGTACGTGTGAGCATACATACATACATGTGAATGCACGCCCGCGCGCACGCGTGTGTTTGTGTGGGCGCACGAGCACCACTATGTACATACATGCATGCATTCGAGCATTTGTACGTGTACATGTGAGTGTGTGCGTGTGTGTATATGTGTGTGTGCACGCGTGCATGCGTGTGTGCGTGCATGTGTAAGTATGTGTGTGTTGTGTGTGTGTGTGTGTGTGTGTGTGTGTGTGTGTGTGTGTGTGTGTGTGTGAGTTCAGCCTTAATTCTGTTTCTTTACAGTAATGGATTGTAAAATATTTGAGTACCTCATTAAAAATAAACCAGAAGGAAGAATTATAGGTCAATTACTTTCCAGTACATGGCAAGGAAATAACGATCAAAATAGCCGGGAAGGAAGTGGGTGATTTCTTTCAACAACTACAGCCTCTTAAAGGTGTACAGATAGGAGGCACCACATATTGTTTGTATCTGATAACATTAAAAAAAGTCATCTAATCTTTCTTTCTCTTTCTTCATTCATTCATTCATTCATTCATTCATTCATTCATTCATTCATTCATTATTCATTCATTCATTCATTCATTTATCATTCATTCATTCATTCATTCATTCATTCATTCATTCATTCATTCATTCTTTATTAAATGAGAACATTTCAAACAGTTCTGGCAAACTGAAAAATGAACTTTATTGTAGTTCCAATGCATCCATGAATCCTAGTCCATTTGTGTTTACCTGCACATGACATAAGAGCCATTGTGCGTCCTGTGCTTATAAAGAAAGAAGACATTGTTCAACCTGAATCACTACAATAACATCCAGCCAGTTTCCAACTATCTTTATATTTCACGGATAATTCAAATAGTTTTACTCCCATAGCTTCTTAGTCATCTTGGTTCCAATTATTTCCAGTTTGCCTTCAGAACTAGTCACGGAACTGAAACAGTGTTAGTTAGAGTTGTCGGTGATCTGCTCACTGCGTTTGATAAAGACATAATGTAATTTGTGTGTTTCTTTGAGCTGTCAGCTATTTTGGGGATGATGAGTCATGACATTTTCTTTTACAGTTTGAGTTATATGAGAGTTTTGATACGTGTAGCTCTGTGATTAAAAGTATATCTTATTAAGCACACTCAATAAGTCTAAGTCAAGTGTGTCTACTTTACTGAAACATATCTCAACTATGGTATCCCACAAGGTTCATTTTTATTTTAACTGTTGATGCTTTATATTAAGCCAGTACCTAGTGTCACAAGAAAATTTTACAGATGATTCTAAGCTTTTTCATTAATATGGTTATTTGACAGATATTGATCAGATGATTGTGATTATACAATAATATATGGCTTGGCTAAAGGTTCAGATGACAAAATTCAGTAGCTAAATGATGAGAAGACAAAAGCAAAGCTGATCATTTCTCTGAAGCTCGTAAAATTCCTTTACTTTTATCTGTAGTATCTGTCCATGGCACTGGAGTCCTATTTACAACACATGAGTGGACATATTCTTTATGACAGCACATTTCCACCATTTGCAACGTGGTCTATCTTGAATTCAGAAAACAAAACATCATATCTTTGCAGATACATGATAATTGCTCTTCGTTACGTATCTCGAGCTGATCTCACTGCTTAACTAAGTACTTGTGTGCTCGTTGGAAAAAGTCAGACTTTCAATGGGTAGGTCCTCAGTTTCAATCGATCAAGACGCCTCTGCCTGGTGAGTAAGGGTAGAAACTTTCTTATCTCCCAGATCAACATATGTGTAGAACTCTCTTTGAGTGCATAAGCATCCAGAATATCAAATACTCAGATTAAAGATCCTGTAAGACATGTGAGTGGCTGGCTTATGGAAACAAGAAAACACCCAGCATGTGAGCAATAGCAAGTTAAAAAATAACTTCACAACTTCAAATAAAACATCATCACCGTCGTCGTCGTCATCATCATCGTCGTGGTCATCCTCCTCCTCCTCCTCATCATCATCATTCAAGATTCAAATTCAAGATCTTTTATTTGTTCTTTCCAAAACAGCAAAGACATTTTGTCTGCAGGCTTGTCAATGTCATATCATGCAGCATGTACGCGCGCGCGCGCGCGCACACACACACACACACACACACACACACACACACACACACACACACACACACACACACACACACACACACAAATACATAGACAGAGATTGAGAGAGAGAGAGAGAGGGAGAGAGAGAGACGAGACAGAGAGAGAGAGAGAGAGCGAGAGAGAGCGAGAGAGAACAATGTAGCACGTCTACTAATGAATAAAAGATGATATGATCATATTTCACGATTATGCAACAAATCTCGTCTGGTTGTCAATCAAATCACGTTGCCAATATCATATTACAAGCCTTACATATCGCCATGCTTATGAATCATCACTATGGTACTTACATATCGCACATATGAAACGTAATACGCAAAAGCTTCTGATGATGCCAAACCACAGTCATAAATCAGGCGGTGAGCATGCCTTGAATTTCTTTACATTTCTGTGGAATTTACAGCCAGCTGATCTGTGGGATCCGCTAATCTTTTCACAAAGTTAAAGACTTCCTGTTCAGCTAGACCTTCCACTGTTGATGTCATGGTTGCTGATCCACAAATGTGCACTTCCACTTTTATCTATCACGTAACATCGTGTAATGATCCATGCTTATATACGCTTATGCCCAGCATGTATGTGTGCATGTATTGTTACGCGTTGTAAGTGTATTTTCACTTGTGTACGTTATCAATATGTGTACAGTATGTGACACTAATGACAAAATTCACTGCAGAGGAAGCCAAAAAGGCTGGACACACTGCTGAGACAACAACTAGTCACTCAACATCATGAAACGGGGCGACAGTACTTCAAAACGCTGAGAGTATATGTGAAGAAGAAAGTACAACCGACACAAAAGACATTACAAAGTGACCAGACTCTTCCCCACCTACTGTTGCTGCATGATGGCATACTACTCAATGATACTGAAAGTGGCGGGTTAGACATGTCATATGGCCTCCAAGTCACGAAAGGAAAGAAAAAAAGAATATGATACAAGAGGGTGCTTTTCCAAACATGGATGATACACCACACGCCATATTGCTGCATGTTACTGTTGAAGATTTAAAAACAGAAACACCAAAAGCAGTGCATAAAAATGTAATACGTTTTATGATCACAATCCTTGTTACACACAAAGCACACAGCTATCTTTTTCGTAAACTGGCGCCAACGAGAGATGCCACAATATCTGAAATTGAAAAGGTTATCAATCAGCAATAGATGCTGAACTCTTTACATAGTAGCGTATGTCTTTCATCGACCACAATAATCCCAAAAGCATAATGGGAAAGGAAATTTAAGACATGATATCCCTTCTTTCCAGAAGGGGTCTGGCATTATGACTGGAAAACATTTGGCAGCCATGTGCTTGACCTCATTTAGGAAAAAGCAGACGACCAAGACAGCATGCCAGCACACGTCAAAGACTAGATGAAAAGAACAAAGACGACAACCTGGAATTGTTTGTAAAAAAATAGTAAAAGCCGTCGACGAGATTATGGCCACATATCCTAAGAGCAAAATTATCCTAAGCAAAACAGCTCCAGTGAGAGACAGGGTCCTTCAAATCAAAGTAGGTCTCCTGAACGCTCTGCTTCACTCTGAGCTGTATGGTCACAACAACATCTCCTTCTTGGATCATGGCAATCTAAAGTCAAAAATCAACTCCTCTTTCAAGGACACTGTGCATCCCAATCGGCATGGCTCTTCCATCCTCGCCAGGAACATCGGCAGACATGTCAACATGTCCTTTGGGAGAAACCAAAGCGTAAACATCGTCATCACACAAGCAAGAAGTCTCAAAACTACACATTCACCGCCTATAACACTAGTTATGATCCATTCTACTATTCAAGAACACCCAATATCAATCCGTCCCAGTGTCCATGGTGGAATGGTGACATCTCCCATCATAATTTTTTTCCATCCACTGAGAGATATCCGTGATTGGTGAATCTGTATTTATGAAATGAATGCACCAGCTTCAGTCTGAACATAGCGACTTTCTAACATTTTGTTTACCGTCGTTTATACTAGATTTTCATAGGTCGTGTTTCCTTTCGCCAAAGCTATCTTCATCTTGATTTTATTTTCATTTTATTTTTTATTTATTCCTATGTATAATTGTTTACTGTTGGTTTTGGGTAGTTATGCAAGTCAACAATCAACATAACACAGGTTTTTCTGTTCTTCAGTGGAACAGTCGTTCAGTGAATATTAATCATCCTCATCTTCAACAATGTTTATCCGTAAATAAGCATCATATTGTTGCCTTACAGTCACTGAATGTGGCAAATTGTAAATTACCTAAGTTAGAAGATTATTATTATCCTCCTGTGACATACGTCTGTGATAATAACTCAAAGATTTATGCAGCCGTTTATATACGCAAAGACGTGGATTATAAAATCATTCCGCCTCCTGTGCCAAAGGGCACTGACGATGTTTATTGTGTGGCTGTGAAAGCGAAGATTAACTCTGTGTCAACTGTAAATATCCTGTCTGTGTATTATCCACGTGGTCCTGATGGAGAAAACAGTGACTGGCTACGGACTTTAGAAAACAATGCAAACTGGTTGATCACGGGAGATTTTAATGCCCATTCTCCATTTTGGGATATGGACTGCCACTATGTATCTAATAATCGTTTTGTTGAAAATGTCGTCGACTCCGGTTTAGTATTGTTAAATGACGGTCGAATGACTAGAATTCCAGACAATTCTAAACATAAGGCTTCTGCCATTGACCTAACTTTATTATCACCTGACCTCATCATTAATAGCACGTGGAATGTTACATCCGACTCCCTTGGAAGTGATCACTTACCAATTGTTACAGTTATAAATGAACCATTTGATAACGCACCAGAACAAGACGACGTTATACCTAGATATATGTACAACCGTGCGAACTGGGTAAAATACCGTAAGATTTTAATGGGAAAAGATTGCACGTTTCATGAATGCGACAGTGTTAATGTTATGTATTCCCACTTTACCAACGCGCTACATGAGGCGGCAAACAATTCCATCCCCAAAAGGAAAAATGTAAAACAAAAGTACTCATGTTGGTAATAGTTGGTGGAATCAATTATGTGAAAAAGCGAAGATTGAAGAAAAGAAAATGTATAAAGTCTATTTAAAAACTAAATCTCCAGAAGACCATTACAATATGAAAGTGGCAAAGATTCATTCAAACAAAGTTATAGCCCAAGCCAAAAAGCGTTACTGGTCAGATTTTTGCTCTGAACAAATTTCCGGGCCTAAAGATCTTCGTAAAATTTGGAAGAAGGTCAAAGAAATGAAAAATGGATTTCATTTACCACAGTTTCCTATTAAGGTTAAAGATAAAGACTTTTCTTCGTCATCTGAGAAATCTGAAGAATTTGTACAATTCTATTCAAGAGCAAGTAATTCCAGTAGCTTGTCTACTCCAGTAAGGGAGGAAAGACGGAAAATTGAAGATTCAGAAGCATACTCAGATCCTGCCCCTGATAGTCACATGTACATAAATTCAAAAATTACTTTAAAAGAACTTAAAGATGCCCTTCTCTCGTTGAACAACAAAAAATCGGCTGTAGGACTGGATGGCGTTTCATATACCCTTTTAAATCATTTACCAGAGAAATGGATTGAATACCTATACAATATCATACTAAAATGCTGGGAAAATGGTCGCCTACCTGACATTTGGAAGACTGACTTCGATTGTGTTACCAATACCAAAAGCTAATAAACCCCTTTCTGATCCAGGTAGTTACAGACCTATCTCGCTTACGTCCCATGTTTCAAAACTAATGGAAAAAATTATATTGAATAGACTGAGTTACTTTTGTGAGAAAAATAATACAATACCTATTAATCAATCTGGGTTTCGAAAAGGTAGATCAACATCAGACCATTTAGTTAAATTAACAACTCAAATAAAAAATCAGTTTGCTAAAAGAAAAAATATCTTAGCCACCTTCTTTGATCTTAAAAAAGTGTACGATCAAGTCTGGCATGCCCGACTTTTGTTGAAATTAAAACATATTGGTCTCAACGGTAATCTTTATTATTTCATCAAAGCATTTATAAGTGACCGAAGTATGGTCGCTAAAATAGGTAATACTTACTCTGAAAAACGGTCTGTAAACATGGGAATTCCACAGGGTTCCATAATATCTCCTGCATTATTTAATATTTTGATCTATGACCTGCCCACACAAATCTCAAACAATGTCAATGTAGCTCAGTACGCTGACGATATAGCGGTATGGATGAATGTTTCGTTAAAAAGGAAAACTTCCTTAAGAAAAATAGAATACATTAAAAAGATCTATCAACGTGAAATTAATCATATTTCCACTTACTTGACAATTAATGGTCTGGAAATATCCAATGAAAAACACACATGATGCTTTTTAATAATGGTCTTGGTCCAAAAGAGGTACCGTTGTTTAAAAGTGATAACGAGGAACTGAAATATACTTCTCAAGTGAAATTTCTGGGAATACACTTGACTTCTAGTTTACAGTGGAAAGAACATATTGATGCCTTGTTATATAAAGCTATGAAAAGCTATACATGTAACTTAATAAAAATTATCAGTAAACAGTCCTGAGGACAGGACACTAAAACGTTGTTACATCTTGTCACAGCATTAGTTAGATCGAAGTTGGCTTATGGCCAAGAGGTCTATTTTTCAGCTCCAAAATGCTATTTGAAAAAGCTTCAAAGCTTAGATAGTAAAGCTGTTAAATGTGCTCTTGGGGTACCAGTGTACACAAAAACACAAGAAGTATATAAAGCAGTTGGCATCCTTCCCTTGGAAGATTGGAGGAAGTTATCAACTGCTAAATATATAGTTAGAGCAAGTGCAGTGGCTAATTATGTCAATGCGGAACTTAAAATTCGGTCTGACATCCATTTCCCCAAGAGAGCAAGAACAATAAAGGCACAAGAAACAATATCCACTTACACAAATGATCTCTTCAAAATTTCGCACGTAGTACCTAACAAAGTTTCACATAAAATGATATGTTATCCTCTACCCCCCCTGGGAATTATCCACTGCTACTTTTGATATCAACTACACTGATACTGACTTGACAAAAGATACTAATCCACACTTGTTAACAATTGATGTTCTGTCACATCTACATACAAAATACTCACATTACTTAAAAATATTTACTGATGGCTCTGTTCTAGATGATGGTAAAGCAGGCGCTGGCTTTCTAATTCCTAAATTTAAAGTAGAAAAGGCTTACTCTTTAGGACAGGGACATTCAATCTTCACATCGGAATTAGTTGCCATCCTAATGGCATTGAAATACATAGTAGATCTACCCATAACCTTGTTTAGTATCCTTTTATGTGTAGATTCGAAATCTGCATTACAATCCCTAAAAAGTTGCGAATGTAAAGTAAATAGTACGTTAATATTTGAGATAAAATTTCTAATTCATTGTTTAATAACAAATAATACACAAGTTACTTTTTGTTGGATCCCATCACACTGTGGTATCCTATATAACGATCGGGTAGACAGAATAGCAAAAAATGCAGCAATGAATAGGCCTGGCAGTACTAAACTTGATTTACCACTCTCTGAACATGAAATGAATACTATATTTGAAAACAAAGTAAAAGCGCAATGTGACTTTCGCCCCTATTCTGTAAAATGTTTGACAAGAGTAGAGATAACTTTAGCTTACAGATTATCTCTCAACTCACTTCGAACTAAATTTAGTAAAACCATCAAATGTATTTGTGGTGATTGTATAACAGTTAATCACCTTTTGTGTTGTCAGCGAATGCGACCTTTTTTCCCTGCATCATTAACAAACTTAAAACAGAAACATACTGATTTCACTCTGTATTTACACACTGCTAGGCTATTACTGCATAGTCCTGTAGGTCGTTTCCTTTGATTAAGCTGGATTGTTTTACACCTGTAACCTTTTTCTTTTTTTTCTTTTTTTTTTTAGGAGCTTACATGCTCGTAGCACTTAGACACACACACACACACACACACACACACACACACACACACACACACACACACACACACACACACACACACACACACACACACACACACACACACACATGTACGCACGCATACCTACATACACACAACCCTGTACAAACCGATGACGTCTGATCGTTCTAATGTTCTGATTGTTTTTCTCTTGTTCGTTAAATTGTTTGATGTTACCTTAATTGATACAATGCGTTCATTATTTATTTATTTATTTATTTTTTTTTGGTCTAAAAGCACGTATGTGAATAGACGTTAAAAGAAATAACGAACGAACGAACGAACGAACTTCACTATAGAGTTTTTTCCTGGCAGTGGTTCTCAGTGTCCCATCAGTTGTCTTTGTACTCCAGATTAGCCTTATTGCGCTGATGGTTTTCAGTTCTCATCCTACCATTTGTCTCAGTAGTAGTCCCGGTGTTCCAAGTTGGTCTGGCAATCCTTATTCCACTGAGAGTTCTCGTCTTCCATTTCGTCCGTGCAGTAGTCTTCGTATCGTTCTTTGTTCTCATTTCAGTGGTTGTTTTCATGGTTTCTCAGCCTGTCTAATTGCTTGTCCTGGAAACCACTGCAGCTGTTGTGCAGGTTATATTTACAACTCCATTCATTGTCATGGGATCAGATTGTGTGCTATCTGTCTCTCTTGCCCTTATGCTGAGGGTATAGAAGGGGTCAGCTTATTGTCTCTGTTTTGTTCTTCTGATCTTTCACTTGTGTTGGCATGATGTCTTGGTCGTATGCATTTCCCAAATGAGGTCAAGTATATGGCTGCAAACTTTTCCAGTCATAATGCCGGACCCCTTTTGGAAGAGAGGGATATTATCTCTTAAATGCTCTTTTCCGTGCTTCTGGAGGTTATTGTGGTGGATGAAAAGATATACGCTTGAAGGTAAAGAGTTCAGGAAATGTTGCTGATTGTTAACCTCTCCTTTTTCGGATATTGCGGCATCTCTTGTTAGCGGCCAGTTTATGACCAAGATATCTTGTGTTCAACAAGGACTGTGATCATAAAATGCATAACATTTCTATATATGGTTTCCGGTATTTTAGTTTTTGAATCTTCAACACAAACAGGCTGCAAGATGGCGTGTGGTGTATCATCTATGTTTGGAAAAGCACACTCTTTTGTCACGTTCGTTGTTTGTTTTTTTTCCTTTTGTGACTTAGAAGACATATGACATATCTCATCTGCCACCTTCAGTGTCATTGAGTAGTATAGTATGTCATCATGTGGCAAAAGTAGGTGGGGAAGAGTGTGGTCACTTTTAGTGCCTTTTGTGTCCGTTATACTTTCCCTCTCCGCATATACTTTCAGTGTTATGATGTACTGTGGCCCGTTTCGTGATGTTGCGTGACTAGCTGTTGTCTCAGTAGTGTGTCCAGCCCACTTGGATTCCTCTGCAGAGAATTTCGTCATTTGTGCCACACACTGTACACATATTGATACACGTACAGATTGAATAGACATTTACAGCGCGTAACAATACGTACACATATACCTGTGGGCACAAGCGTATATAAGCATGGATCATTACACGATGTTACGTGACAGATTAAAGTGCAAGAGCATATTTGTGGATCAGCAGCCATGACATCAACAGTGGAAGGTCTAGCTAAACAGGAAGTCCCTAACTTTGTGAAAAGATTAGCGGATCCCACAGACCAGCTGGCGGTACATTTCAAATAAACGTCGTTAGGAAACTGAAGGCATGCTCACCAGCTGATTTATGACTGTAGTTTGGCACCATCAGAAGCTTTTGTGTATTGCCGGGTGCGTTACGTTTGATATGTGCGATCTGTAAGGTAGGCCTACCATGGTGATGATTCATTGAAATGGCGATATATAAAGCTCGTAATTTGATAATGGCAAAGTGATTTGATTGACAACCAGTGGAGATTTGTTGCATAATCGTGTTATATGATATATTTTTATTTTATTTTTTACTAGACGTACTATGTTGTTTTCTCACCCTCTCTCTCTCCTCTCTCTCTCTCTCTATTTGTGTGCGTGCATATATGCTATATGATATGAAACTGACAAGCATACAGACCAAATTTCTTTGCTGTTTTGGAAAAAAAAAAGTAAAAAATCTTGACTCTTGAATCTTGAATGGTGGTGGTGGTGGTGGTGGTGATGATGATGATGATGATGATGATGATGATGATGATGATGATGAAACCATGAGCTTAAAGTCCTTTTTTGTAACTTACTGTTGCTTACATGCTGGATATTTTCTTGGTTCCATAAGCCAGCCACTTACATGTCTTGCAGGATCTTTAATCTGAGCGTTTGGTATTCTGGATGCTTATGCACATGAAAGGGGTTCTGTACACATGCTGATCTGGGAGATAAACTTTCTACCTTTACTCACCAAGCAAACGCGTCTTGCTTGATTGATTGAATTGAGGGCCTTCCCATTGGAAGTCTGACTTATTCCCACTTCACTACTTCGTCTGGACAGATATATACAGAGAGACAGAGACAGAAAGAGAGAGAGAGAGAGACAGAGACAGAGAGAGAAAGTGAGAGAGAGAAAGAGAAGGAGAGGGAGAGAGAAAGAGAGAGAGAGAGATTGAGAGAGAGAGAAGGAGAGAGAGCGAGAGAGAGAGAAAGAGAGAGAAAAGAAGAGAGAGAAGGAGAAGAGAGAGAGAGAGAGAGAGAGAGAGAGAGAGAGAGAGAGAGAGAGAGAGAGAGAGAGATTAACACTGAATAAAGGTGAGTCGAGAGCAGACCTGAAGTTACTGATCGATGCAGAACTCTAACATGGACAAGCAGTTTAGTCCATTTAATTGGACCTTGATTAGCAAATCTACAGTTGACAAACTTTTGGTTCTAAGAGATGTAACACAAAACACTCTGCAATCAGAAGGGACTAAAATCTTCTGCATAGGATGTAGGTTTTACGAATATCAAAGAAACAATGAAAACCTACTCCAGCCACAGACGCCAAACAAAAATAAAGAGAGTGTACAGTTCATCATTTTAGATTAAACGCAAGGCAATGCAATTATTTTAGAAGAGGAGTGATGTGCTTATATTAGGAAGAGTTGAAAATTAGCTGTTCAGCATTGTTTTGGACTTTTTGGAGTCCACGTTGTAGATAATCTGGAATACCTTCCAAATACGTGTTGCAATAGTCAGCTCGAGATAGAACAAATGAACAGTTCTTTAGTTGTCATCATCATCATCATCATCAGGTGCCCTGCCGCATGGCGTTGGCGATCATGGACTTCCATCTGTCTCTATCTCTCGTTGCCCCTAGCATCTCCCCCACCCTCCTCGTCCCCAGCCACTCTGCAAGTCCGTCCAGCATTTTCTCCCTGGATCTACCTGGCGCTCTCCTTCCCTCCAGCTTTCCCGTTGTGACCAGGTGCTGCAAATCTCCCTTCCTCATAAAATGGCCTA
Organism: Monoplex corrugatus; assembly: GCA_030674185.1. Classification (NCBI taxonomy): domain Eukaryota; kingdom Metazoa; phylum Mollusca; class Gastropoda; order Littorinimorpha; family Ranellidae; genus Monoplex; species Monoplex corrugatus. Next base: position 16,665,912 of record JAPXFY010000016.1, on the reverse strand, counting down.
CAAATGCCGCCCGTCTTTAGTTGTATCAGTGCAAAATATGATGATGATTTTTTTCTGAATTCAAGATAGACCACTTTACAAATAGTGGAAATATATTGTTTGAAAGAAAATGTCAGCTTGAGTGTGGCACCAAGATTACCGTCATGTGTAGTAAATAGGACTCCAGTGCCATTGACAGATACTACATATAAAAGTAAAGGAACTTTAAGAGCTTCGGAGAAATGATGAACATTGCTTCTGTCTTCTCATCATTTAACTGGAGAACTCTGTCATCTGAATCATCTGCAAAATTTTCTTGTGACAAACAATGAGAGGTAATGACACAAGGTGTTGGCTTAATATAGAGTATCAACAGTTCAGGTAAAAAAAAAATCTTGTAGGATACTATAGTTTAGATATGTTTCAGTAAAGTAGATAATTTGACCTAGACTAATTGAGTGTGCTTTAATGAGATATACTTTTAGTCACACAACTGCAAGTATCAAAAATCACATATACTCCAAACTGTAAAAAAATGTCATGGCTTATTGTTTTAAAAACAAAACAGCTGAAAAATTCAAAGAAACACAAATAAAACACACAGCTGAAAATTTAAAGAACCATACAAATCACATGATGTCCTAATCAAACGACGTGATCATTGAGGACTCAAACTAACACTGTTTTAGTACCGTGACCAGTTTTGAAGGCAAACTGATGTAGATCAAGAAGATTGTTGGAACCAAGATGGCTAAGAGGCTACTGGAGTAAATGATTTGAATTAGCTCTCAAATATAAAACAGATTTGGAAACTAGCTGGAAGTTACTGTAATGATTCAGGTGGCACAATGCTCTTTTTTTTCTCTATACGCAGGGGACGCATAATGGCTCTTAAGTCATTTTTGGGTAAAAGGAAATGGACGAGAATTCACTGATATCTTGAAACTACAGTAATTTCATTTTTCAGTTCGCCAGAACTGTTTCAAATGCTGGGATTTCATAAATAAATAAATACATAATAGATAAATAAATAGATAAATAAATAAATAAATAAAGACAAAGAAAATTTGAGAACTGTCTTTTTTGTTTATATTAGATAGAAACAATACCTTGATGCATCCGATCTCTACGTCTTTTACAGGCTGTAATTGTTGGGAAAAAAAAAACCACGCACTTCCTTCCGGCTATTTTGATGTTATTTCTTTGCCATGTATTGGAAACAAATTGATCTATATTTTCTTCTGGTTATGTTTAATGAGGCACTCAATTAATTTTACCATCCATTACCGTAAAGAAATAGAATCAGGGCCAAAACACACACACACACACACACACACACACACACACACACACACACACACACACAGCACGCACACACACACACACACGTGCACACACACACACACGTGCACACACACACACACACACACACGTGCACACACACACACATACACATTTACACAAGCACAAATGCACGTGTGTACACATGTACAAATGCAGGAATGCATGCACGCATATGCATACAGGCACACACTTATACACACACATGCACACATATACACACGCCCTCACGCAGGTAGGCACGAACAGAAACACAAATTCACGCATGCAAACACACACACACACATGCACGCACGTATATGCATCGCCACATGCAGGCAGACAAATGCATGTGCGCTCACGCGCACAATTAGGGAAAATCATACACACACGTGCGCGCGCGCACACACATACACACATATCCATTCATCTATCCATCCATCCATCCAACATACATACATATGCGCGCGCGCACGTACACACACATGGACGCAAACACGAACACACTCATACACACATACACACACACGCGCGCGCGCGCGCACGCATACCCGTAAGCACGTGCAGACAGACAGAGAACGAGAAAAGAATACATACATACATACATACATACATACATACATGCATACATATATACATACATGCATACATACATACATACATACATACATACATATATACATATATATATACATATTTATACATACATACACACACATATGTAGATGTATATATGCGTGTATATATATATATATATATATATGTATACACATATGTGCATATATGTAAATATATATTTATATACATATATGTATATATATATATATATATATATAGAGAGAGAGAGAGAAAGATATATATATATATATATAAAATATATATATATATATATATATATATATATAAAGCTTCTCTCTGTCTTGTATATATAAACACTTTAAAAAGTAGGCAAACAGGCAGAGTGCAAAAATACTAGTTACTGAATTATGCCACGTCAGTGTTTAAATGTAAAACGTTGACATGTTACTTCATTTAATGTGTGCTGCCCCACAACAACTTATTCACAGCAAAAAGGGACTGTAACAGACATCTTGGATTTTAGTTCTTTGCCGAAAATTCGGCCGTTGTTTTGTTTTTGTTTTGTTTTGTTTTGTTTTGTTTTTCTTCTTTTGTTTATTTCTGGAAGTGCTCTGCTTCCTACTGCCTATTACAACCATCTCTATGGCACAGATCTTCTTTAGATTCTTGTTTAGAATAACGGTAAATACGAATGAGTATGTTTAAAGCTGAATTTTATGAGCAAATTAATTTTTAAATCTTGATGATAGTGTGGGTAAAATACACAAATGTGAAATAGACTTTTAAAATAGCATAACTGCTTTGCTGTAACAATTCAAATAAAAACAAAAGAAAATCCTTTTTGCCAATACTGCAACAAACGAAAGCACGACAAAAGAGGAAGGAGAGAAATTCTTGGGCCAATCACAGAGTGCCCTGTCAGTCTTTGGGTCCTCTACATTGACAGTCAAGTATATAAAAAATGACGTTTATTATGAGTGTGTTATGTCTCATAGAGTTTGCTGCGTTGGAAAGAAACGTCAACATCAATGCTGACTATAACTCTCAAAGTGAAGATACCTCACCAAAATAACCGAAAGATCACGCAAATGAACGTGAACATTTTACAGATCAATACTACTCATTTCCATTTTATATTTTCTGACGTGAGCTCATGGAATTAGTCAATATGAAGGCTTGAATTTCCTTCATGTGAACTTGAAAAGCTAACCATTTGAGAGCTCGAGTCTACAGCAGTAGTGCATTTGCGAATCATAATGAACACCTTGGGAGTGATAACAACGGGCATAAAATGAGGAAGGACAATAGTAGTAAGGAGGCCAGTTAAATATAAAACATTGAATCTTCCATGTTATTGATGTTTGTTGGTTTGAAAGCACTTGCATCTAAGGTGTAGTTTCATTCTGTTTTGTCAGCATTTTTCTGGTCTCGTTTTGTGTTAGGTTATGATGTTTTATCAGTTTAATCTTCATCTTGAAAGAGACTTTGTGATGCACTTGGAGATATACTAGCACCATCAGTTAGTTTCTTTATTCTTATAGGTCAGTGAAATACAGACTGTCTTATCTGTTTCTTACTGATACTCTGCAAAATCTGCAGCAATCGCTATCACTTGATAATATTTGAAGATTAAACACAGCAATCAGATCTCATATATATTGGAAACAAAGACCAAAAACAAAACAGGCAAGCCAATGATATTTTCAACATGAACACTTCAAGCAATGAACTAGTTCAGAACATGACTTCAGAAATTACGATTGATGAGAATGCGGTACACGTGACAACAGCTCCAACAGGATGTGTAGTTTTCCAGTTTTCCACTTTCGCTCCCTGGAACAACTCTGAAGACCTTGTCTCCTACACAACTCAACAGATGTTCAAAGAAATCGTTGACGTTTATCTGTTGGTCTCATTATTTTCAGTCTGTGTTCCCCTGAATATTATCAACATGATTGTGTTTGGAAACATGGCCTTAAGGAACGAATCAACTTGTGTCTGTTTGTTTTGTCGTTTGCAGACATTATCTCACTGTCTAACTTTTTTGTTTGTCAAATGGATAGGATCTATGCAACAATCACTGGTGCTGTCTACAAACTTATTGTACTCAAATTCTGTTTTAACACCATGATCCATTCCTTGGCTGGATTTGTGTATGTGTCTGCATTTATGTCTACTTTAATAGCTATGGAAAGGTGTTTGTGTGTTGCCAGTCCACTGAGAGCACAACGTATGCTAAAAACGAAAACAATTGCTTTAATTATTATAATTGCACATGTGGTGATTTTGGTACTAGACTTCATCATAGCATCCAAATGGAAAATCGTGTGTACATATGATCCACTCGTAGGGCGTTCAGTGGATAGGATATACAGCAGTCAGTTTTACTTCAACAACAGAAAATTGATAGACACGTTAGAAGGAACAGTATTTGGTGTTCTTCAACCTGGATGTTACGTGACTGGAGTGTCTTTGTCAACAGTCATCACTATTATCAAGTTACGTCAGATGAAGGAATGGAGGGAAGAGTTTGCATCAACTGCCAGTGGAAATGAAAACAAAGATGTGACCTTAACCAGGATGTTAATCTGGACCAATATTCTGTTTGTGGTGTGTATGATCCCACGGTTTTTTTCATATTTTAAATCTCTTAGTTCCAGAATTTAGTCTCAATGGAAAATATTACAACACTCATAATTTGTTGTTTGATATGGCAAAGCTTTGCATATATATTAACTCTTCCTTCAACTTTTTTGTGTACTTTGGTTTTGGCACCAAGTTTAACATGACAGTCAGGCGCATGTTTCAAAGAAATGCTCTCAAGAAATCAAAAGGGTAACAAAATATAATGCACATATGACTGTGTGAATACTGTTCACTCGTTGTCTGGATAAAGTCAATGATAGTGTCGAAAGAAGGAGCAGAATGTTTTAAATGACTTTCAGAACATCGTCATTTGTATGAGCAACCCAGGTTCTTGCCTTATATGTTTAATCGAACAAAGCAGGCCTTTGATTTGATCAGTTTACATGGCGTGTAGTCCTTTCTGCCAAACCGTTATTCTCTTCCAAATTTTTTTGTTGGCGTTCCTTACTCCTCACATTGACATGGTGGACAGACTTCTTGACAATGATCATACCACTGTCTTTTCTGGCTAGTAATATAATCAAACAGGACCAAGGCTGGATCCTGGCATCCATGTAATTCAGACTTGTGTTTCTTGAAATACTGACTGGTGCCTGCTGTAATACACATGTAGCTATAGGGTACTAATGTATTATTCAGTGAGTTAAAGGCTATGTTCATCCTTTCTGTCTACAACTTACCAGTAGGTTTGTGAATTGCACTAAACATATGGTTTGAGTATCTAGTAGTGAGATCCATAAAAGTAAAAGGTTTGATAGATGTAATGACTTAGTTAAGGTAGATTTTGTTCCTCTAAGCCATAGCTTATAAATGTGCTTGAGTCAGGCAAAAGGTTTCCTTATTTGTGACAGTTTTTTCAATTGTTGCTGAGCCAGACCTCAATCAAATATTCAGACTCAGATAAAATTGTGGTTTGGGGTTATCTTGGGTTGTTTTATGCACATTGAATATATACTGTGCCACATTGTATCTCCTTATACAAATGAGTAGTAACCAGACCACCACTCAAAATTTACTGAAGATGGGAAAGGGGAGACAGAAAAATCCCTGCCCAACAGGAGTTGAGCCTTTGGAACTCTTAATATCAGACATGAATTTTACTAGTGGGATACCTTCCACCCACAATCCTGGCAGATCGTTCAATTACTATGATGACCCATAGGCATTGTTGAAGGTATGTATATATACAGATATATGTATATATAATATCGCTACACTGTCCATCAGTGATCTGTCCTATTTTGTATATTTCTGACTTTGTCTCCAGCGATTTGTTTTTCTTTCAAATGTTTTAAGCTCATTTTCAACACGTAGTACACCAAAATAAGCCTTCTTCTGTTCACAGTCGACAGGTCTGGGGATGAATGTTCTGTTTTTCTTTTTTCTTTTTCTTTTGTTTGTTTTTGTGTGTTGTTTTTTTTTCTTTTTGTTACCAGCCGCCATGCAGTTTGGTGTTCATAATAGTTGTAATTAGATGTCTTCTGTCTCTCCACTTGATTGAAAAGTGACATTGCAGCAATGTATATGATTTGATGTGTGATCCTCTCAATCTTAGAGGCAGTTTGGTGGCGACATCAGTTTAAACTTGCAGTTGATATGAGCCAGCCATAGCCAGTGCAGAGTTTCATCAGGACCACTCACTGCTCTGTAGACAGAAAAAAGGCGATAGTTGTCCCTGTCTGTCTGTGGCTTTAGGAGTAACTGTTGATATCCCTCTTTTCGAAGTAGCTGATGCTGTTGTCTGATTGGTCTTCCTGGACTGCTGTTTGCTAGCTCCTCTACCATCTCGTTTCCTAACATCGTACAGTAAGCAGGGAGCCACAAGAGTTCTTCTGGTTCTTCTCACTTGCTGAAAGGCCTTGGTTAGGCAGGGAAGTTTGTCAGGCACCATGCCTGAATGTGCATTGTAACAGACCACGGTACCCTGCAATATTACACAAATGTGTTAATGGGTATTTACAAAAGCGAGAGAAAAACGCGAAGTGTAACTGCAATCACATCGTAAGGAAAAATCCATTCAAATCCAATTTATGCACAATATGCATAGGCTTTAGATGCAATAATACGCACATTTGTGTGAAGCATAATTAACAATATACATATAGGCCTACATACACACACACACACACACACACACACACACAATATATATATATATATATATATATATATATATATATATATGTAGTTAGATAGATATATAGACAGACAGACAGACAGATAGATAGATAGATAGACAGGCAGACAGACAGACAGATAGATAGATAGATAGATAGATAGATAGATAGATAGATAGATAGATAGATAGATAGATAGATAGATATCACCTCAACTGTCTCCCTCATCTGGATCGGCGGTAGGCGCCACACAAGACGTCACAAGTTTTCTCCGGGGCATAGGATTGAGACGTCGTCTGTGGATGACTTCCTGAATCCACAGACCACAGACATCAGCAATGTTGTTGAAGTAGCAAGTGTGCAGTCGTCCCTTTCTTCTCCTCGCCTCAACTTTCCGCTGCCTGACCGTTGATATCAAATCTGTTTTGGTGTTTCTGATCGCATGGCTTACATATGTCAGCTTTCTTTTGTTAATCTCTTTCAACATGCTATCATTTGTTCTTCTGTTTGTCCATTCCATTTGACTCTGAGAAGTGGTCTATAGAGCCACATTTTTGCTGCATTAAAACAGGCCAAATCAACATTTTCCGGATTTTTTGTTTTGAATTTTTGGGAAGCCCTCTGTCTTTCCATATGTAGTTTAACTGGACCATTTTGGTTCTTGTTTTCAAATCTTTTGTGCAGGAGCCAATATCTTATACATACATACATATTTATGTTACATACATACATACATACATACATACATACATACATACATACATACATACATACATACATACATACATGCGTACGTACGTACATCATCATCATCACGTGCGCTGCCGCATGATGTTAATAATTAGCAATCATGGCCCTCGATATGTATCTATCCCTTGTTGCCACAAGCACATTTTCCACCTTCTCTATTTTTCCCTGGGTCTACCTGGTGCTCTCTTTCCCTCCAGCTTTCCTGTTGTGACCAGGTGCTCTAATTCTCCTTTCCTCATAAAATGTCCCATAAATGTTGTTTGGCTTTTCCTGATCTTCCTTATGAATGATCTTCTTGTGTCTGCCTCCATTAAGACTGTCTCGTTTGTTTTCTTTGCTGTCCATGGAACTCTCAACATTCTTCTTAGAAACCACGTCTCGGCTGCCTCAATCTTGTTCTGACTTTGCTTGTTGACTGTCCACGCCTCACAACCTCATAACATTATCGGTTCTATATAACATTTAAGAACTGTCTTCATGATGTTAATTGATAGGCATTTGTTGGTAGGAATGCTTTTCATCTTCTTGACTGCTGTTTTGGCTTGGCCAATTTTGCTGGCTGTTTGTGATGTGCATCTGCCATCTGGTGAAATGATCGTTACCATATATTTAAACTTATCAACCTGTCTCAAGGTTGTGCCATTTGCTGTTATTTTGCATGAGGGGATTTCATGTTTTTACTGATTCCCATGATTTCATCTTCTTGCTCTTTAGCTCCAACCCTTTATATTTGCTTTTTATTTCTATTATATTCACAAGGTTTTGTAGGTCCCTTTCATTTTCTGCAATTAGCACGGTGTCATTTGTGTATGGAATGTTGTTTCTCATTTTTCCTCCAACCTAAAAATGATAAACATACATACAAACATACACACATACATGTATATATGTATGTATATGTATATCTGTATATGTATATATGAATGTCTGTGTCTATGTGCACATAACATATACACATATGTCTATTTTCTGCATTATATCTTGTGGTGATTTTTTTTCATGAAAGTTCCATGAGTTATAAATGTGTTTGTGTGTGCATGTGTGTATGTGTGTATTCGTGTTCATATTTATTCTTTTGCGTAACATGAATGTCATTATTGTGTCTGTGTGCGTGCATGCGTGCGTGCGTGTGTGCGTGTGTGTGTGTGTGTGTGTGTGTGTGTGTGTGTGTGTGTGTGTGTGTGTGTGTGTGTGTGTGTGAATCTGTGTGTGTGTGTTTTACAAGTCTCTTTATAATTATGCTGAGTGATGCATTCAGACTTTGATGGAAAGGAGATGGAGAGATGTGTACATCCGATTCTGCTATAGTGGAAAACTCTTCACCGTAGAGTGACTCCAATCGAAGACCAAAGTACTTAAGTGCTGAAATATCTCTCTGCATACGAATCCACGCTGGCTACAGACTCTCACGAGGATATCTAGCTCGTTACTGACCATTTTGCTGTGACATGCAACCCACTTCAGCCTTATAATTATCTTCAGCAGGATAGACGTTATGTTTCAACCAAGCCTAAAAGGCTTCCGGTTCTGCATATTTCTGATTGTTATCAACAGCCAGGACATGAAGAATGTTGACAAGTTCTCATACATGGGCAGTGCAGTGAAAAGCAATGGATTCTGAGGTTGGGCTGCGCATCTCCAAGGTTCTCTCTGCCTTTGAACGGCTGACCAAGAGGTTGTGGCAAGAGCATTGCACGAAGATTGGTGTGTAAAGATCAGTAGTCCTGTCTGTACAGCAGTACCACTGTGAGGTCTGGACTGCCTACAGACAGCACTTGAATCCACTGGAAGGTATTACTATACACATCTATACAAGATCTGCAACATAACGTCGCATGATCGAGTGTCCACATTTCAAGTTCTGATGATGTGTGGCTTGCCAAGTAGAGCTTTTATACTCGTCTCATGCCACATTTGCTGGACAGGGCTCATTGTCTGTGTAGAGGCTAAGTGGCTTTGTTGTCAAATACTGCTTTCTTTAGTTTATCTGGTTAAGGCATTTGCCATTTCAGTGTTCAGTACTGTCAGTTACAATGACCAATTCAGAGTGCTAATTTGAGCAGGCAGTGTCACAGCCTTTTCAGAAATAAAATTTCAAGATTCTTAGTGTGTTCATGTACAGCATGGATATTGCATAATTGTGTTTAATACTCCACCCTATTCATTGCATTTCATAATTTTATGAATTCTTGAGTTGCCCTGAAATGTCAGCCCTCAAGAACTGTCCCCAAGTTTACATACCATCGTGGACGATAATTTTGAAACTGGTTGGGGGAGGTATAACATAATATCTCCCTCTGTTACGATCTCATTCTCATTTACCTACAACGGCGCTCAAAAGCAACAAAGTGTAGCGTGTTTTTCGAGATATATAAAATACCTAGCATTTTCTCAGCCAAGTCATACTGTTATTTTAGAGCCTCTGTCCACCCATAGCTATGCACTGATCATTTGAAAAATCTTTGTAATACATTGAGAATTTAAGACAATGTTGTTATATCTGTTTAAACAATGAGCAGATCTACAATTAGTACATGTATTCCAAAGCTGGGCCTACAGAGTTTGTCGTCATTCATCACGGCACTTTTCTACAGCTCCAATCTTCAAATTAATGTCACACATACTACATTGCAGTCGAATAGAGCCAATCAGATTTTACCGTTTGAAAAATGACCATTCGCCCATGCACTGACGTAAACAGTACCAACAATATATATGTAAACACAAGCCTGCTCGACCTGGCTGTGCTGTGGTGAGATCTGAAGTTAAAGTCTTATCATTTTATTGTTTGATATTCTAATTCACGTCTACGAGTATCACGCTAGATTTGTGAAGTCCACAAACACCAGTATTCACGCAGCGTGAAAGTAAGACTGTTTTGATCAAAATGATGTGTCGCAGTATGAGCCATGTGCAGCTTGATATTTACTGGGATCCGCCGTAACTTTCATTACAGATTGTTTTAAAATGTTGGCTGACAACCCCCATAGCTCTTTGCAAGCTCATGAAGTTTTATTCTAATCAATTTGTATTCTGATCTCTTGTGACTAATGCGCTCATTTAATCTGAGGGGACACAATGGGATGAAATGCACAGTACTTTTACTCCTATCTCGCTTCGCATCCGAATGTGGTATGATATCAAAGATGACCAGCCATCGCTATAATTATTGATTTGCCATTTACCTAAATGGTGTAAGCACCTAGCACATATTTATCACATTGCTAATCAACTACGTGTATTTGAGATAGCCGTGCTAATTTAATCTAAATGACTGCAAGACCATCAGAGAGTATCTCCCCAATTCACTGACATGGTGATAGCAAAGGACGCCACACGCACTTCGTCCAAGCCACACCAGTTGTGAATTGGAGCAAACAAAGTTGATAAAAGTGAACACTATTATACCTACTGATTCCCATTTAGCTTATATTTTATTGTGGTTTAAATTACTGATATTATCTATTGAGATTTATTTGAGATTGATGTTCTGTAGCTTAAACTGTGCTGATGATGTAGTACCTAATTTCTACTACTGTTATCATTGCTGATGTGCCACTTAACAAGATTTGTAATGTTTTGATGTGGTTATCATTACTGTAGAACTACATGTATGAGGAAGTGTAGTGCTATGTAACATTATTTCATTTCATTCATGACAATGATATGCACATAACTACATGGAGCATGTGTCCAGTAGACGACTCAATGTGTCATCCTCTCAGTACTATTATTGATAGGTATTTGCTTGTGATGACATAGTTCATATAGTCAACTACTATGCTATCTGTCATCACCATGAAATGTTAACTCCCATAACTGGCTAATAGCTGTCCAGTCAAATGCTGTTCATTCAGTTGCTGTTACTTTACTGCTTACACAGCTTATAACAGTCAAGCAGCATAACATTACTGTGAGTTATTTTGCCCTCATTTTATTGGAGGGTTATCACATGCTTGTGCTGTTATTTGTCCAATGTTTATAATCATTCATATTTCTAGATGTAGATTCAGACATCACATGCAATTATAGTGTTGTAATATTTATGGTGTTTTGTTGTAATATAACAAATACTTTTTGCACTGTTATTTAATTAAAAGTGTACTTTGTCATTGTACTGATGAATCCTGTATGTGTGTCGTACAAGCACTCTCTTCTTTGGTCTTCTCCTTATGAAGATCTACCATCTTCTTTTTCTTATGAAGATCATGTCCTGTCTTCTTCTCCTATGAAGACTTATTTTCTACTGTCTTCTTATGAACCTGTTCTTTGTCTTCATCTCACTAGAGCACGACTTGTGAAGTTTGGGATCTACTGTCCTAGCTTTTATGTGTGTTCAAGTCCTCCAACTGCTTCTGACTTTGCATTTATAATCCCCTGCTCCAACCTTAACCAACTCCTTCCTGTCACACAGACATAATAACAGACTACTTTCACACTGTTCATGACTGTACATTTAATGAACAAGAAACAACCGAGGGTGATGGATGTGATCCAGAGCTCCAGAGATCCAGAGCACAGGGCAAATGTCCATGTGCTGCATGACCCATTCAGACCCAGTCATCAGTTACTTTGTTTAAAACCCGAATGGTAATGTGGGGAGATGACTTATCCCTAGACAGAACCACGCATCATGCACTGATCTGCTGACACCACACAGCAGCCATTTCACAAAGCAATTTACATAATTATGTTGCAAGTCATGAGATGTCAGAAATTCAATGCGTGGTCCTTTTCTTGTGTGTGTGTGTGTGTGTGTGTGTGTGTGTGTGTGTGTGTGAGTGTGTGTGTGTGTGTGTGTGTGTGTGTGTCTTTGTGTGTGTGTGTGTCTGTGTGTGTGCGTGTGTGTGTGTTTGTGTCTGTGTGTGTGTGCAGACGCTTAAATAAAACAGTTCATTACAAACCTGATGTGGTAGAATTATTATTCCAGTAGGTCTACATCGTAAATCAGCCAATTCCAGTATTTGTTTGTTTATTATTTTATCCACAACGACTACAGGTTGGCCAGCGTTTTGGTTTGGCCTGAGATTTTAGTCTTTTCATGTGAGCTTCATCAGTGGGAATACCTGCGTGAATTTGAAAAATTAGCCCTCCATGCAAGTCATCTTTCTCCAAAACTAAGGACGTAAAGATGAAAAAGTCGCAAAACAAAATGAATGTTAAACAAAATTATTAACTAGCCAACTCAGCTTCATAGAACAACACAGAGTCTTTCGAATGAGATGATTAACCAAGGTCGCATGTGCAGAAGGCAGTCTGGTAAATCCACTGTAAAGTTTAAAAAAATTGCAAGGAGCTTAGTAGGCACAGTTTGATCAGAACAGACACTGTTAAATTATCCCACAAATGACTTAGCAGTAATACAGGATCTCTTCTGATGGGTGGCTCCATGGCATTCCAATAGTGATAGCTTTGATGGACTTTCTATAGCTGGGATTTTGACTGACTGACTGAATGTGAGTTTGGTGGTGTATTGGGAAGCCAGATCCCTAGGTAGGCCTACACAACATCCTCCAACAGCAGTTATCAGAGTCACAACGCAACACTCAACACGTAAGGCCAAGTCAAACAGATCATGTGATAACCACACGTGATTGACGTTTACTGCTGGACTAATGCTTGCCTGTTACCATAGGTAAGTGGAAAAATTCCCTTGATCATTTAATGTATTTGTGTGCCACAGAACCTTCCCCTCTCTCTTATACTTGGCACACAACAACGCATTTGGTTCTAACCCCATTAGTGCCGCCAACGTAAAAGTTACTCTCGGAGCCTTCTGTGATGCATACGAACGTAAGATTTATGGAGGTAGTTTGATACACGTTTCAGCCTAATGTACATGGGAGAGAAGCACTGACTGATGTTGTCAGTCTCAGAGATGGTTCATAAAAAGTGACTGGCTTCCTTACATGACTTTTTGACCTATGCAACCCCCACCAGATTGGTTTTATTTATCTGAAAAGAGAAATGGCAACACCAGGACTGCCTTGCCATGCTACATGTTTTCAGCCTTTGAAAGCATGAGTTGAGTCAAGAACTTATAAATGACGGTAGAAGACAATTCTGACACATGAAGAAGTTAAAAACATCAATAGCTACTTGCTGTGGTATGAAATGTGCACCAGACAGCCACCACACGCAAAGTATTGATCTTACGAGCACGTGACACAAAGGATTTGTGGCTAAGGACAATACTGGCACCTGCCAACATCTTCACACTATTGAAATACACAGGACAGACATTGTAGAATAATCCACCACTTCCATGAGTACTATTAAAAGCGGCAAGGGGAGGACTAGGGTGATGGTGCGTGGGTGGGGGTGGGGGCGTGGCAGCTCAGGACGACGTGACCTGGTCAAACCACTATGTGTACTAGTACTTTTATAGTTCACTGTGGCTCTTTGTAGCTCCTCAGCTGTCAGTGATCTGTCAGTAGGTGGTTATTCAAAGTCTGAATACTTTAAGATTTCGTCAGGAGGGCCATATCTTCTATGTTTTCCTTTGTTTTTGTATTTTTTCTTTTTCTTTTGTTTTGTTTTGTTTTTGTTTGTTTTTATTGTGAGCTGTTAAGAGTTCTTTATGGGAATTTCCACAAAATGTTACAAACTATAGTAATATCAAGAAATTACTACACAAATCAACTCAAACTACATTTAGTCAAGCTTAAATGCATCATTTTGTGTAATTTCATACATATACATAGATGCCCACAAATATGGAAGCAACAGTTGTGTTACTGCACATGGTGATGAAACAATGGCGCATGGAAAAGACTGGATTAAAAAAAAAACATCGTTCTTTGTTAATTATGCACACTTCTCTGATTGATTACTTAATCCAGAACATTGTCTGTAAGTATGTACCCTATATAACAATAAAAAAAAAGTTCTAGAAACTCAACTGACATACCAAAGGTAGAAAGAAACTCTAGGGAGAGCTAGACAACAGAAGGTCTTCAGAGAAGTAACCCCCTTTAGACAAGTGTTTCGGCCCTGAACTCCTTACACTCTCGGGGGGCCGGGCCACATCCAGGTCATGACTCCTGGATGCCCTTCTGCTGTTGTCTATTTTTTTTTTCTTTTTCTTTTCCCACACCGGGGAGCGAACCTGGGCGATTCTGCGCTTCAGAACTGCGGTACGCGGTTTTACCAATGTGCTAACGGGGCACACATCATCTGTAGGGAATTTAATCCTTATGAAGTCCACTTTTGGTTCCTCCTTGCCCAGATCCAGCTTGAGCTCCTTTCTGCTGCCTCTGCCATCGCTTTAAGGGCTCTAGTCCTCTTCTTCCCAGAAATGGCGAGTTGTTTCATGAGATCATAAGCGGAGGTGCTCACAAACCCTCTTGCCCCGACCTCTATGGTGAAGATTTTGACCCGCAGACCTGCTTTCTTCAGGGTGCTGGCAAGACCGGCGTATTTTTCGGTCTTGTAGATATGTGCTTCTTCCATTCTGCTTTCGTATGGCACAGTGAGTTCTATCAGAATCACTTGTTTCGAGGAGTCAGAGTGGAGAGCGATGTCTGGTCTCATGCCTGTCTTGCTGATGACATCTGGGTAATTTCTCCACTCTGGGAGGTCTGCTGTACACTCCCAGTCGACTGCTCCATCCAGAAGACCCTTTGGCAATGTGCTGGTTGTCATAGCAATTTCGGGCCAGACCTGTTTCCCTCCTGCTTTGTAGAACGTTGTCATAGCAATTGGTGCGTTTGGGGTCATGGTTTTTTCGCTAACCACGTCTGTGATCACTTTCAGAACTTGGTTGTGCCTCCATGTATACCTTCCTTGGGCTAGCGCTACTTTGCAAGAGCTTAAGACATGTTCCACTGTTTGTTTCTTCTGACAGAGCGGACATGCTGGGTCATCTGATTTCCCCCATTTCACTAAGTTTGCATTCGAGGGGAGCAGGTCATATACAGATCTGAGGAGGAAGCTTATCCTTAGAGGAGCCATGTGCCACATCTCGTTCCAGCTGAGACTTCTTTGGAGTGCACTGTCCCATGTTGTCCATTGACCCTGTTGTCCTTGCTGGACTGCATTCTGCACTCTTTTGACATCTTCTTTCTTCAACTCTTGTATGATCATGTCTCTTTTTTCCTTCCCTTTTGCTTTGGACCACCACTGCATTTTTGTTGCTCCCAGTCCCTGTCTGTTGGTTTGCGTGTGTCCAATTATTTCTTTGATGCTGAGGTTTCTCTTGGCATTGTTTACAGCCTCTTGGACTTTCCATTTTCTGCCAGTTCTCAGCTTTGGCTGAACTGATCTCACGATATTGTCTTCCGATTCCTCCAGCATGCTCAACAGTCTTGCTTTTCCAACTTTGTATTCCTCCACTATGGATTTGAGAGGTAGCTTCAGCATTGCTTGACGACAGTAGAATGCAACATCAGTGAGACCAGGTGGGACACCGAGCCATTTTCTTGTGTATTTGTTGATTTTGGCTTCCATTGCTTCCACTGTGCTGGTGCAAATGTCATAGATTAGCAGTGGCCACAGCAGCTTTGGTATCAGCATGAACTGTAGACACCAGACTTTGTATTTGCCTGGCAGTCCGCAGTTATCTATTTTCTTCAGGCCTTCTTCTGCTGTTTGCTTGGTTTCACATCCCCTTTGTGTGTCTTTCAGGGAGTCATCATACCATCTTCCGAGACTTTTTACTGGCTCTTCTGTGACAGTGGGGATGGCTTGGTTGGCTACCATGAATTTGACTGAATCTGCCACTTTTCCTTTTCGCAGTGAGAGACTTCGGGATTTCTTTGGTTTGAACCTCATTCTTGAAGAGGCCACCAGCTCATCCAGCTGCTTTAAGATTTGGTGTGTCTCTTCCTCATTCGTGGACAAGACTGTTGTGTCATCCATGAAAGCTTTCAGAGGAGGCATCTGGTATCCATCTCCCAGATTCACTGGACCTGAACTCTTCATTGCAGCTTTCAAGATGACTTCCATTGCCAACACGAACAGTATGGGAGAGATTGCACAGCCCATTGCAATGCCCATCTCTAGGTCTATCCAGTCCGTGGTGTATTCTTTGGTAGAGAACCGCATTGAGAACCCTTGGAAATACTTCCTCAGCATTATTCGGATGTTTTCTGGGATGTGATACATTTCAAGAGCCAGCTGGATCATATCGTGTGGAACTGATCCATATGCATTCGCCAGATCAAGCCAAACTACGTCAATGTCTCTCTTGTCTGTTCTTGCTTTTTGGATGGCATCCCAAATCAACGTGGCATGTTCCAAGCATCCAGGCATTCCTGGTATGCCTCCCTTTTGGACTGACATATCCAGATACTTGTTTATAGTCAGGTATTTTGTCAATCTTGCTGCCATAACAGAGAAGAAGATTTTCCCCTCGACGTTCAGAAGTGATATTGGCCTGAACTGGTTGATGCTGCTGGAGTTCTGCTCCTTCGGAATGTACACTCCTTCAGCTCTCATCCATTGGTCGCTGATCTTCTGGTTCCTCCATGCTGATCGAATCATCTTGTGGAGCCACTCGAGCACTTTTGGGCATTTCTTGTAGAGCAGGTATGGTATTCCGTTTGGTCCAGGTGCTGACTTGGCTCTGGCTTTCTTTACTACGTTCTTCACTTCATCCAGTGTTGGAGGTTTGTTATTGAATTTTCCTTCTGGCACTGCAGGCCAAACCAGATTCTGGATTTCAAGTGGTGCCTCGCGCTGAGAATCGGAATATGTTTCCCTGAGATGCTGCTCTAGGGTTTCCTTGCCCACTGTGGGAGTCCCTGATTTGGGTTGTTCAAACAGCTTTCTTGCAAAGTCAAAGGGATCTTTGAAGAAACGATCTTGAGTCTTCTTCTTTTTGCTCTTTCTTCGCCTTGCTGATTCCACTTTGCTGAGAGCATTGTGTTTGGCTTTCAGATCTTTCCAGAGTTCCAGGAGCCCTTGCTTCTCGAATTCTGAGGCAGTTTTCATTCGCTTTTTAAGCTTCCTTTTCTTCCCCCGGATGCTCTCCATCTGTTGCTGTCTTCTGGATTTCTGGGGAGGCGTTTTTGTCTTTGGCTACTTCACTCCATAAGTGTCCCTGCAGATAGAGTATATGATGTCTCCGTATGTGTCAAGTTTGTGTTCCAGCGTATTGTTCCCTATTAGCGCATTCAGCTTAAGGACAAGTTCCTCATCTAATTTCTCCCATTGTTCTTTTGCACCGGCAGGCGGCAAATTGAGTTTTTCACGTTTGGCGTTAAGAGCTTGTGCAAGATCCGCACCAGAACCATCAGCGTGGATGTCCTTGGCACTATGGTTTAAATCCTGGCCTTGGTCATCCAACGTCTCACCTGCTGTCGCAGTGCGCTGCTGCTGGTTCGTATGAGTCTTCAAACAGCCCATTTTTGTTCTGTGGATCTTCATGCCGCGTTTGGTGGTGAATCTCCTTCCACACGCACACGGAAATTCCATCTGGTCATTAATCATGATCCGCTGTGCGTTTCCAGTCGTGATGGAGTCAGTGCTGATGGATTCATCAAACACTTTATTCAAGAGAGTATATAATAGGAAAATTATTCAGTCATCGCGGTTGAATTTTTGTGTGTTATTGTGCTCAAAGAACAGAGGTATTGTGTTATCAACAAGATGTGAGTATTATGTTGTTCTTTTGCTATGTGTAGCTCTTACAAATTAAATGATTTAAATTAGCTAAAATATTGTGTGTTACCTTGAAATTGTACAGTTCAAATGATGATCAATTATTCTTTTGTTTAAAGATACTATAAGCAAGTAAATTGTAGCTTGTGTCCCTTGTCATTTAATGCATGGTCTGTTGTTTCAGAAATTCATCTAGGTACGTACAGTCATAAAACAGTTGAATGTTTCTAGTCATCTCACTTTCTCTCATTTCTTCATGTGTTTGAAATGAAATACTACAGCTGTAGAATACATCCTCAATAAGAACTTCTTTCCTGCCGTGATACTCAGCATCAGGAGATTGAAATGGCACACAAGATGAGTTAGGGACAAAACTCAAAGAAGATTGAAGCTTAAATGGGTCAGTGACAGGCTTTTTATGTCATTATCTATGTTACACTTAGAGGCAACTGAAGAAGAAAAGAGGATACATCAACTGCTTTCATATTTAAAAACAAAAATCCTGTCATACTTCTGAAAGCGGTCAGAAATTACTACGCAAAAAATTACCACATATCAAACACAACAGTGAAGTCCTAGTTTGTCCATTCTGAAAAACCAAAATTAATGAAGGCAAAACTTCTCATTTAGTCATCATATTTGACACAAGTTACAAGGACTGCAACTGGAAAATCGCAACAACACTGCGCACAGAGTAACAGATTATCTGACCACCAACGCATCCTCTCTGACAGGAGTGGAGGAAAATTGCAGAAACACTGATCAAACAGTCCCTTGGGAACACACCAAAATCATGTGTATTGAGAACAACACTCCCATACAAAAAATAAGGGATTCCTGGGAGAACATGCAGCAATGATCATCTGTGAACAAAGACGTGGAGTATGCGCCACATAATACACCTCCAGTAACACTTGCTTCACGTGTTGCAAGACACATGTCTACTTTCAGAGAAACAAAAATCACTTCTTCATCTTCCACGTGCACCATATACAAGTAGGCCTTCACGTGTATGATGGTTTTATTTCAACCATATCATGCAGATAGTTATAACGGAGTCATGGATGTGCATACTGTGGGTTTGTTTGTTTCTTTGTTTCTTTGTTTGTTTCCATAATGTACAGAATAACTTTCACTATCGACAATAAATCTGCTTGTCGCATCCGCCAGACAAAAGTCTCGTAATGAGAACAAAACCTTGTGCTAAGCCAAGAATCAAGCCAATGGTTTAGATGTTGCAGGTAATTTGTGTGTGTGTGTGTGTGTGTGTGTGTGTGTGTGTGTGTGTGTGTGTGTGTGTGTGTGTGTGTGTGTGTGTGTGTGTGTGTGTGCGTGTGATCGTTTTGAAGGGCAAAGCTAGCAAACAACTCTTGTGATGTGACTCCACTGATTTGTTATAGGTCAGTAAAGTGGTATTTACACTTTCTGTCTCTCATCATACATATATATAGATATAGATATATAGATATATATACATATATATATACATATATAGATACATAGATATAGATATGTGTGTGTGTGCGTGTGTGTGTGTGTGTGTGTGTGTGTGTGTGTGTGTGTGTGTGTGTGTGTGTGTGTGTATGTGTGTGTGTGTGTGTGAGTACAGAGTGAGATATATATGTGTATATATAATTATATATATGTATCATGTAAATGTGTCTGCATGTGATTGTATGTATGCCTGTGTGTCTATTCATGTACGTATGCGTATGTGTCTGTTCTGTTTGTTTGTTTCTCTGTCTGTCTATCTGTGTCTGTGTCTCTGTGTTTGTCTGTGTCTGTGTATCTGTGCTTGTGTGGAAGTCTATAAACATTTAAGCGTTTGTATTAGTGCATCCGAGTGTGTGTGTGTGTGTGTGTGTGTGTGTGTGTGTGTGTGTGTGTGTGTGTGTGTGTGTGTGTGTGTGTGTATGTGTGTATGTGTATGTGTATGTGTCTGTGTGTATTTGCATGATAATCAATCGAGCACCTCATTAATAACAGCACTAACAAGACAGAATTTTAATCAATACAATTCCAAAACATCACAAGAAAAAAGAACAGCACGTTAATGAGCGGAAGGAAGGGATGAATTTAATCAATTACTACAACCAGTAAGTGGCATCACGTCAATAGTTTCTATTTGATATAAGCAGAAGTACACAATGAACAGTCTGTATGGAAATGTGACCGTTCGAGATAGTTTTGTCATACTTTGTGCACTTTTGTGAATGGCAAGTATCTAAAATGTCTTTAAAAAACAAAGTATTGCAATGGCCATCAACCTGTGTTGACGAAATGTAATACAATATTGAATTTTTGTGAATGGCAAATGTCTAAAATGTTTTATTAAAATGTTTTATTAAAACAAAGCATTTCACTGGCCAGAATCATCTGCAAAGCTTTCTTGTGACACCAGGTATTAGCTTGATATAAAATATCAAAAGTTCAGGTAAAAAAGAACCTTGTGGGATATCATAGTTTAGATATGTTTCAGTAAAGTAGACACATTTGACTCAGACTTATTGAGTGTGCTTAATAAGATATAATTTTAGTCACACAACTATAAGTATCAAAAATCACATACTACTCAAACTGTAAAAGAAAATGTCATGGCTCATTATTCCCAAAAGAGCTGACAGTTCAAAGAAACACACAAATTACATTATGTCTTGATCAAACACAATGAGCAGATCACTGAGGACTCTAACACTGTTTCAGTTCCATGACCAGTTCTGAAGGCAAAATGGAGATTGTTGGAACCAAGATGACTAGGAAGCTATGGAAATAAAACTATTTAAATTATCCGTGAAACATAAAAAAAATAGTTGGAAACTGGCTGGATGTTATTGCAGTGATTTGGGTCGAACAGTATCTTTTTGTTTATATGCAGAGGATGCACAATGGCTCTTATGTCATTTGTAGGTAAACACAAATGGACGAGGATTCATTGATGCATTGAAACTACAATAAAGTTCATTTTTCAGTTTGCCAGAACCGTTTCAAATGCTTGCATTTAATAAAGAAAGAAAGAGAAAGAAAGAAAAATTCATATATGTCTTTTTGTTTGTTTGTTTGTTTGTTTTTTGTTGGGTTTTTGTTTTGTTGTTTTATATTGTTGTTG
>JAPXFY010000016.1:16629813-16634813 GCA_030674185.1 Monoplex corrugatus | reverse complement strand
TACAGATTTCCGTGTAAGAGAAGAGAAAGAAGTTAATGACTCTACAACTATCTGAGGTCAGAGTGGCGCAGAGATAGAGCACTCGCCTTCCAATCTGCCTGAATGACCTGGCATGGGTTATGAATTATACCTGTTGAACTTTATATGCACAGGCAGCTTTAGTCTAACTGGCTTTGTGAATGGGTACCTGATTTTCTTCAAAGTTAATGCTGGACCCGCGAAAAGTTGAGCTTTCAATCACGTCACTCCCAAAGACATATTATGTCAGTAGAAAGGAATTTAGTTACAAGAATGACATTTGACACAAATATGCTCATTGATGGCTGCATGAAAATATGAGTGAGCGTTGACATAATGTTTGATGTAACGTCGTAAATTTTAAAAACATTATACCCCAGTTTCTGTGAAAAATGGATAGGCCCTAACTCAGCAGGGCATGCCGTCATTTCATTCTGCCAGAAAAAAAAACAGACTACCAGAGAAACCTACAGAGAACAGGTGAACGTGTACATGGGAGATGCAATTTGCTATTCAATAGTTAAGAAATGGTATGACGAACGTTGTTGGGGAGTAAGTAGCTTTCATGACGAGCAACGCAATGGAAGGCCGAAAACAGTCAATGACCATGTAAACATTGACGGAGTTCTGGACATGGTATGGCTGTCAGGCGTGTGACCACCCGTGATATTTCTGACACCCAAGACATCCCTCCTATGATAGTTCGTAGAATTTTGACCTGTGAATTGCAAAGGTCTCAGCAAGATGGGCACCAAAACTTCAGACAGAGGAGCAGAAACGCACACGATTCACCTGTCCCGAGACAATCTACAACGTTGTTAAGTTATCCACCAAACTTATTGACCGATTTGTTATTGTTCATGAAACGTCTGTCCTCCACGTTACACCACAAAGTAAAGAGCCATCAAAACAACCGAAACATCTTGATTCTCATCTTCCAAAGAAGACAAGGGTCACACCTTCTGCCAGCAAGGTGTTGGCTACTGGTTTCTGGAATGCTGACAGAATTCTGCATGTGGACTATCTTGAAAAGGGTCTAACAATCAACAGAGATTATTATTATTCTTGCAACGTCAATTTCCATCAACTATCGTAACAAAACGCAGAGGAAAGGTAACACGAGGCATCATGACAATACACCTGCATCTAATTCCTCTGTTATCATTGCTATCATTCATGAATGTAGTTTTGAAATCATTGACGACCATCCACCCTATTCGTCAATTGTTGACTCCTCTGATTAGCACTTGTTCCACAAATTTGAAATAGACACTTGGCTGGGCAGAGATTTGATCATGACAGTGACATCAAGAACGCTGGTAGGACCTCAGGACCTGACCAGCTCATGGGTTAATGTCCAGGCCTAAGGCTTGTGCCATGTTCACAATCACATGGCACCTGTGACATTAGTGCACATGGAATTCATTCCGAGCTCTGAGACGTCATCTTGAGAATCTGAAACTGAAACCGAAACATAGTTCTAGGTAGCTATTAAAATACAACAGCAAGTCTGAACAATAGTTTTCATCTAATAAGTTCTACCCTTGGAAAATAATATATCATTGTCTTTCTCATTTTTTTTCTTCACATATGACTGACTACTCTCACTCCATAAATACTTTTGTTTGTCTTGTCTTGTATTAAATACGATTTCGTATTCTTCTTTCGTGTTTTTTCTGGTTCCTGTTTGCTTGAACGCGGGCAGTCACACTTGTTTTGGATTTTGTTTGTATGTTTGACTTACATGATTTTACAGTTTTTATTTTACTGGTTTTTTTTAAGCAGTTCATCTTGCTTTTATGTCTTTATGCTTAAATCTTGAAAAGCATGCGTGACTATTTTAATTTCTACTGTTAGACTAGATATTGTGATACTACACATTGTGCATTTTCTTCATGTATGGTGCTTCGTATGGAGGGCCATGATCGCCAATGCCATGAGGCAGGCCACATGATGAAGATGATGATGGTGCTTCCATTTTGTTACACAGACTTGTTTCTGGTGACTGAGGCATCTATGTATAATTATGATATCATCTTTGGTGTTGATTTATTTGCTCGATGATTAGTTTGTTTTCTGCATCAAGTTTAACTTAAGTCGTTCCTGGCAGTGTCTTCTTAGATTTTTTTGGTATGGTTGTATGGTATGGCTCTTTGAAACGGTTTGTACAATCTTCGCATACCTTTTTCCAACCTACTTCTGTCAGCTGATGTACTTGCTGAATGGATTCCTCTGTCTGTTTGTCTCATCCATGATTGTCCATGCTGGAAATCATGCCGTTTGTTGTTTTGACCATTTTGTAAGTGGATTTTCCAGGTTTTGAAATGTTCTGAAATGTGCCTTTGTTTGTTTTATTGTATGTCTCTTGTTCTTTTCTTTGCTCTGACTGGGCGACGTATGAAGGATTTTGCTTTCTGAATGTGATGATTCATCGCGTTCATTCTCATGTCATTTCGCTCCAGTGTCTCTTTGTAAAATAAAAACTTCCAAAAATTGATAGATGATTTTTCCAAAACTTTTTGGTCGATATTCGTATTTACTGATCTTATGTCATCACAGATTTTTAGATTTTAGCTAATTTTTTGTTTGTTTTATTTTGTAGAACATGTGAAGAACGTGGAATAGACAACCAGAAATATAGCTGTGCATCTCACAAACTATGTAATTTCGGTAAGCTGTGAAAAATCAAATTTACCAGACGAATGTTTTCACCCATAAAACTTTGAGAAACAAATCGTCTTTAGTCTTCAGATTCAGATTGATATTGCTTATGGCCCAGCCGACTCTACAGCCACATCAGGGCTAACACCACGTCAAGAACGACAACCAGGTTAAGATAAAAGACAACAGTTAAAACCCACGCTCACCGTTAACCTTGGATGTCTAAAATGCAATTAAAGAAAAACATACTCAGAAATATAATCATATCAGGTGAAATCTATTGATCTCTTGTAAAACATGGAAAATTGCATAGGGGAGACGTTTCCAAAGAAATTCGTCTTTATTCATAATCCTTTGGAGAAAGTACATTTTTTACTCAGATATGTATGAAAACGTTGACGATGAAGGTCTTAATGCTATTTGATTACTCATTATATCTCTTGACAGGTCTTCTTCGAAACATGCCTCTGACTGTCATGTTAAACTTCGTGCCAAAACTGAAATACACGAAAAAGTTGAAAGAAGCGTTGATATATGTACAAAGCTTTTGCATATCAAACAACAACAAATGAGTGTTAGGATATTTCCCACTGACACTTAAATCTGGTACAAAGAAATTTAAAGTATGGAAAACGAACCGAGGGGCCATACACACCACAAACAGAATGTTAGTCCAGATTAACATCCTGGTTAAGGTCACATCTTTGTTTTCATTTCCACCAGAAGTTGATGCAAACTCTTCCCGCCATTCCTTCATCTGACGTAACTTGATAATGGTGACGACTGTTGCAACGGAAACTCCAGTCACGTAACTTCCAGGTAGGAAAAAGCCAAATACAGTTCCTTCTAACGCCTGTATGAGTTCTTTGTTATCTAAATAAAACTGACTGTTGTAAATTCTGTCCACGGCACGCTTTAAAAAAGGATCATACATACACACAACTTTCCACCAGGAAGCTATGATGAAATCCAGTACCAAAATAACAACATGAGCAATTGTGATTAATAAAGCAATTGTTTTAGTTTTTAGCATACTTTGAGCTCTCAGTGGAACGACAACACACAGACATCTTTCCATGGCGATTAAGGTCGACATAAATCCAGAAACGTGCATAAACCCAGCCAAAGAATGGATCATGTAGTTAAAACAGAACTTCATTATAGTCAGTGTGTTAGGCGTATTGGTAATTGTTCCAAAGACCATATCCAGTTGACAAACAAAAAAGTCTGACAGTGTTACAATGTCTGCGAATGATAAGAGAAACAGACACAAGTTGATTCGTTCCTTGAGGCCATGCTTCCAGAACACAATCATGTTGATAACATTTAGAGGAGCACATACTGAAAATAATGGGGTGAGTATATAGACGTTAACGATTTTTTCGTACATCTGTTGAGTGGTGTAGGAGACAAGGTCTTCAGAGTTGTTTCTGGGTGAGGCAGTCGAAACTGGGAATACCACACATCCTTCTGGAACTCCTGTCACATTGTCATCACTGGTCCATTCTGGTGTCATGTTGTGAACCGGCTCATCATACGAAGTGTTCCTGTGAACATGCTTGTTCAAAGTATCTTTCAGATCAGAACTGTCTTCTAGCCTGCAAATATTGTAAAGTGACAACGATTTCTGGAGGTTTTTTTAACTAATATTATTAGAGAAAACGGTGTGTGTGTATATTACTGACTAATAAAAGTAACTTTTTATTCTTTTTGTTTGTTTAAAGCCCAGCCTACTGCGTAGAGCATTATCAGGGCTTTTACCGTTTCAAAGCACACACAAAACTTCAACAGGAAAAAAAGGAAAAGAAAATTAAGTACACATATCAATGCATTCGCGCACATAATCTAAGGTGATGCCCCTGGCGTTGACTACTCCGTCCAATTTATCGCACAGGGGATATAAAAGACACACCTGAATACACTTTTAAACATACGTAAGGACACAAAAACATATAAAAACGGGAATACATTACCTATAATTGCTCCTGCATATCTCACGTTCCTAGAGCCAAAAATGCAATTCATACATGTTCCCAGTTACCAATCCAAAGAAAAAGTACGCAAGACTTTATCGAACACATACAGATGAATGGACCATCAAGGCAGAAATGAAAGGAAGAAATGACAGAAAACAAAGGAAGAAGACAGAAACAAAGAGAGTGACAGAAAAGAGGAAATTTCTAGCACAGAATTTCCAGAAGGTGGGCATACTATTTATACTGAAAGAGCCCCACAGAAGGAGATAAAAGTAACTGAGTGCCAAATACTTACAGTCTCTTTCAAGACAAAACACCACAACACGATGCAAAACGAGACTAGAC
>JAPXFY010000016.1:16617313-16627313 GCA_030674185.1 Monoplex corrugatus | reverse complement strand
AAGGTATATGTGAAGTAAATTATATGTGAGGCAAGGTATATGTGAAGCAAGTTATATGTGAGGCAAGTTATATGTGAGGCAAGTTATATGTGAAGCAAATTATATGTGAGGCAAGGTATATGTGAAGCAAGTTATATGTGAGGCAAGGTATATGTGAAGCAAGTTATATGTGAGGCAAGTTATATGTGAGGCAAGTTATATGTGCGGCAAGTTTATATTAGTGGCTAATTGTGTTTTGATTCAATCCTTTAAATGCTTCAGTTATTTCATTTATCAATTCTTTATTCATTATTATTATTTATTATGTTTATCTATTCTTATCTTTGAAGATACGGTAAACAGATACATGCGTCACTACAATGTTACCAAGATTGTTCCAGTGATATTTATTCTTTTTCTTTGAAGATAAGATAAACAGATACACACGGTATTACAATGTAACAAAGACTGTTCCAGTGATAGACTGATACAATACTAGTCTAAGATACAAAACCCATAGGCTAGGTACGACTTCGGGATCTGGCCAGCTCATGGGTTTATGTGCAGGCTTAAAAGGCTTGTGCCATGATCATTCTGGATCTTTTCCATCACATGACACCTGTGACGTTAATGCATATGAAATTCGTCCCGAGCGCGGAGACGTCGTCCCGAGACACTGAAACTAAAACTGCAAGTGGACATTCCAATCTGAAGAACTGACATCTTCATCAACTTGGTTCTAGCACCAGTCAAAGAACACTCATTCCACGTAAGGTTTCGTGACGAAAACGAAATTTTGAGCCAAGCCAAGAAACAAGCCAAACGTTTTGCTTTTGCAGGTAATTTCATCTTTTCTTTGTGTGCACGTGTGCTTATTTTGAATGGAAAAAAAAAAACCCAACTTCGTGTTGTGAATCAACGAAAGCAGAAAGAAAGAACCCACATTGAATGAATCAAGATGTAAACAGGCCTACTTACGTGTACGTTTGAATACTACATTTCAATATAGTCCAGTAACATAGTATTTATACATTCTGCTTTTGTCATATATTCATTGATATCTATATGTCTATCTATCTATCTATCTATCTATCTATCTATCTATCTATCTATCTATCTATCTATCTATCTATCTATCTACCTATCTATCTATCTATCTATCTACCTATCTATCTATCTATCTATCTATCTATCTACCTATCTATCTATATATATATATATATATATATATATATATATATATATACATATATACATACATATGTATATGTGTGTATGTATATGTGTATATATACACATATATATATATATATACACATACATAGAGACAGACTGACTGACAAATATACAGAGACAAAGAGACAAATATAAATGTGGGTATAAACTTCTTTCCGTGTTTATTGGTGCACACCGTGTGTGTGCACGCATGTGTGTATGTACATGTTGAGTGTGTGTGTGTGCGTGCGTGTGTGTATGTGTGTT
The DNA here is from genome assembly GCA_030674185.1 of Monoplex corrugatus. Taxonomy (NCBI): domain Eukaryota; kingdom Metazoa; phylum Mollusca; class Gastropoda; order Littorinimorpha; family Ranellidae; genus Monoplex; species Monoplex corrugatus. The sequence goes on along the minus strand of JAPXFY010000016.1, from coordinate 16,625,852 downwards.
TCTGTGTATGTGTGCGTGCCTCTGTGTGTGTGTGTGTGTGTGTGTGTGTGTGTGTGTGTGTGTGTGTGGCTGTGTCTGGCTGTGTCTGGCTGTGTCTGTGAATGTGTGAGTGTGCACATGTAAGAGTATGTGTCTGTTTGTGCTCTCTTGCCTACACATGCGTGTGTGTGCGTGTATGTTTGTGTGTGTGTGTGTATGTCTGTGTGTGTGCGTGTGTGTATGTCTGTGTGTGTGTGCGTGTGTGTATGTCTGTGTGTGTGTGTGAGAGTGTGTGTGTGTGTCTCTGTGTGTGTCTCTGTGTGTGCGTGTGTGTGTGTTCGTTCGTTCGTTCTTTGATTATAGTCTTTTCACTATAAGTGAAAAATGCTAGACGGACTTGCGGAGTGTGTGTGTGTGTGTGTGTGTGTGTGGGTGTGTGTGTGTGTGTGTGTCTGTGTGTGTGTATGTCTGTGTCTGTGTCTGTGTCTGTGTGTGTGTGTGTGTGTGTGTGTGTGTGTGTGTGTGTGTGTGTGTGTGTGTGTGTATGTGTGTGTGTGTCTGTGTGTGTCTGTGTGTGTGTGACCTTTCTTGATTGTTTCTGTTCGGTAATGTAGAGTAAATTCATTGAGTGCCTCAATAAATAACAACTCAAACAAGAAGGGAGACACATCAATAAATCCATTTCCCACACATCGCAAGGAATATAAACATCAAAGTAGCTCAGTAATTGGCATGCAGGAAAGTTATCTACATGATCCACTCCTCTCCTCCTTCGGAGCTCAGCCCAGTCAGTGGCGGGGGATGTAACATTTTAACCCTTTGAATCCTGCACCGGATGTCTAATTTTAACCCTTTGACTCCTGCACCCTATCTACCACAGCAAAAATTTAGCTCTTTGACTCCCGCGTTTTATCTCTTTTTTGCTTTGCTGTCGTCCGGCATCCTATTTACCACATCAATAATTTAGCTCTTTGATTCCCGCAACTTATCCATTTTTGCTTTGCTGTCGTGGTTGAAGAAACAGGATGCTAATGGATAGGGTAAGGGAGTCAAAGGGTTAAGACTTCTTTTGAACGAATTTTCGAACTTATCCTCGGATACGCTTTGTGTGGTCGGACTACAAAACCTCACCGAACGAAGGAACGAAAGGAACGAGCATAAATTGAGGTGAATGATTTCAACATGTTGCTCCTGTCTGATGAAAGAAAGTCATCATCATCATTATCAGGTGCCTTGCCGCATGGCGTTGGCGATCATGGACTTCCATCTGTCTCTATCTCTTCTTGCCCCAAGCATCTCCTCCACCCTCCTCGTCTTCAGCCACTCCGCAAGTCCGTCTAGCATTTTCTCCCTGGGTCTACCTGGTGCTCTCTTTCCCTCCAGCTTTCCCGTTGTGACCAGGTGCTCCAAATCCCCCTTCCTCATAAAATGGCCTATAAATGTTACCTGTCTTTTCCTAATCTTCCTTATCAATGATCTACTTGTGTCTGCCTCCATCAAAATTGTCTCGTTTGTTTTCTTTGCTGTCCATGGAACTCTCAACATTCTTCTTAGAAACCACATCTCGGCTGCCTCAATCTTGTTCTGGCTTTGCTTGTTGACTGTCCACGCCTCACATCCGTACAACAGTATTGGTTCTATATAACATTCAAGAACTCTCTTCCTGATGTTAATTGATAGGCATTTGTTGGTAAGAATGCATTTCATCTTCTTGAATGCTGTTTTGGCTTGGCCGATTCTGCTGGCTATTTCTGATGTACATCTGGCGTCTAATGAAATGATCGTTCCCAGGTATTTAAACTTATTGACCTGTGTCAAGTGAAAGAAAGTAGAAAGATACAATTAAATAATAAAGTACTCCGTTCAGAATATGTTGTCCGCTGATTATTCATGGTGTTCTGTTTTTTCTAATAACAGGATTTTGTCAGATACGGTGCTGCTATTCACTGAAGGGGCCCACGCACGTTAATTATCCCACGGCAACAAAGGAGTTATCACTGACAAAATACCCAAGCAAAATCCCACGTTCATTGGTATACAGAAATAGACCTACAAGCAGATAGAGAAAATATGGGGCATGCACTTCAGATATACTACACGTCATTATTGAAGGGCCAGGAACGTTTTTGAGTCAATTTTTGAAAGGAGAAATAACCTATTTTCTCTTACTCTTTTCTCCAATTCGTTGCCGTAACTGAATGGATAAGAGCTCAGACAACATTGCAGTTTCCTTTTGGCACGTGTTTGGGGATTTGCCGATTTGCAATGGCGGCCCAAGGAAGACAATTTCCACACGAAATTGTCGAATCTTCAGCAGGGTCTTTCTGACGACGCAGGCAAGGTAGCGACAAAATTCGCTTTGCACGTGCAAGGCAAGCCCTTTTTGAACACTACTCCAGCCAAAGTTGCCCGCAGACGAGGATAAAAAGGACCCGTTCTTGGTTCGTTTTAACCATGCTTGCAAGACGACGGATGACGGATGAGCAGCGGGGGAGAGCCCTCGCTCTGCTTGATGAAGGCCTAGCGCAGCGGGAAGTTGCTAGATGACTTGAAGTGTCGCATTCCACAATCCAGAGACTGCTGGAGCGCTTCAATGAGACTGGAGCAGTCCAGGAAAGGCGTCACACGGGTCGACCCAGAGTAACGACAAGACAGCAAGACCGCTACCTTGCCCTCTCCGTCCTGAGGGAAAGGGCATCCACTGCGGTGACCTTGAGGGGTCAGCTGAGGGACGCTACAGGTGCTAACATCAGCTGCAGCACGGTGAGAAGACGGCTACATGAGGCAAACTTGAGGTCACGGAGACCGGCCGTCCGACCCGTGCTGTCACCGGTCAACAGAGTGCGCCGCATGACCTGGGCCAGGGAGCACGTGACCTGGACAAGGCAACAGTGGGCCCGGGTCTTGTTTTCGGATGAGTCCAGGTTCACCCTGACCTTTAACGATGGCCGGGCTCGGGTGTGGCGACGTCAAGGGGAGAGGTTCGCTGACGCCACTGTCCAAGAGCATAACCGGTACGGCGGCGGGTCGGTGATGGTGTGGGGTGGCATGAGCCGTGGTACCCGGACCCCCCTGCTCCCCATTGACGGCATCCTGAACGGGGTCCGGTACCGGGACGAGGTTCTGGCGGCCGTCGCACTGCCTGCGCTTGTGGACCTTGGTCAAGGCGCCATCTTCCAGGATGACAATGCACCTGCGCATCGAGCACGCCTTGTGACCGACTTCCTGGAGCAGCATGAAGTCGTCCGTATGGCCTGGCCAGCGTGCTCACCTGACCTGAACCCAATTGAACACCTCTGGGATGTGCTCGGGAGGCGCATCAGGGACAACCACCCCCCACCGGGCACCCTGGCCAGGCTGGTCGACATCCTGCAGATCGAGTGGGCGGCCATCCCTCAGGACACACTCCGTACCCTTGTGGGGTCGATGCATCGGCGCTGTGAAGCATGCATCCAGGCTCGGGGCGGACACACGCGATATTGAAAACAGATTGGCCAAATCTGACACTTTCTGTTTTTTGAAAAGGGGGGGATGTTCCTTTAAATGCATGTGCTGTTCACTAATGGGTCATTGTGCTAATTTCTTTTTCCAAAACAGGTGTGGAAATGATGAAATAAAACATAGAATCAATTCTAAACATTGTCAATTATTTCAACTTAAAATTAGAGAGGAAGGAAGAAGTGGCCCTTAAATTATGATTAGGAGTATATATTGTTTAAGGAAAATTAGTTGTTAGAGAAGAGAATGGATGTATACATAAGTGGTCCATTTTTTTTACACATATGCATTCGCATCTCAAACCACCCAAATGACAATTGTGAAGATGTTTTATTATTTATGCACTAGACACACATGCACTCAGATATATTTCATTGGTTGTACATATAATTATGGTAGTACTGTCAGTTTTCAGATACTCAACAGCTACTACTCAAAATCTACTACCTGTTACCTAACACTTATGCCTACCCTCTTCTTTCGTTGGTCTGTGGGTGATGGAGCCTTGATGCCATGGACCCCAAATGGAGTAGTTTTATATATATGTATATATTGATGTGCATTACAGGAAAGAAAAAGAAGGTATTGTACTTGTTCTAGGTTAGATAGCTTTCGGTGCATCCTGCTAGCTGAATACACCACAGTTAAGTACTATACTAGTTGAACAACCTGTTTAATTATTTACTGAATATTTTGGCTTGATCAAAAAACCAAATGTTGTTAATCTCTATTTCAGTAGTGTGCGTGTATTGTTGTGTCGTTGAGCCTGGGTGATCGATCGAGTTATTCCATGTATCTATCCATATTTCTGTCGTATACTAAGCGAAATGGCATTCGCCACATTAAAAGAAACGGAGTACCACCGCCCTGCATCGTGACTTTCATGGATTTCTTCCCAACATGTACACTTAGTATACCACCTGTACTCTTGTTGGATAATTAGTAATTATCCCCCTTGACCACATCCGAAAGAATGACATGACACTTTAACTTTTCGTCTTGTCAGGAAACAGGTGGTGACAAACTTGTACATATGTATGTATAAAAGAAATCTCTCTCTTCTCCGTATGTATGTATGTATGGACACACACACACACACACACACAAACACAAACACAAAACACACACACATACATATATACATACACACACACAAACTCACACAAACTCACACATACACACGGACACACACACATAACACACACACACACACACACACACACACACACAAACACACACTCACACACATACACATACGACACACACTCACACTCATACACGCACACACACACACATACACACTTCGCACACACACACATACACACACACACACACACACACACACACACACACACACACACACACACACACACACACACACACACACAAATGCCAAGTGTGTGCAGTTACGCTTTGCTTTTTGTCTTTGTATTGTAAATGACCATGTAGACATTTGCGTTAGATCAGATGGTACCACGATTTGTTAGAAGATGTCCACAGGTACCAGGCCTGCAGGTGCAGTACTTCTGATTTCACCCTGTGAGTTTTCTGTAGGGACTACCCCACCCTTACCTCATGGCCAACACACACAGACCAACCATGCGAACGCAGGATGCTCAAGCTTTTAGCTACCCTTTATTCGCCTGATAGCTGTCTCATCATCACCATCATCATCATGTGCCCTGCCACATGGCGTTGGCGATCATGGCCGTCCATATGTATATATCCCTTATTGCCGCAAACACATCTTCCATCCTCTCTGTCCTCAGCCACCCTGCAAGTCCGTCGAATATTTTCTCCCTGGGTCTAACTGGTGCTCTTTTTCTCTCCAGCTTTCCTGTTATGACCAGTTGCTCTAATTCTCTAATTCCCCTTTCCTCCTAAAATGGCCTATAAATGATGTCTGCCTTTTCCTAATCTTCCTTATGAATGATCTTCTTGTGTCTGCCTCCATCAAGACTGTCTCGTTTGTTTTCTTTGCTCTCCATGAAACTCTCAACATAACAGCTAATGGCACAACCTTGAGACAGGTTGATAAGTTTAAATATCTGGGAATGATCATCTGACCAGGTGCCAAATGCACATCACAAATAGCCAGCAGAATCGGCCAAGCCAAAACAGCATTCAAGAAGATGAAAAGCGTTCTTACCAACAAATGCCTATCAGTTAACATCAGGAAGAGAGTTCTTAAATGTCATATAGAACCGGTAATGTTATACGGTTGTAAGGCTTGGACAGTTAGCAAGCAAAGCCAGAACAAATATGAGGCAGCTGTCTACCATAAGAAACATAGGGTATATTTTAGTTGCAGCCTTGCCATTTGCCAGCCTCCTTACTCTTGACAGTCCTGACAAAATCCACTGCTAGTTGGTCCAGGACTAATCTTTTTTTCCCTCTAGGCAAGCCTCGCTTATTCCACATGTGACCTCCATACCTAAAGGCCATTCGTTATCCATCATTTGCAGCCTGCTGCATTTGGTATGGCCGCCTGTGACGAAGTTGGAAGTAGCCTTTACCCACATGCAAGCAACCTCCATGAGTCATAATACAGATAACACACGATGCCTGATGGTTTTCCTTGCAGACGAACTCCCTGTTCTCCAGACCCTGGAGAATGAACAAGCTTCCCCACCTAACCAAGACCTTCTCCCCAGACAGAAGAAACAGTATGTAAGCGTATATGATTTCAGGGAAACGGTGTCCCTATTTCTTAAAGTCTTTGAGATTATTGTTAAACTGGGACTCCATTATGCATTCATATGCTGTATATATCTTTTTGCTAGATCTTTTTGTTAATCAACCAAACGACGATGACCTAATTAGCATTCACAAAGATGGTGGTCTTTCTCTTAACGTCACCTATGATTTTTAGCTTTTGCTTGAACGAATTTTTGGCTCTTATCTACAAGAACACCTGTATCACCAGCTTAATGTAACGTCTCTTGTTCTGATCCATTTATTGATATTCAATCCATCTTATTGTCTTATTATCATTGCTTACACCTCCACACAAATTACAATAACAAATCATGGAGAAATTGGATCCTTTTACTTTCTTATAAAAACTAACGGCGATAATTTTCCATTAATAATGACTGCTGGGTTTATAGTGTTATCAGACATTGGCATTTGCCAGGACATATCTGGTCTAAATCGAAACACACATGTATTCTTTGCGTGAAATAATCGTTGACCAAATCAAATGTTCCTGAAAATCTAGTTGCATGAGCAAACCAGGTTTATCTTTCTTTCTAAATAAATGACAACATCATACAATTTATCGGACAAATGTTTTCATACACAAAAACGGCGAGAAGTAAATTCTGTTTGGCCTTTTTTCTGTTATGAAAAAGTGTACAGTTTTCACACAATCATATTCACATTGTACTTCATATATATATATATATATATATATATATATACATATATATATATATTACTATATATATATATATATATATACATATATATAATTATATATACATTCTATTTGTTGATAGCTTTTCTTTGAAACATGTCACCTCACTGTCATGTCATGTGGTATTTCCCACTGAGACTTAAATCTGGAAGAAAGAAATTCAAACTATGAAAAACAAATCGAGGAATCATACACACTACAAACAGAACGTTTGTCCAAATCAACATGCGGGTCAAGGTCACATCTTTGTTTGCATTTCCACCAGAAGTTGATGCAGACTCTTTCCGCCATTCTTTCATCTGACGTAACTTGATAACGGTGACGACCGTTGACAAAGAAACTCCGGACACGTAACACCCAGGTAAGAGGATACCAAATACTGTTCCTTCTAACGTGTCTATTAATTTTCTGTTGTTGAAATAAAACTGACTGTTGTAAAACCTGTCCACTGAGCGGTCCAGCAATGGATCATACATACACACAATTTTCCATCTGGAAGCTATGATGTAGTTTAGTCCCAAAATGACTATATGTGCATTTATAATAATCAAAGCAATTGTTGTTGTTTTTAGTATACTTTGAGCTCTCAGCGGACTGACAACACACAAACACCTTTCCATAGCGATTAAAGTAGACATAAATCCAGAAACGTACATAAACCCAGCGAAGGAATGGATCATGCTGTCAAAACAGAATTTGATGACAGTCAGTTTGTAATGAGTACTGGTGATTGTTGCATAGATTCTGTCCATTTGACAAACAGAAGAAGTCAACAATATGACAATGTCTGCAAATGACAAAACAAACAAACACAGGTTGATTCGTTCTTTAAGGCCATGCTTCCAGAACACAAGCATGTTGATAATATTCAGGGGAACACAGATTGAAAATAAGGGTATCAAGAAATAGACCTCGACAATTTCTTTAAACGTCTGTTGAGTGGTGTAGGAGACAAGGTCTTCAGAGTTGTTCCAGGGAGCGAAAGCGGAAAATGAAAAAGCCACACATCTTTTTGGAACTGTTATCAGTTCTGTCACATTGTTGTCAGTGGTTCTTACTGATGTCATGTATTTAAATAAAACATCATGTGAACTGCTTTTGTCGAACATGTCGATGGCTAGCTTATTTTAGCTTGTTCTTTGTTCCCAGTATATTTCAGATCTGATTGTTGTGTCTTATCCTTCCACTATTGTGAATCTGTTGTGATCCCTGAAAGTTTTGCCAATATCGAGAAGAAAAGCTATGTAGCTCAGTTTACATTTCTTAATCCTATAAGAGTAAAGAGTGAAGAAACTAATGCATGATGCTTTGTATCTCTTTCAAGTACATACACACTCTCTTTCAAGGTTGAAGACTAGAATGACTAAACATCACATCATGAGACAAAAACGGGACACGAAAAAGTCTCATGAAACGAACTGAGACCAGATCATAGCTATAAGACAAACCTCAATAGCTTAAAAGACTGAGCGCTGTTGCATTAAACAACTGGCCTCCTTTTATAATATCAATTTAATTTTCTTTTCCTACGATGATTTTATGCAAGAACCAAGCAAGAGTCAAGCTGCAAGACTTCCCACACATTTATTTTTGACTCCCAAACACTCCACTGAGCCCAGTTCAGTTACAACCCCAGTACCAAGG
>JAPXFY010000016.1:16609813-16612313 GCA_030674185.1 Monoplex corrugatus | reverse complement strand
AAATTTGGTTTCTAAGAAGAGTTCCATGGACAGCAAAGAAAACAAACGAGACAGTCTTGATGGAGGCAGACACAAGAAGATCATTCATAAGGAAGATTAGGGAAAGACAGGCAACATCTATAGGCCATTTTATGAGGAAAGGGGAATTGGAGCACCTGGTCACAACGGGAAAGCTGGAGGGAAAGAGAGCACCGGGTAGACCCAGGGAGAAGATACTAGGACTTGCAGAGTGGCTGGGGACAAAAAGGGTAGAAGATGTGCTTGAGGCAACAAGTGATAGAGACAGATGGAAGTCTATAATCGCCAACACTATGCGGCAAGGCACCTGATGATGATGATGACAACACTTGTATCCCAATGTACATATTGTTTCATTTGTATCTATCTATCTATCTATCTATCTATCTATCTATCTATCTATCTATCTATCTATCTATCTATCTATCTATCTATCTGTCTGTCTATCTGTCTATCTATCTATCTAGCTAGCTATCTAGCTATCTATCTAGCTATCTGTCTGTCTGTCTATCTATCTGTCTGTCTATCTATCTATCTATCTGTCCATATGTCTATCTGTCTGTCTTTCTATCTATCTATCTATCTAGCCATCTATCTGTCTATCTCTCTCTATCTGTCTATCTATTTATCTATCTATCTATCTATCTGTCTGTCTGTCTGTTTATCTATCTATCTGTCTATCTATATATCTATCAGTCTATCTATCTATCTGTCTATCTATCTCTATTTTTCTATCTATCTATCTATCTTTCTTTCTTTCTCTGCCTCTCTATCAGTCTATTTATCTGTTTATCTCTCTCTATCTGTCTATCTATCTATCTATCTATCTATTTTATATCTATCTATATAGCTATCTATCTATGATGTATGTATGTATGTATGCATATATGTACATGTATATGTATATCTACATGTATATCTATATATAGATGTATACATACATACATACAGACATACATATGTATATGTATATATATATATATATACATACATATCTATCTATTTCCGATCACAGTCGAGTTCGTTTCTCCTCTGCAGTAGCGATGCCTGCACGTACAGCCTGTCGCCAAGCACAAGGATGTGTAGCTGTCTCTTCATAAGTATCAACACTAGTATTAACGGACTCCAGGTCACGTTTGCAGACGTCCTTGTATTGTAGAGGTGGACGCCCTGTGGGATTCCGTGGCCAGCCTGGAATGCAACAGACATGGCCACACCAGTGTAATCATCATTTGTGAAGACGGTACATAATGCTTGGTATGCTGGCCTGGTTCAAGACGTCTTTGTTTGGTACGTGATCTTTCTGCGAATTTTTTTTAGTCCTTTTCTCCCACTGGACGAAGCAGCAAGGAAGTTTGAGTCTTTTTCTCTTAAATTTGTGTTTGGTGTTTGTTTGTGATCTTACATTCACGCTTGACAAAGGCCAGCTGGCCGGAAATTTGCGCCTGTCTTGTCTTGTTGTATTAAATACGCGTTCTGATTCTGTTTTTGTGTTTTTCTGGTTCTTGTTTGCTTGATCGCGGGCAGTTACGCTTGTTTTGGATTTCTGGGGATTGCTAAAGGTCCGGCGCAGGTAGAAACTATCGATATGGTGCTCTTTACACATGTAGGTTGCCGAGCTCTTGCTGCCGTAGAGAAAGTTACTCTGTGTGCAGGATCTCTCCACTCCAGTCTTGGTGACAGTGGTGAGCTTGACATTTTTGACACTCTTTCCGACAGCTTGGGTAATCTGACAGTACAGTACAACAATGGTCAAAGTGACAATACAGGACAACAATAGGTATCATCATGACAATGCAGTATAGGCTTTATGACAATGCAGTACACTGTTAGGTATTATGATAGTATAGTACAACATTATGTAATGTAATAATACCGTACAATAATATGAAATGTGAAATGTGACAATACAGTATAACAATAGATATCATGACAATGCAGGACATTATTGGGTTGTGTAACGATATAGCATTAGGTCATGTGACGTACAGTACAACATTAGATAATGTGACAATACATTAGGTATTATGATAATACAGTACAATAGTGGATAATAATTTTAACAATACAACGTACACCTCTTGGACTCAGATGGTTTGTTTCGAAATCTGCAATGTGCGAAACATGTTGAAACCACAGCAATATCGGTAAATTACGTTTTCATTATCTTTCATATATTTTTTAAAGAAAATATTAATTCCTCTGTCTGGTTTTCTATCTGTCTGTTCTCTTCTATTTTATTCTTTCTTTTCTCTATTTTTCTTCTCCTTTTTCCTCCCCCGCCCTCTCAATCTGTTTTCGTCGACTGAGGACACTGTCACCTTGCATTTCCATTCCACTTTGTGTCGTCACTCATCTACTTACTTCTTTTGTGAGATCGAAGCCAGACGCGATGTGATAGTGTGTCTCCTTTCAGTTTTGGCGTCAGTTTTAAACTTGAAAATAGCTGCAACTATCCTTGAAAAAAATATTGCAAACCATG
>JAPXFY010000016.1:16602313-16604813 GCA_030674185.1 Monoplex corrugatus | reverse complement strand
GAAGAAGCAAAACATGAAGAGCATATCACCAGTCTCAATTCAATGCGTTAACAATATGAAAATGTGCAATAGCAAGAGGAAGACAACGAAAGTTTGTAATAAAAAAAAAATCCCAAGCCAAGCAACCTCAATATTGACATCAACATCATCAAACTAAAGTCAGTGACTGAGTTCAAATACGTCAGCAGCATTTTCACCAAACATGGAAGAATGAACAGGAATGCATAAATTTAACAACAAGGACTAAATGTAAGACAGGTCCAATGGAGCCTAATGCTACTATCCTTGAGTGATATGATATTCTGAAGTCTAAAAAAACGTATTCTGAACTTACCAGGTTGCCCTACTCGTAGAAAACCCCAACATCTCAATTTTAGACCAAAGCTAAGTTTGAATAATAAATCCCATCTTAGTGTCTTCACTCAGTTACCGGAGTTAAACCTGAACCCTGACCAAGCCTCTTGAATGTAACATCAAGAGATGCGTTGTTTGAGAAAAGCTGTCAATACGATCCGACAAGACAAGACATGATCTGTGTAACGCTGAGATGACAAAATGTGATGACGACAACAGCGGTCAACTATTACATTCAACAGCAGAGGGTCAGAAGGTTCGGGCACCTCACACGACCGCCAAAGAAAATATTGTCTTCACCTAATTGATAGACAGCTGAGCGTTTGGGCATTGACTGGGGAGGGGGTGGGATTACTGTCATTTAAGATGATTTTACACAGAATAGCTAGTTGTGTTGTGATTCAGACCTTTAATTATTTATTTATTTACGTTATATGTTTCTTTTTTGAAGATAAGATACACACATACCCATGTCATTTGCATGTAACCAAGATTGTTTCAGTGGTAGGCTGATAAAATACCAGTATAAAATATCGAGTAGGTAAAATAAATAGTCTAGGTAAGTCCTCAGAACCTGACCAGCTCATGGTTATGTGCAGGCTTAAGGCTTATACCACGATCACCATACGCATGGCTCCAGTGACGTTAGTGCATATGGAATTCGTTCCGAGCGCGGAGACGTCATCTTGAGAAACTGAAACTGAAACTGAAACTGAAACACGACCGCCAACATATCACACAGCCCACCTTTGACACAATTTGATTGATTGATTTGATTCAGTTTTACGTCAGCACCCAACCTCAGGTGATATGGCCGACGGGGATAACCATCCCAGGAAAATGGGGGCAATGGGGGACTTATCTAATCCTATACTGACACCACCAGAACAACAATGATGCTAAGATGGGACAGTGAGAAGGCCAGTTTTACTGTGGCGCACCCCGGGATCCGAACCCACAACCATTAGCATGTGAATCCGACGCTCAAACCAACTGAGCTACAGAGGCCCGCTGTTTGACACAACACGTGGATGATTGGTTTTAAGGGCGGAGGCTGACCAAGGAAGACCCAGATTGATAGCGTGAAGGAAACTCTGACCTGGCATGGCATCCCATCTGTTCAGGCCTTCCGACTCGCACAGACTTATGGCTGGTCATTCCCGCGAAGCCCACGGTGGTTTAAGCAGCAGAATAAAAAAAAAAAAAAAAAAAAAAAAAAAACGTGTAAAATGTTTTCTACAAATTCTTCAGGCAAAACTTCATTAAATATGAGTATCTGCTCCAAGGTGAGGGTTCATGGAAAGATACAGAAAGAAAGAGGTAGGTTTTTGTATCAAAACCAAGAGAGAGATAGAGTGAGAGGGAGGGAGGAACAAATTTTGTTTACGAGGTTGTGAAATAGACAATGTAAACTTTGTTTTGTTTTTAAACAATGTAGTAATACTTGACGCCTTCCTGGAGGGAGACACAGAGGGAAGCAGACAGACAGACAGACAGACAGACAGGCAGACAGACAGACAGACAGACAGACAGAAGGCATACATAGAATCTCGTTTTCCCCCTTATTGGAACATCAAAATCATCCATGTTTAGAATAATCAGACAGACAGACAAAACAAACAGACAGACAGACAGACAGACAGATGGCAGACACGGATTCTCGTTTTTCCCCACTTATTGGAACATCAAAATTATCCATGTTTAAAAGAGTGAGACAGACAGACACAGACACACAGACAGAGAGACAGACAGTCAGACAGACAAACAGATAGACAGAAGGCAAACAGAATCTCGTTTTTCCCCAGTTATTGGAACATCAAAATTATCCATGTTTAAAAGAGTGAGACAGACAGACAGACACAGACAGACAGACAGACAGACAAACAGATAGACAGACAGGCAGACAGATAGACAGAAGGCAGACATAGAATCTTGTTTTTCCCCAGTTATTGGAACATCAAAATTATCCATGTTTAAAAGAGTGAGACAGACAGACACAGACAGACAGACAGACAGACAGACAAACAGATAGACAGACAGGCAGAAGGCAGACATAGAATCTCGTTTTTCCCCAGTTATTGGAACATCAAAATTATCCATGTTTAAAAGAGTGAGACAGACAGACAGACAGACAAACAGACAGACA
>JAPXFY010000016.1:16564813-16567313 GCA_030674185.1 Monoplex corrugatus | reverse complement strand
TAAAAATGTCTAGCTTTGTTTTCTTTAGTTTCGTATTATTTTGTTTTATATTGTTCTGAAGGTGAGAGGGTTCGTTTGTAAGGTCACAATCGGGAAGCAATCTTCTTCAAGCAATAATTTTTGTACTAATATTTTCTTCTTAATCATTTGTATATGAAGAAGCAATGTGCTATGCTAACCTTCAAAGCTGACACAAGGATAACAGACAGGACACTCTCACGGATGCAGACACGCAGGATCCATTCTGAGACTTCTCTTTGTCTTCAGGTCGATCTTGGCTGGAAGGGAGAAGATGGTTTTTATTTTGTGTTGAACTGTGTTTTTAGGGTCGTGTGTATTAAGTTACGTATTGTGTATGCATAAGAAGAGCATCAATAAAAAAAAAGATATCAGGAAAAGACAAGCAACATGTATAGGACATTTTATGAGGAAAGAGAAATTAGAACACTTGGTCACAAAAGGAAAGCTGGAGGGAAAGAGAACACCAGGTAGACCCAGGGAGAAAATATTGGACGGACTCGCAGGGTGGCTTAGGACAGAGAGGGTGGGAGATGTATTTGCAGTGACAAGGGATAAATTTGTATGGAGTGCCATGATCGCCAACGCCATGTGACAGGGCACATGATGAGGATGATGATCACGACGACGACGACGACGACGACGACGGACGACGACGACGATGATGATGATGATGATATGCACCCGATAGCCATACTCTGGCATCCTCTAGTGCGACAAGACAGGCAGGAGGGATATCCAGTAACTGAAGGTGTACCCTGTGGAGGCTAGGATCTCGCACTGCTCCACCATGGAAGGACCTGAGCTGGTGAGCACCTTTCTTCTCTAATGTAAATGTCAACACTGATACGTGTCTTGTCTGTAAGTATTATGGCGTTAATTTATCAGGTGAATACAGAACATTTCTGGGTTGTTGGTTGTTTTTTTTCCTAATCTCACTGACACTTTTTCTCTCATTCTTTGTGTTTGTTAAGATCTATTGAACTGTGTGTTGTTACATGAAATGGAACACACTTCACTCAGACCTTGAAGGTCTGGTTTCTTCTTATAGTTGTTATTGCTGATATTTGTTGTTTTTGTTGCTATTTACATTCTCTTCTGACCTTGCACCTTCATCATCATCATCATCAGGTGCCCTGCCGCATGGCGTTGGCGACCATGGACTTCCAACCATCTCTATCTCTCGTTGCCCCTAGCATCTCCCCCACTTCCTCATCCCAGCCACTCCGCAAGTCCGTCCAGCATTCTCTCCCTGGGTCGACCCGGTGCTCTCCTTCCCTCCAGCTTTCCCGTTGTGACCAGGTGCTCCAAATCCCCCTTCCTCATAAAATGACCTATAAATGTTGCTTGTCTTTATCTAATCTTCCTTATGAGTGATCTACTTGTGCTTGCCTCCATCAAGACTGTCTCGTTTGTTTTCTTTGCTGTCCATGGAACTCTCAACATTCTTCTTGCACCTTAAAGGCATAGAACGATTAATCTGTTTTCTTCTGTATTTATTTTTTTTTTTTCCCCTTTCTTTTCTTTCTTTTTTCTTTCTTTCTTCTTTTAATCTATTTTGGCATCTATTCATTGTGTACAATTAGACAAGGAAAAACAAACAAACAAACAAACAAACAAACAAACAGAAAAAAACCCCAGCCGTATCTTGTAGCTTGGTTATTGTTGTTATTATTGTTATTGTTACCGCTGTTAATGTTCTAGTTTTCTGTTTTTGTCGCTATTCACATTGCCTTTTGGCTTTTAAATCATTTTTTGCGGCTTTCCATTTCTTTCGAGTTTAAATATCTTGTCTGCTTGTTTGTTTGACCCAGTTTTTAAATGTCACCTCCGCGTACTCTGTGTGTGTGTGGGAGTGCGGCAGGGGAAGAGAGCAAACTGATTTGTGAAATAAACGAGCAAATAAGAAATCTGCCATTATCAATTTTTTGTTTGTTCTTTGTCTTCTGTATGTTGTATGTTGTCAGATGTCTAAAAAGTTCCTCTTATGGTATGAATTGACATTATTTTTTGTTATTACATTGTTTGTTGATGTCTATTCATTGTTATAAAATGAATGAAAAAGAAAGGTGAAAAACAAACAGACACACAAACAAACAAACAAAAACAAACAAACAAACAAACAAACAAACAAACAAAACACAAGCAAATGAGAAAACAAGTAAAGAAACGAAGAAAACCAACTAAACAAAAAACCATAAGGTACAAAATGGCACACAAACAGATAGGTAGACACAGTCGGTGGATAATGCATAATTTTGAGACATTTGGGACTAAGCAATGCATTCAAGAAAAATTCTTCACACGTGGACAATTTCATATGCGCTCTACTCAAATCTGCCGACAATTATATGGAGGACGCCTTGAGTCTGCACAAAACTGTACGCGCTGGTAAGGTCTTCAAGGTCTTGAAATGGAACCCCTGAGGGGAGACAGGAATGATTGGTACATATATTATGGATGAACATCGATAGGCCAGTCT
>JAPXFY010000016.1:16557313-16562313 GCA_030674185.1 Monoplex corrugatus | reverse complement strand
GATTCAAGTTTCAAGATTCAAGATTCAAGATTCAAGATTCAAGTTTCAAGATTCAATATTCAAGATTCAAGATTCAAGATTCAGGATTTTTAATTGGCCTTTTCAAAACAGCAAGGAAATTTGGTCTGCAGTCTTGTCAAGGTCATATCATTTTACACACACACACACACACACACACACACACACACACACACACACACACACACACACACACACACACACACACACACACATACACACACGCACACACACACACACTCACACACACACACACACATTCACAGAAAGACAGACAGACAGACACATACACACACACGCTCACGGGCGCGCACACATACACACACACACACGCATGCACATGCGATCATATGTGTGAAGACAAACACAAAATTTTCACATCGAAGTAAGTAAATAAAAACCTTTGATTAATTAACCCACCCCCCTCCCGACGTACATACACACCCTAACCCCATGTAGGCATGCATAGTTAACAATCATCCCTCGTACACATACGCCCCTCCCCCCTCCCCCACCGGTACATTCAGCCGATTGTTACACACAGACTTACAGAAATAATAATAATTTAATAATAACTACAATATTTTATACAGCGCAAAATCTTGATAAAAATCAAATCTAAGCGCTGCACAGACACACACGCACGCACGCACACACATGCACGCACACACACACATACACACACACACACACACACACACACACACACACACACACACACACTCACCACACACACACACACATGGCTATAAATGGGGAGAAAGAATAAAAGCAATGGAACATTATACAGAGCATATTATATACAATTATGTATTACAATGTGATTCTCCTCCGAGTGGAGACAGGCTGCAGAGGGGGTTGAGTGAGGTCACGACAAAATCACTGTAAAACACCACACACACACTTTTGCTGCCTGCTGGCGCGACATCTACTCACGATGAAAAATGATCCAATCATCGCAAGATTCAAAGACTTCCCCCATCCCTCGGCAACACAGGCGATAACCACAGACAAAGCTAACTATGGACGTGAATAAACAAATTAAATAAAACAAAAATTTGCTAAAAGCATGTGAGAAGAGTGGCAGAATGGTTCAGACGTTCGCCCGACAGTAACTGAACTGGAGGTTCCAGGTTCCAGGTTCCAGGTTCCACGATGAGGCCTCGACTTTTCTCCTCAGTTTGACCAGAAACTTTGAACTGAACGTCTAGTCCTTTGGAAGGGGACGAAAAACGAGTCGGACACGTGTGCCCTCTGGCCTGTGCACACTAAAGATTCACAGCTGTTGAAAATCGTGAGGAGCAGGGCATTCGCCTGGTTGGCGCGGTATAAAACACTGGAGTGATGGGTTGATTTCCAAGGTCCCACCCCTTGAAGGCCACTTAGCTTTCTTACTTTGGTACATAAATAAATAAATAATAAATAAATAAATAAATAAACAATGGGTGGCGCTGCACTAGCTCTCAAAAGGGAGAACAACCTGAGCTTCGCATGAAAAATCCACTCTGACAAAAGAAATGAATATGTGACCTCCCAGCACGAAATCAGTCTAAACTAGCGTTTTGGGTATTTTGAGATATACATATCACTGGTAAGTGTACATTCTGCTGATTATTTTGGTACTTGAATGAAGCTTGAACTAAAAAAAAATGTAGATGTTATGTATGTTTAAAGTCATTAAGTTGTATGACGGCCATTTTGAGAAAACGGCCTCTAAAGCTTTTATTACTCTCCAACAAATAAAAAAAAATTCTTTATTTGGTGGCTTTGACATGGTTTGTTTCTAAGTTTAGCTGTCATTATCCGAAAGGTGCACCAAAGAGCTCTCTGTCAGTATATTACATGTGGGGGTCTGTACAGGTTACGGTTCACAGTAAGAGACAAAAAGAGGTACTTTTTGTAAGAAATTGCGTTCTTTCTGCTACGATCACGATCAGTGCATTAAAATACCATTTTAAATTGATTAATGATATTTAAAAAAAAAAAAATGTTATGTGGGGGATAAATTATATATAGTCCACAGAAATCAATTTTGAGAAAAAGTCAAAACGCCTCAGATAGACCCCCAGTCTCCTTTTCAGCTCCTAGTGCTGTTCGACTGACTGCGAGTTAAGACTGTTGTGGGAAGTCACATAATGAATATGAGTATGAATATACGGCGATGAAGACTGAACCTCCGAGACAATAGCGTGTCCACCGGGAATCGCGAGTACCAAAGCAAACAGACATGCTGGTATTGACACAGGGCCGTTCAGTCATCCGATGATGAAAGGCCAGTCCGGGGCACACTGCAATTACGGCAAGCTAGGCTGTAATTAGAAATAACAATGATCACATGTTCGTCCGTGATGTTCCGATGGAAACAATACATGACAGCTTGATATAACAGATTTAAATGCTCACTAGAAGCACTGTTGTTGATATTATACAAATTGATATACGTTTACATAGAGAAGGATCACGCGATTGCATAGTTATCAAAATTGATTGTTATACTTCATTTCTCAGCAGCAGTTACAACAACGTAACAATTTAGGCTTTTGGAGTGAAGCTTATCCAAGAGACGTGGTTTCCTACTTCTGATGGGTTCAGAGGCGAGTGAGTTTCGTAGGTGTAGCAAAGAGAGACAAAGCTAGCTAAAACGAACCAATCAAGCAAGCAGGTTTCTTTCAGTCGTCTTTCGCGAGCAAAGCTAGCGGCTACGTTAGCGAAACGTAGCGGTCTCGAGAGGTGCTAGCCAACAATTTCAAGATGGCGACCGTGTGTGCATCAGGATTCCCATCTTCGTCCTCTGTTGCTGACGTAATTACATTTGCCGCAAAACTGATTATGATGTTTGTCGGTACTGAAGAGACATCAGGCAAAGGTTCGTCGGCAATTTTACTCAGAATAAGCAATTTAACATGTTTTTTTTTCATGCGTTCTGCCTTCTTGGATTTGCTGGTGTGTGTGTGTGTATGTGTGTGTGTGTGTGTGTGTGTGTGTGTGTGTGTGTGTGTGTGTGTGTGTGTGTGTGTGTGTGTGTTTGTAGGAATATTAGAGAGAAAGAGAGAGAGAGAGAAAGAGAGAGAAGAGAGATAGATAGATAGAGAGCGAGAGCTCTGGAAGAGTGAAAACTGATAAAAGTGTAACGCCTCGTCTTCAAAGATGGACGGTAATGGGGGAAGTGCGGATGACAACAGGGGGTAGAGAGGCGGAAAAACAGACAAAATTATCTTCTAATTGAAGGCTTCACCAGGTGAGAAGGTGCAAGGATGTAGGTTACATGGGGGTTAGGTCCATGGAGGTAGGGATGAATGGGAGCTAGTCAGGGAGGGGGGGGGGA
The DNA here is from genome assembly GCA_030674185.1 of Monoplex corrugatus. Taxonomy (NCBI): domain Eukaryota; kingdom Metazoa; phylum Mollusca; class Gastropoda; order Littorinimorpha; family Ranellidae; genus Monoplex; species Monoplex corrugatus. Next base: position 16,558,970 of record JAPXFY010000016.1, on the reverse strand, counting down.
TGCCATTCCAACACAGGTGAGAATCTTTGATACCTTTTCGTGCCATAACGGGTGTTCAGCAACAACTCCTTTTTCGGTTCGCTAATGTACAGCCAGAGGAAGCAGGACTGTGTTGACTCTTCTTGCATTAACACTTTGACTCCTGCGCCTTACCCACCAACCGCAAAAAAAACTTAATCCTTTGATTTCCTCACCCTCTCCACCAGCTTCCTGCAGAATCAAAGGTCTACATTTTTGCTTGGCTAGCATGGTTGACAATGCAGGATGCTGGTGGACAGGGTGCAGGAGTCAAAGAGTTAATTCAGCAACAACACCATTTTGACCTTGCCAGAGGACATCTAGGAGAAGCAGAAAACGGAAAGAATGGGTAGCTGCGGGGTCTCAACTGATGCGGGAAGAGGGAATCGTGTGGGCGTGAATCATGTTGGTAAGAGGTGGTGGGGGCCCGGGGGGGGGGGGGGGGGGGATCAAATGGTAACGGGAATGGCAGTATGTTCACAAGTGAGAAGTCTCCATTAATTTGTTTCAGTGTGTGGTCCGAGAGACAATTTACTGAACATGTTGTGCTAACCTCCTCAACACGTCACAGCTTGATCTTACATGTAATTGATATTCTGCACAGAGGGAGCAGCTGTATCTAAATACTGAATCACAAAGAGACTTGTGTAAAATTCACTATGTTCTCTTTCTGTGTCTCTGTCTGTGTCTGTGTCTGTCTCTGCCTGTCTGTCTGTGTGCCTGCATGTCTGTCTGTCTGTCTGTTTGTAAGTCTGCCTGTTTGTTTGTCTGTGTGCCCGTCTGTCTGTTTGTCTGTCTGTCCTAGGCCCTTTCTATGTGTATGCCTGCACTCTTCTTTATCTTCATTGCAACAATGCTGACTGACGCATGAAGAGACTTTGTATATCTAGCTCTGCACAGAGAACTCTTTAACCAGCGGTGTGTCTTGGGCGACGCCGTTCTCACAATGAAATGTGTTTTTGCAGATGGCCACGCTCTCACAAGAGAATACACAAGAAAGTGAGTGGAGAAGCTTACGTTCGTTCTCAGGGATAGTAGGTCTTTATGGCAGCAAAAGGCAGAAGAATATTGATGTAGCCGATAATCCACCATTAACCCTTTGACTTCTACACCATATCCACACACTGCAAAAACTTAATCTTTTGACTAATTCACCGTATCCACCAGCTTCTTACAATAAGCTGATGGATAGGGTGAAGGAGTCAAAAGGTTAGGTTTTTGCTTTGCTAGCATGGTTGACAATGCAGAATGCTGGTGGACAGGGTGCGGGAGTCAAAGGGTTAAATGAAAGGAAAGCTAAGCCCTATAATTGATCAGATGGGCATGGTATTCAGATGGATAAACGTCAAAGTTTTAATCAGGAGGTCCTGGGTTCGATCCACCTAGACACCACCGACCGGTGGATAAAAGCTGAAGATCATTCCGATTTCCCAGGCCAACATGTGTGTACAAACCTGCCAGTGCTTGAATCCTCTTAATTTGTATACGCATGGAGAATGACAAATATGCACATTAAAGATCTGTAAGTTATATCAGTTGCTGGTTTATGTTATATCAGTTGCTGGCTTATGGAAACATGAAATTATCTATCTATCTATCTATCATCTATATACATGTGCGGTATATACAGGTATGGTTC
>JAPXFY010000016.1:16532313-16554813 GCA_030674185.1 Monoplex corrugatus | reverse complement strand
GTGTGTGTGTGTGTGTGTGTGTACATGTATGTGTGTGTGTGTGGAGAAAGAGGGAAAGGCAGAGAGAAAGACAATTTAACAGAAAGACATAGAGACAGACAATCAGTAGACAGACAGATAGACAAACAACTAAATCAATCAATCAATAGACAGACAGACAGACAGGCAGATAGATAGATATCAACTCATCTATGTATGTGTGGCTCACAAGAGATGTTAAATATCACACACACACATACACACACAGACACACACACAGACACACACACACACACACACACACGCACATACACACACGCAACACACACACACACACACACACACACACACACACACACACACACACACACACACACACGCAAGCAATGTCAAATTTGACACCAGACAAAGAAATATGACCAACACAGCTGAAAGCTACTTTCCCAGTTGGTAGGCCATTAGCGGCGTTTTCATGTCAACTACTATCCCAGCAGTTGAGCAAGACTTTGCCAGCCAGCTGTATCCCTAAAGTGAGCAACAGGAGACTGTGATCCATTGTATCCTGTCACCAGCAGACCACATCACAGCTTGATCCTAACTGATTGTCTGGCCTGCCAATGAAAGGGTGTGGTGTGTGAGGAGGGTGGTGCGGTGCTCTGGGTGAAAGGGGAGCGGAAGTTAGGGAGCAGTTAAAGTTGGAATGACAAAAGAAGCTGTGTTGATAGTGTCTGTCTTCTGTCTCGATGTCTGTCTGTCTACCTGTCAACCTGTCTGTCTCTGCTACTTTGTCTGTGTCCATTTGTCTATGTGTCTGTCTCTGTCTCTGTGTGTCTGTCTGTCTGCCTCTCAGTCTCTGTCTCTCTGTCTGTATATTTCTCTCTCTGTCTGTCTGTCTCTCTCTGTCTCTGGCTCTCTGTCTGTCTGTCTCTCTATCTGTCTCTGTTTCTGTCTGTCTGTCTTTCCACACACACAGACATACACACTCACACACACACATAATTATATATATATATGTACATACGTGTGTGTGTGTTTGTTTTGTGTGTGTGTGTGTGTGTGTGTGTGTGTGTGTGTGTGTGTGTGCGTGCTCGCACGTGTGTGTGTGTGTGGAAAGAGAGAAAGAAAGAGAGGCAGAGGGAAAGACAGTTTAACAAACAAACAGACAGACAGGCAGACAATCAGTAGACAGACAGATAGAGAACTAAATTGATCGATCAGTAGAAGGACGGACAGACAGACAGGCAAACAGATAGGCTGATATCAACTTATCTATGTTGTCTGGAGATGTTACTGGGTATCAGACACACACACACACACACACACACACACACACACACACACACACACACACACACACACACGCACATACACACACGCACACACACACATTCACACACATACAAGCACACACACACACACACACACACACACACACACACACACACACACACACACACACACACACACACACACACTATCAAAATTTTGACACGGGACAAAGAAACATGACCAAGACAGCTGAAAGCTACTTTCCCAGTTGCTAGCCCATTAGCGGCGTTTTCATGTCAACTACTATCCCAGCAGTTGAGCAAGGCTTTGCCAACCAGCTGTATCCCTAAAGTGAGCAACAGGAGACTGTAATCCATTGTATCCTGTCACCAGCAGACCACATCACAGCTTGATCCTAACTGATTGTCTGGCCTGCCAATGAAAGGGTGTGGTGTGTGAGGAGGGTGGTGCGGTGCTCTGGGTGAAAGGGGAGAGAAAGTTAGGGAGCAGTTAAAGTTGGAATGACAAAAGAAGATGTGTTGATAGTGTCTGTCTGTCTGTCTCTGCTTCTCTGTCTGTGTCTGTCTGTCTGTCTGTCTGTCTATGCTTCTCTGTCTCTGTCTGTTCATTTATCTGTCTGTCTCTGTCTGCAGTTAAAGTTGGAATGGCAAAAGAAGCTGTGTTGATAGTGTGTGTCTGTCTCGCTGTCTGTCTGTCTACCTGTCAACCTGTCTGTCTGTCTCTGCTACTTTGTCTGTGTCCATTTGTCTATGTGTCTGTCTCTGTCTCTGCGTGTCTGTCTGCCTCTCAGTCTCTGTCTCTCTGTCTGTATATTTCTCTCTCTGTCTGTCTGTCTCTCTCTGTCTCTGGCTCTCTGTCTGTCTGTCTCTCTGTCTGTCTCTGTTTCTGTCTGTCTGTCTTTCCACACACACAGACATACACACACACACACATAATTATATATGTATATGTATATACGTGTGTGTGTGTTTGTTTTGTGTTGTGTGTGTGTGTGTGTGTGTGTGTGTGTGTGTGTGTGTGTGTGTGTGTGTGTGTGTGCACTCGCACGTGTGTGTGTGTGTGTGGAAAGAGACAAAGAAAGAGAGGCTCAGGGAAAGACAGTTTGACAAACAAACATACAGACAGGCAGACAATCAGTAGACAGACAAAGAACTAAATTGATCGATCAGTAGACGGACGGACAGAAAGACAGGCAAACAGATAGGCTGATATCAACTTATCTATGTTGTCTGGAGATGTTACTGGGTATCAGACACACACACACACACACACACACACGAACACACACACGCACATACGCACACACATACACGCACATACACACACACACACACACACACACACACACACACACACACACACACAATATCAAAATTTTGAAACATGACCAACACAGCTGAAAGCTACTTTCCCAGTTGCTAGCCCATTAGCGGCGTTTTCATGTCAACTACTATCCAGCAGTTGAGCAAGGCTTTGCCAGCCAGCTGTATCCCTAAAGTGAGCAACAGGAGACTGTAATCCATTGTATCCTGTCACCAGCAGACCACATCACAGCTTGATCCTAACTGATTGTCTGGCCTGCCAATGAAAGGGTGTGGTGTGTGAGGAGGGTGTTGCGGTGCTCTGGGTGAAAGGGGAGAGGAAGTTAGGGAGCAGTTAAAGTTGGAATGACAAAAGAAGCTGTGTTGATAGTGTCTGTCTGTCTGTCTGTCTGTCTGCCTGTCTGTTTGTCTGCCTCTGTCTGTCTGTAGCTCTCTCTCTCTCTCTCCCCCCCCCTCTCTCTCTCTGTATTTGTGTGTGTGTGCATAGATCTATATGGTATATGTCTGTGTCTCTGTCTATCTGTATGTCTGTAGCTCTCTGTCTCTCTTTCTCTGTCTCTGTCTCTCTCTTTCTCTGTCTCTCTCGCTCTCTTTCTCTGTCTCTCTTGCTCTCTTTCTCTGTCTCTGGCTGGCTGTCTCTCTGTTTGTCTCTCTGTCTCTCCCTGTCTGTCATTCTGTCTGTTTGTCTCTGTCTCTGTCTGTCTGTCTGTCCTCTATCTGTCTGTTTGTCTGTCTGTCTGTCTGTCTGTCTCTCTCTCTCTCTCTCCATACTTACCATCACTAGAGTTCCTCTCAGAGGTACTGTTTTTCGTCTGTTAAATAATGCTGATATCAATTCAGTCAATATTCTAGGTTGCTTTAGATACAAAAGGTGAACCACAAAGTGAACAGGCATGATAGTCAAGACGGTAAGCGTCGGGTTTTCCATTGTCCTGGGTTCAAATCCGCCTGGACATTTCTGCTTGCTGGGGTAAATGATGGATATGTTCCTGATGTGCCAGATCCACGTGTGTGCAGACTTATCGAGTGCTTAGACCCCCTTCGTGTACATATGCATGCAGAATATCAAATATGCATACTAGCAGTCCTGTAAGTTACATCAGTATCTGGCTTATGGAAACGGAATATATATTATGGAAACTATGTAACATCATACCGTCTGTCTGTCTGTCTGTCTGTCTATCTGTCTGTTTCCGTTTCTCTGTCTCAATCCATGTCTTTGTCTTTGTCTGTCTCTCTGTGTATCTGTCTGTCTGTCTGTCTCTGTTTCTGTCTCTTTGTTTTGTGAGCAAAACAAAGTGCATGCACAAAGGCTGGAAAAATTAAGGTTTTAAGAAAATAATTGATAACAATTATGAAAAAAGGCCTGTTTCAATTTACGACTATATCAATCTGGCTCTTTTCCCATTAACACTGATTGATGTTCAGTGCTTACTTCCCTGCCTTCATCCAGTCCTTTCTTCCTGCTGTATCTCCTCCATTTTCTCTTACCACCCCCCCCCCCCACCCTTCGCCAAGCAGTAGTAGTGTAATAAAAGCCACGAGCCGGTGTTGGGAAGGGCAAATTAACCCCAGCGATTAAATCAACACACAAACCCCCTGGCGTGGTCTTCACCAGGGGCTCTGTTTTCACAAGGTCAATAAACGTTCCCTGACACCGGTCAATAATTGTCACCTTGCTACCACCACGCTTTAGCTCCCTATAGGCAGACGGTGGGTGGGTGGGTAAAAGGGGAGCTTAGGGTGGAGAGGGGCAGTGGAAGGGTGTGGGGGAGGGAGGGATAGACGAGGGGGATGGAGAGCTGGAAGCAGACAGAAGATTGATAGGGATGGTGGTGATGGTGGCTCCAGGGATGTAGGAGGGCACTGAGGGATAAGTCCTGTCAATTTAGCGACAGTAAGCTGGAAATAGCGGCGGAACATACTGTGTGCTTTCCTTTTTGTCTTTTCTGGGATCTAGGTGACTGAATGATCCATGGAATGACATGCTAGGAGAAATGGCTCAAGACGGAAACTATTGGTAATTTAATCAGATTGTGTGTATTGATTGTGGTGGTGGTGGTGGTGGTGGTGATGTGTGTGTGTGTGTGTGTGTGTGTGTGTGTGTGTGTGTGTGTGTTTGGGTGGGTGAGTACGAGTTTGGGGGAGGGGGGCGGTGCGTGTGAGTGAGTAAGTGTGTGTGTGTGTGTATGTGTGTGTGTGTGTGTGTGTATAATAATAATAATAATAGTAATAATAATAATAATAATAATAATAATAATAATATAATAATAATCTTGATTATAATAAAAAAATTATTGTTATTCTAATTATGATTGTTACTACAGATACTACTGCTACTACAACTACTACTACTACTACTGCTGCTGCTGCTACTACTAATACTTCTATTACTACTGCTATTACTAAAAAATAATAACGAACGCAATTCCCAAATATAATGCAGCAATTGTTACTTCTTCGTGAAACGAGCCTGTGTGCACATCTTTCCGCGTTATTGCCTTGCTCTGCATTACAAAAAATCAAAGTGATTTTAGTTTGCAAATGTATGCTGCCTCCCGAGGAGAGAGAGAAAGAGAGAGAGAGAGAGAGAGAGAGAGAGAGAGAGAGAGAGAGAGAGAGAGAGTGTGTGTGTGTGTGTGGGTGGGTGGGTGGGTGAGACAGAACAGCAGCACATCATACGAAGGTGACAAATCCATTCAAAACGGCTGAAGCACGAGTCAAGGGCAAGGGGGAATACTCTCCCCCCCGAAAAAATGAAAGATCACAGAGAGTGAACGAAATTTGCCTCGATGTTTTATAAAGATGGAACAATCACTTTCTAATGAGAAGTCCAAGAAAAATAAAACATTCACTTTAATTCCCTTTGATATTGAATTGAATTGCAAATACTGAGATAATTTCATAATTCAAAAAAATACTGTGTATGATGGTCTTGAGAAGGGAAAAAAGTAAAAAGGAAACAAACAAATCCAAAATTAATGCCTTATCAATCGTGTGTATCATTCAGACCTAAATGAAGAGATGAGGGGGAACGAAAATGGACAAACTAAAGAAAAAGATACTTGATTGAACTATTGGTTCATCAGTTTCTTTTTGGTTCTTTGATTCAGTTCTGTGTAACCTTTTTTTTTTTCAATCCCAATTTCTACATCAATTTACTGGCAACAGACCTTTTGGATAATTTTTCACAATACTATAATGATGGCCAGCCAGCCTGGTCAAAGAATTGGGAGTTGATTGAAAGGATTCCAGTGATTTCATTTTAATTAGTATGGTGGACTCTGCCAAGGGGTCTGCCAAGGCGAACAATATCAACGAATAGGCTAGAGCATAACTATAGAAGAACATTGTATGCTGTCATAGGAGATAACTCGAAGGTTTACAGAAATAAGAAAAATAAATACAGCAGAATAAAATGCAATAAAAAAAGGGAAAAAGGAATAATAAAAAAAAGAAGAACGTTAGTTGTTCTTCTGGTGCAAACATGGCATGGTAACTTATTCTGCTTAAAACGCATGAGTTGGCGTTATCTTGATAATCTCTCTGTCTTTTGTCTTTCTCTCTGTCTCTGTCTCTCTCTGTTTTTGTCTGTCTGTCTGTCTGCTTGTCTTCTTCCTCTCTTTCTGATTTTCTCTCTCTCTCTCTCTCTCTCTCTCTCTCTCTCTCAGGTGCATCATGAAATGTGCTCTCTTGATTCCTGTTTCTCTCTGCCTCTTGTCTCTTTTTGTCTCTCTGTCTCTTCCTCTGTTTCTATCTCCATTCTGTCTGTCTGTCTGTATGTCTTTCTCTGTTCTCTGTCTCTGTCTGTCTGTCTGTCTCTGTCTCTCTCTCTGTGTCTGTCTCTCTCTCTGTCTCACTCTCTCAGGCGCATCATGAGTGGTGTGTCTATCTGTCTCTGTCTGTCTTTTTTTCTCTCTTTTCTCTCTTTTCTCTCTCTCTGTCTTTCTTTCTCTTTCTTTCTCTCTCAATCTCTCTTGATTCTCTGTTTCCTCTGCCTCTTGTCTCTTTTTGTCTCTCTGTTCTCTGTCTACCTCTGTCTGCCTGTTTCTGTCTCTGTTTCTGTCTGTCTGTCTGTCTGAATTCTCTCTCTCTTCTCTCTCTCTCTCTCTCTTTCTCTCTCTCTCTCTTTCTCTTTCTTTCTCTCTTTCTCTCTCTCTCTCTCTCTCTCTCTCTCTCTCTCTCTCTCTCTCTCTCTCTCTCTCTCTCTCTCTCTCACGCGATCACGAAATGTGCACCATACAATTCTAGCTAGTACAGTAAAAACAAAACCCCAGACAGCAAGTTTTCAGAGGCTTTATGGGCAAACACGACAAAAGCCAAGGGATCGGTGGACAAACAGCTTCATTAATCAGCGTGCGATGACGCGAGGGAGGGTTGGGAGTGGTGTGGAGTTTGGGGGGGGGGAGGGGGGGGGCGTTGACATGCGATTATCATCAGTGTCAGCATAAAAGGCTTGCACGTGCGACACACGCGCTCATTCATGCACACGAGGTATTCAATGTTCCAAGGCTTCCAGCTGGCGTCACTTTAAAAAATCGAATGCGTTGGATTGATTGTTTTGTTTGTTCGTTTTTGTTTATTGCATTTTTAAAAAAAAATTTCTACCCAGTCTGCTTCTGCCACATTTAATGGAATTGATTTCGCGCTGCACTGTTCAGGTTCAAACTCATTTTCATTTAGTGGGAGTTCTATTTCAGGAAGCCCGTAAGAGCTGGCAATATTTCATCACCATTTTTGTCACCCACCAGAGGAGGTACTGTGCTGCTGTTGAGCAGCAGTGCCAGTTTTAGTTCAACAAACGCAAGATGATGCTGCCAGCTATTTCACCATGAAAGATACATGACTACTTGACGAAACTTGAAAGGATGGGGTGATGGCCTGAAAATTCTCTTTTTCTCTCTCACTCTTTCTCCCTCTCTCTGTCTCTCTCTCTCTTTCACTCGCTCTCTCTCTCTCTTTCTCTCTCTCTCTAACACACATCTCTCTCAGTCTTTCTCTCTCTCAATCTCTCTGCCTCTCTCTGTGTGTCTATCTGTCTCTGTCTCTGTCTTTTTTTTTCTCTCTCTCAGTCTTTCTTTCTCTTTCTTTCTCTCTCAATCTCTCTTCCTGTCTGTCTGTCTCTTTCTCTCTCTCTCTCTGTCTCTGAGTACACTACTAAAGACAGGAAGCGATCAGTCACAGAGCCAGATTCAACATATATCTCCCTCATAAAGAGAATGTCACCAAGTCTTTCAGCAACAGTCACCAACAACCATCAACACCAAAAATCAAACTCATTTTCATTCAGTGGGAGTTCTATTTACAGGAAGCCAATAGGAGCTGCCAATATTTCATCAATATTTGGTCACCCATCAGAGGAGGTACTGCGTTGCTGTTCTGCAGGGCTTGTTTTGATTCAAGAAACGCAAGATGCTGCCAAGTGATGGCAGGAAATGATCAATCACGGAGCCAGAGTCAACGGATATCTAACTCGTAAAGAGACTGCCATCACGTCTTACAACAACAGTACCGAAGAACCATTGTTATTGCTATTCTTGTTTAAAGCCCAGCCGACTGCGTAAAGCCATACCAGGGTTTATTCAACAGGGGAAAAAAAGAAAATTAAGTACACATATCAGTGCATCCGAGCACATAGTCTACTGGCATGTCCCCCTGTCCGGCCAATTTATCGCACAGAGGATTTAAAAAACACACTTGAATACAAATTTAAGTACACATATACAAAAACAGGCACAACTTACCTAAAATTGCTTCCACATATCTCACCTACCAAGATCCCAAAATGCATTCAATATATGTATCCAACTATCAATCCTAAAAAAAAGTAAGACTTTATCGAACACATACAGGTAAATGGACCAGCAAGGCAGAAAATAATAGGAAGAAATGACAGAAACAAAGGAATAAGGCAGAAACAAAGAGACTGAGAGAAAAGAGGACATTTTTGGCACAGAATTTCCAGAAGATGGGGATAGTATTTATTTTGAAAGAGCCCCCGTCGTCTCCACGGGGAGTACCGAAGAACCATGGACATCAAAGTTCGTTTTCATTTGCGCTTCCTCACCCCAGATAAGTTCAAACCAAGATCTTTACCGAAGAACAATCAACACCAAAGATCTTGATTTGAACTTATCTGGGGCAAGGATGCCGCAGAAGAAACTGAACTTGAGGTCGTTATGACATCAGAATATGAAGAGACACAGAATCTGGGACAATGTTTACAAAATAATAATGATTTTACCATAACTTTGGATGGTTAGCATGGTCCTGTGGAGTCATTTTTTTCAGATGGTGGCTGTATAACAGGGTTATGTGATATCAACCAAGCCTGAGATACAAACACTGATGATACTGGTAAACAAATGTGGGCAATGACATAGAACAGACTTGATTATGTGGGCCATGTCTTTCCACTAATATCATGGAGTACTCAACGCCAGAAAGGAATCAGTTGAGGCTAAAACGTCCTGCGAATATTTTTACTGGAATATTTAGATTTCAACCCACAATTTCATACATTAGTCTACCGCATTAGCTACTTCACCATGGTGATAACTTAGCACATGCATACTTAACTAAACTTGAAAGGTGGGCTGATGGCTTGAACATTCTCTCTCTCTCTCTCTCTCTCTCTTAGTCTGTCTGTCTGTCTGTCTCTGTCTCTCTCTCTCTCTCTGTCTGCCTGTATGTCTGTCTCTCTCTTAGTCTGGATGTCTCTGTCTCTCTATCTGTTTCTGTCGCTTTATCTGTCTCTCTCTGTCTCTGTCTCTATCACACACACACACACACACACACACACACACACACACACACACACAACACACACACAGACAGACAGACAGACAGACACACACACACACACACACACACACACACACACACACACACACACACACACACACAGAGTTTCGTAAAAAGCATACAAGACAGGAATGAAACAACAGGTTTTCACAGTCACAAACTCTTCATCATGTCTTATGTGCATAGCAATTATTCAGAAGGCCTTCAACAAAGCAGATGGGACAGTAAAATGGACACAAGAAACCCCAGTATATTATTATCGTCACAACACATCACAGCATATCTGTTTGACCTGGTAACCTACCCAAGGGTTTAGGTTTTGAGACACTTCCTTTTTTTTATCTTTTTTTTTTTTTTTACTCGAGATTTGATATATCGAGTTCCATTCCAACCTCATCATCATCATCAGGTGCCTTGCCGCATGGCGTTGGCCTTCATGGACTTCCATCAGTCTCTATCTGTCGTTGCCCCTAGCATCTCCCCCACCCTCCTCAAGCCCAGCCACTCAGCAAGTCCGTCCAGCATTTTCTCCCTGGGTCTACCTAGTGCTCTCTTTCCCTCCAGCTTTCCCATTGTGACCAGGTGTTCCATTCCAGCCTGTGACATCAAAATATGGCCGGTTCACTGCCCATGTTAATGTTTCCATCATTCTGGTAGTGTCATATCATGGCAGCTTAGTGTTTCATAGTTCCCTCTCTCCATCCTTCCATTATTTCAAGACCTTACCATCGCTTAAAGTTTTGCACAGGATCAGGAGTCTACCAGATAATTTCTGGCAGATCTAAGTCAAGCGTATATGGAATTGTCTGACTGGGATTCCGAATCCATCTTGAACAAACTCCAAACTCCTACCTTAGGGAGTGAGAAAAATGGGGAAGCAGATGTTCAATACCTGACCAAGCAGATTTTTTTTTATCTCCCCAATCCACTAAGCCTTCCAGAGTGGTTTGGGCGCTCGTCTTTTAGATGTATTGATAAACCAATACCTCACATGCTACATGCGCTTAGGGCACATTACAGATTCCACAGCGAGAATAGAGTTGTCACTGGCAAAGTTCTATAGCAAAATCAACTTTCACAGTTAAGAATAATTACAGACACGTACACAGGGGAGGAAAAAATGGAAAGAAAGAAAAAACAAAAAACAAAAACAAAACAAAACAAAAACAAACAAAACAACGTGCGGCACTGTACTATGGTGACGTTCTTGCCCAAAAATCAATAATCCAATCCAATCTATTCCGTTCCAATCCACGGATGGGACCTGAAGGGAAGTGGGAAGGTACAGAATGCTTTAAAGTTTGAGTCATAAAGGAACCTGAGTTGACAGTCATTTGTCTGTCTGTCTGTCTCCCTCCCTTCCTCCTCCTCCTCTCTCTCTGTCTCTGTCTCTGTCTCTGTCTCTCTCTTTCTGTGTCCTCTCTGTCATTGTTGTATCACTCACCCCTTTCTTTCTGTTGCTTTTTTTTTCAAATCACTCACCCCTTTCTTTCTGTTGCTTTTTTTTTTTCAAATCACTCACCCCTTTCTTTCTGTTGCTTTTTTGTTTTTCAAATCACTCACCCCCTTTGTTTTTTTTTTTCAATCACTCACCCCTTTCTTTCTGTTTTTTTTTTTTTTCAAATCACTCACCCCTTTCTTTCTGGTTTTTTTTTGTTTTTCAAATCACTCACCCCTTTCTTTCTGGTTTTTTTTTTTCAAATCACTCACCCCTTTCTTTCTGTTTTTTTTTTTTTCAAATCACTCACCCCTTTCTTTCTGTTGCTTTTTTTTTTTCAAATCACTCACCCCTTTCTTTCTGTTGCTGTTTGATTTTTCAAATCACGTATCCCTTTCTTTCTGTTGCTGTTCTTTTTCAAATCACTCATCCCTTTCTTTCTGTTGCTGTTCTTTTTCAAATCACTCATCCCTTTCTTTCTGTTGCTGTTCTTTTTCAAATCACTCATCCCTTTCTTTCTGTTGCTGTTCTTTTTCAAATCACTCATCCCTTTCTTTCTGTTGCTGTTTGTTTTTCAAATCACTGTATCCCTTTCTTTCTGTTGCTGTTCTTTTTCAAATCACGTATCCCTTTCTTTCTATTGCTGTTCTTTTTCAAATCACGTATCCCTTTCTTTCTGTTGCTGTTCTTTTTCAAATCACTCATCCCTTTCTTTCTCTTACTTTTTTTTCAAATCTCTCACCCCTTTCTTTCTGTTGCTGTTTTTTTTTTTCAAATCACTCACCCCTTTCTTTCTGTTGCTGTTTTTTTGTTCAAATCACTCACCCCTTTCTTTCTGTTGCTATTTTTTTTCAATTCATTCACCCCTTTCTTTCTGTTGCTGTTTTTTTTCTTCAAATCACTCATATCTTTCTTTCTATTGCTATGTTTTTCAAATCACTCATTCCTTTCTTTCTGTTGCTGTTTTTTTTCCAAATTACTCACCCCTTTCTTTCTGTTGCTGTTATTTTGTTTCAAATCACTCACCCCTTTCTTTCTATAGCTGATTTTTCTTCAAATCACTCACCCATTTCTTTCTGTTGCTGGTTTTTTCAAATCACTCCTCCCTTTCTTTCTTTGTCGTTTTTTCCAAATCACTCACCCCTTTCTTTCTGTTGCTGTTCTCTCTTTTTCAAATCACTCATTCCTTTCTTTCTGTTGCTTTTTTTTTCCAAATTACTCACCCCTTTCTTTCTGTTGCTGTTTTTGTTTTCAAATCATTCATATCTTTCTTTCTATAGGTGTTTATTTTTCAAATCACTCACCCCTTTCTTTCTGTTGTCGTTTTTTTCCAAATCACTCACCCCTTTCTTTCTGTTGCTGTTCTTTCTTTTTCAAATCACTCATTCCTTTCTTTCTGTTGCTGTTTTTTTTAAAAATCACTCACCTCTTTCTTTCTGTTGCTGTTCTTTCTTTTTCAAATCACTCATTCCTTTCTTTCTGTTGCTGTTTTTGTTTTCAAATCACTCACCACTTTCTTTCTGTTGCTGTTTTTGTTTTCAAATCACTCACCCCTTTCTTTCTGTTGCTGTTTTTGTTTTCAAATCACTCACCCCTTTCTTTCTGTTGCTGTTTTTGTTTTCAAATCACTCACCACTTTCTTTCTATAGCTGTTTTTGTTTTCAAATCACTCACCCTTTCTTTCTGTTGCTGTTTTTGTTTTCAAATCACTCACCACTTTCTTTCTGTTGCTGTTTTTGTTTTCAAATCACTCACCCCTTTCTTTCTGTTGCTGTTTTTGTTTTCAAATCAATCACCCCTTTCTTTCTGTTGCTGTTTTTGTTTTCAAATCACTCACCCCTTTCTTTCTTTGCTGTTTTTGTTTTCAAATCACTCACCACTTTCTTTCTGTTGCTGTTTTTTTTTCAAATCACTCACCCTTTCTTTCTGTTGCTGTTTTTGTTTTCAAATCAATCACCCCTTTCTTTTTGTTGCTGTTTTTGTTTTCAAATCACTCACCACTTTCTTTCTGTTGCTGTTTTTGTTTTCAAATCACTCACCCCTTTCTTTCTGTTGCTGTTTTTGTTTTCAAATCACTCACCCCTTTCTTTCTTAGCTGTTTTTGTTTTCAAATCACTCACCCTTTCTTTCTTTGCTGTTTTTTTTTCCAATCACTCACCCTTTCTTTCTGTTGCTGTTTTTTTTTTCAAATCATTCATATCTTTCTTTTTATGCTGTTTTTTTTTCCAATCACTCACCCCTTTCTTTCTGTTGCTGTTTTTGTTTTCAAATCACTCACCCCTTTCTTTCTGTTGTCGTTTTTTTTTCAAATCACTCACCCCTTTCTTTCTTGCTGTTTTTTTTTCAAATCACTCATCTCCTTTCTTTCTGATGCTGTTCTTTTTTTCAAATCACTCACCCCTTTCTTTCTGTTGCTGTTTTTTTTTTCAAATCATCACCTCTTTCTTTCTGTTGCTGTTTTTTTTTCCAATCACTCACCTCTTTCTTTCTGTTGCTGTTTTGTTTTTCAAATCACTCACCCCCTTTTTTTTTCTGTTTGCTTGTTTTTTTTTTTCAAATCACTCATCCTTTTTTTCTGTTCTGTTTTTCTTTTTCAAATCACTCATCCCTTTCTTTCTGTTGCTGTTTTTGTTTTTCAAATCACTCACTCTTTTTTCTGTTTCTGTTTTTGTTTTTCAAATCACTCACCCTTTTTTCTGTTGCTGTTTTTGTTTTTCAAATCACTCACTCTTTTTTTCTGTTCTGTTTTTTTTTTCAAATATCACTCACCTTTTTTTCTGTTGCTGTTTTTGTTTTTCAAATCACTCCCTTTTTTCTGTTGCTGTTTTTGTTTTTCAAATCACTCACCCTTTTTTTCTGTTTTCTGTTTTTGTTTTTCAAATCACTCACCCCTTTTTTTCTGTTGCTGTTTTTGTTTTTCAAATCACTCACTCTTTTTTTCTGTTTCTGTTTTTGTTTTTCAAATCACTCATCCCTTTCTTTTGTTGCTGTTTTTGTTTTTCAAATCACTCACCCTTTTTTTCTGTTCTGTTTTTGTTTTTCAAATCACTCATCCCTTTCTTTTTGTTGCTGTTTTTGTTTTTCAAATCACTCTACAATCCCTCTTTTTTTCTGTTTCTGTTTTGTTTTTCAAATCACTCATCCTTTCTTTCTGTTGCTGTTTTTGTTTTTCAAATCACTCACCTTTTTTTTTTCTGTTCTTTTGTTTTTCAAATCACTCATCCTTTCTTTTGTTGCTGTTTTTGTTTTTCAAATCACTCACTCTTTTTTTCTGTTGCTGTTTGTTTTTCAAATCACTCACCCTTTCTTTCTGTTGCTGTTTTTGTTTTTCAAATCACTCACCCCTTTCTTTCTGTTGCTGTTTTTGTTTTCAAATCACTCACCGTTTTCTTTTTGTCCCTGTTTTTTTTCCAAATCACTCACCCCTTTTTTTCTGTTTTTTTTTTAATCACTCACTCCTTTTTTTTGTTGCTGTTTTCTTTTCAAATCACTCACCCTTTTCTTTCTGTTGCTGTTTTTTTTCAATCTCTTAAAAAATAAAATAAATACAGGAATTAAGAAAAAAAAAAAGAAGAAAAAAGAAGGCCTTTATCCTTCGGTTTAACTCTGATTTGTGCCACAAAGAACCCACGCACTTTTCCTGCACTTTTACAAACCCATTCTCCCTACTTTGTCTCTCTCTGTCGCTGTTTGTTTTTGTTTGTTTGTTTTTTCTTTTTTTCCCTCTTTCTTTGTGTCTCTGCGTCTCTGTCTGCTTCTTGTTTCCCTCTCCAACGTTCCCTGGTTTTATAAAAGGCACGAGCTGGTATTGGAAGGACCAAGTTAACCCTGGCAAAGTAATCAATACACACCCCCTGGGTCAGTCTTCACCAGGGGGCCTGTTTTCACTGGGTCAATAATTGTCACTTTGCCACCATGCTGTAATTTCCCTTAGATTAAACAGGGGAGAGATTGGTGGAGGGGATGGGGGTCAATGAAGGGGGGGATTCATGGGGAAGTTGACGAGGGAGAAAATGAATAAGGAAAGAGGGTGGTAGAAGAATGATGGGGGGTGGGGGTGGGGTGGGGAGGTGAGGTGGTAGTGATGCTGTGAGGGATGACGGAAGACACGGAGCAATTAGTTCTTTCAATTTAGCTATCAAATAACACAGATCCAGAAAGAGGAATGAACAGATTTTTTTCTTTGTTCCTCCCTCTTTCTTATTCATTTTTTTTAGCACGGTTAATGATCACATAATTACAAGTTATTTGCATTAAGAGAGAGAGCGAAAGCGAGAGCAAGAGCAAGAGCGAGAGAGAGAGAGAGAGAGAGAGAGAGAGAGAGAGAAGAAGAGAGAGAGAGAAAGACAGAGAGAGAGAGAGGCAGACAGACAGATAGACATACAGGCAGACTGACAGAAAGAGTTGGAGGGAAGTCAAATCATATATATATATACATTTTCTATTTTATATTTATTTTCTATTTTATGCAATTCAAACGTCACCACCCAAACAGAATAAGGAAACTAACACACTGACACAAGGAGAGTAATCAAGAAAAACAAAAATAATTTTAACTAGGGGGAAAAGTAGAAAAAAATTAATGATCACGATAAGCGTGTCATCCTTAGGTAAATATGCTACTGCGTGGCTTTGTTGCTTCAAAGCAAATGCATTGGAATTATCTTGGTGTAATTTCCTCATCATCAATTCTAGTTTCATACACTCAGGGATGGTATGATATCAGCTAGTATCAGTGTTTGATGGTGGGAAGTGATGATAGTAGTCATCAATAATGGATGTTAGATATACAGCTGCCAAATCTTACATATGAGACAATGAGGGTCTTGTCACGCTGGTCCCACACTTCACACCCTATGTGCACAGGACTGATGAAACGAATTATTTCTTTTAACCCTTTGACTCCTGCACCATGTCCACTAGCACCCTGCAGTGTCAGCCATGCTAGCACAGCAGGAAGCTAGTGGATCAGGTGAGGGAGTCAAAGGGTTAAGTATTTGCAGTTGTGGATTAGATGCTGGAGTCAAAGGTTTAAAAAAAATTACACCTAATCATTGAACTTTGAACGAAAGATGCACTGAACACACGATAATTTCAACTTGAAATTGAGCGCACATTTTAAAATCGAAATGTGGAATAGAATATTATTAAAGCAGAACTGAACTGATTTTTTTTCCTCCAACGTTTTGCCTTATCACAGGACTAATAGCCTCCAGTAACAGAGAAGGGATCAAAACGAAAGGAGTAAAAAAGTAATGAAAAAGTCATTTAAGCAAAATGATGAGAGAGAAGAGAGAGAGAGAGAGAGAGAGAGAGAGAAGAGAGAGAGTGAAAGAGAGACAGAGTGAAGAGAGAGAGACAGAGGGAGAGAGAGATGGAGAGAAAGAAGAGAGAGAGTGAGAGAGGGAGGGAGAGAGAGAGAGAGGAGAGAGAGAGAGAGAGAGAGAGAGAGGAGAGAGAGAGGGGAGAGAGAGAAGGTAAAAAGAAGACCCCAACAGACCTTTCAAATTCTCGGAATTTCGAAGGGAACTGTGTCAAGGCCATAAAGGGCAGACTTTGCTTCCAGAATGAAAAACGAACTTTTCGTTGGAATTTTCAATGTTTTCACAGCTGCATTCAAATAGAATTTTCATCAAACAAATTTATGTGATTTTTTTTAGGATTTATGTTTTTGTGTGCTTGTTAGAGGCAGTGAGTGCTACCATTCTATTATATGACTGACATGGGCACACGTGAAACAGAGATACAGAGTCAAAAGTTTAACAGATTCTTTACCCACAGTGGGGCATGGAAGATGATAGCAAATAAGTGAACACATAACAGTCTTTTTTCTCTCTTTTTTTTTTTACAGTCCAACTTTAAGATGTACAAATGAAACTGTTTTACATGAGGTTTTTAAAACGTTGAGACCATAACATAAACTTTACAAAACGTGATGACCTTGGCTGACTTGAACTGAGTTTTCCTTGCAGATATGAAGTTACGTGGTAGAAATGTTAATATAACTAACACATGATTATTTTCGTGGACAATCTTCACTGAATTTTAGACATTCTAAACAGTTTAATACGTATAATTATTGTTGACTTATTGGTTTACCAGTGATAGATGCATAACAGAGAGGGTGGGAGATGTACTTGCAGCAAAAAGGGATAGCATTGTATGGAGGGCCATGATTGGCAACGCCATGCGGAAGGGCACATGATGATGATAATGAGATGCATAATGTAAATCTGGTTCTGTTGCAGCAAATGATGTGTTTCTGAATACATGATTAGAATCAAACAGAGCAAGAGATATCGATTTGAACTGAGATGGTAACAAGAGATTCTTCACACTGGCAGCAAAAGATACTACATATAACTCGACTGTAGCAGAGAGGAAATAACATGCATACATACAGGCACGCACTTCTGTCCTTTAGATCTACAAGCTCTCTTTCTTTCCCTATAAATGTAATGTTATTTGTTTTTTCTTTTTAAGTAATTTATTCCTCTCGTTTCATATTGATACACCCTGTGTGCCCCCACCTCCTCCCCCCCCCCCCCCCCCCCCGCCTCTGACAAACCAGCAGCAGAAGTGGCACCCAATAAAAATAACATTGCCCTTTCTTTCTTTCTCCCTCACCCTCTTTATCCACCGCGACACGAAAAAACAGCGTCACAGCAGACTAATAATAAAAAGACCCCAGGCAGCGAGCGGGTGTTCAAAAGCTCTATGAACAAAACGACAAAATCTGGCGCGGCGTGGTGGACAAACTACTTCATCAATCAGCTCGGGGTGAAAAAGGGAGTGCGATAAAAGTTGGGGGTTGGGGGTTGGGGGTGGGGGTGGGGATGGGGTGGGGAGTCGGGGGGAGGAGGAGTGCTGCATAATCATTGTCAATGTCAGCATAAAAGGCTTGCACGTGCGACGCACGCGCTCATTCATGCACACGAGATTACTGATATGCTAGCGTCACTAGGAAAACGACGTGCCTGTTACAGTATTAAATGGATGTAGCAGTCTTACATGGTAAATGCAATGCATTAAAAAGTGACAACTGATGGCAGCTAATTTATGGTAATCAGCAGTTTCCATTTATTAACAATGTCATTGTATACAGACTGTGCAATGTGGAAGTTTTAAAGTAAACATTTTTCTGTTGAGGAACCGTAACGTTCTCACTACCCCCTTGCTGCCAACACAGTACAGTGTGACTTATCCATGTTACACGTTTAAATCTTAGGTAATAAAGATGGAGGATGGTTTGTTTCTTCAGGTCCGAGCATCAGATTTTGTGGACGCTAAAATATAGATAGGCAGATAGATGGACAGACTGATAGATAGAAAGATGGACAGACAGACACACAAACACACAGGCAGACAGACAGATATACAGAAAGATAGATAGATTGACAGAGAGAGAGAGAGAGAGAGAGAGAGAAAGAGAGCGAGAGAGAGAGAGAGAGAGAGAGAGAGAGGAGATAACATTAACCCTTTGACTCCCGCACCCTGTCCACCAGCATCTCGCATTGTCAACCATGCTAGCGAAACAAAAATTCAACCCTTTGACTCCCTCACCCTATTCACAAGCTTCCTGCTAAGACCAGTAAGTGACACTGTTTGTGCATGCAGGAAGCTAGTGGATAGGGTGAGGGAGTCAAAGGGTTAAGTTTTTGCAGTTGGTTGATAAACTGTGCGAGTCAAAGGGTTATCAGAGTAATAGATACAAGCACTTGCATGCTTTTTTGTTTTGTTTGTACTTCTAGCCTGATGTGGAATGAAACCCTGCATGGTAAAAGATAACACACAATCATCTTAAAATAACATTAATTGTTAAACCAAGTTTTAGAAACCCAGAGAGGAGATAAATAATTTCAAAGAATACATATCCAATGAAAAAAGTACATTGAAAGTAGAGAACAAAGGTGATTTGAAGTACATGACTACTTTACAATCGTTTACACACAAACGCATGCACGCATACACGCACACACACACACACATCTATCTATCTATCTATCTATCTATCTATCTATCTATCTATCTATCTATCTATCTATCTATCTATCCATCTATCTGTCTATCTATCTATCTATCTATCTATCTATCTATCTATCTATCTATCTATCTGTTTATGTATGTATGTATGTATGTATGTATGTATGTATGTATGTGTGTATGTATGTATGTATGTATGTATGTATCTCTCTCTCTGTATATATATATGTATATGTATATATATATATAATATATATATATATATATATACACACACACACTCACACCCACACCCACAACTGCGTGTGCGCGTAGGTACACACACACCACACACACACACACACACACACACACACACACACACACACACACACACACACACACACTCACACACACACACACACACATGCACACACGCGCGCACATGTGCACACATGCACACACACACACACAAGCATACACACACGCACACACACATACACGCACACACACACATACACACACAATAACACGCGCACGCACATAGTCCTCTCTCTCTCTCTTTTTTTTGGTCTTTATTTCTGTCTTTGTCTGTCTGTCTTTGTCTGTCTTTCTGTTTCTGTCTGTCTCTAGCTAGCTCTCTCTCACTACCTCACCCCCATGAGGCTGGCCGACAAAACCTACAATAGTAAAACACTTTACAGTCGTGTTTTGTCACTCCTGTCTTTGCCCCATCTATGTTTTTCTCTGCCTCTCAAGAACAGTAATGTTATCAAAAGACAGAAGCTGGTGTTGAAAAGAGCAAACTTAACTCTAGAATAATACGTCTACAATGTGAATCCCCCTGACTCAAAGACTTTACTGTTGGAGTGGGGGGGGGGTAGGGGGAGGGGGAGAGGGAGGAGGATGAAGGGTTTTTCATGAAATCAGTAAACGGTCCTGACATCATCTGTCGATAGTTGTCACCTTGCCACCACGATTTAACTCCCTTTAGACTGGGTCAGGATTGGATTTTTTTGTGGATGTTTTTAGGTGGGGGGTGGGGGGGGGGGTGAGGGGGGCGAGGGGGAGTGGGAGTGGTGGGAGGATTAAAAAAAAGGTTAAGAAGGGAAAAATAGTAAAGATATAGAAGATGGGTGAAAAGCTAAGACAACATGGTTGTAGCGGTGGTCTGGATGAAATTTAGAGTTTGGAGTTTGGTCCGGAGGGATTTATTGCAGTAAGACAATTCCATGATTATGTGCTCCACTCAAATCTGCGAACTTGTATTTGGCAAACCCCTTAAACCTGCGCAAAACCTTATGTGCTGGCAAGTTCTGGAAATTGGGGAGTTGGGGGAGGGGGGAGGGGGAGGGATTTTTGAAACATTAAGCTGATACTACCAGAATGATGGAAACGTTAAGATGAGCAGAGAACAGGCCAGTTTTTGATGTTGCAGGCTAGGGTTGGAACTCAGGATATCAGATCTTGAGTCCACGGCTCTATCTTAATAACCAACCACCCCGAATTGGTTGAAGGACGGGCAAGGATTGATGGGGATGATTGTAGGGGTGGTGGTGGTGGTAATGGGAGAAAGAGAGGGAAGAGGACATGGCGCAATTAGTCGTTCCAATTTAGCGATTGAACGACGCTGATTCAGAACGAGCGATGAGGTATTTCGTTCCTTCCTCTTCCTTCTTTGAAGGATGAATGGTTCACGGAATGCTGTTGAAATTATTGAAGACGAAACTTGATGACAATTTAATTGGGTCGTGTGCGTGCGCCTATGATTAGGATTAATTTCAAAAATGAAAACAAAAATGCAGAAGCATAATTTGATGTAAAGGAAAACATGGTTTACACATTTCTACATCAGAGGCTTTTTCCCCCCTCTGACATTTTCTACGTTATTTTTCTTTTTCTTTTCATAACACTCAAGCTGCTGATTGTGGCTCTGAGTTACACTACAAACCCATGTTTGTTCAGCACCAATCACGGTTCCAGGCTGTCCACAGAAATTTAGCAGCATAAAATCTCCATGAGGTTACTTGCCAGAGAAGATTCTTCAGACAGACAGACAGATGGACAGACAGACAGACAGACAGACAGACAGACAGACAGAGACAGGGAGAGAGAGAGAGAGAGAGGGAGGGAGGGAGGGAGAGAGAGAGAGAGAGAGAGAGAGATAAAGAGAGAGAAATAGCAGTGAACACCATGTCTTTTTCCATTCTACCTATACCCAGTATTTCCCCACAGGTTTTTTCAACCCACCCTCTTCTTCCAATCCTCCTGTTCATTTTCTCCCAGAAACAACTCCATACCAAAGCAATTAATTGGCTCACACAGGAACATCAAGAAAGGGAACGAAAATGCAGTAAAACCTTTCCATACTCTGTCCACTATGAACATAAATAGTTCAAATTTATCATTCTGTAGACATTACAAACAGGCACTGTATATATAATTGTAAATTAAAGCACCCATTATGGGGATAAGCCAAAATTTTGCAGACAAATCCAGACATTTCTGAGATATTTACACGCGAAATACAAGCTTTTTTTCGTTGATCACCTGTAAAATGTGTAAACATTAATATCATCTTTCATCAACAAAGAAAAGTAGCAGTCCTGTGCATGTGGACATAATGTGGAACAGCAAAAAATCATCACTTTTGTTAATCACGGTAGTTTGATTATTTGGCAGACAGACTTATGACAGCAAACTTCCAATTACTAATCATTGTAACCATCGATTGGTGACACCCAAAACTGACTTTCGCTTGTTTGTTTTGTCGTTGTTGTTGTTGTTTTTAGTAACTATGACATCTGCGAGGCACTAGCGTTTATTACAACCGAACATACAAAAAAGAAATATATGGAAAAAGTGCCAGTTTCCATGTTGTGATACCAGAAAAGTACCACTGTGCTTATCCCAGAAAGTTTGTATTTTTCCCGATGAAAATCGAATTACCTTATTCCATAAACTTTGTCAAACGCTTCACGCATCAGAGCAGGCGTAACAACACTGTGATCAGAAAAAGGCTTCAACATTCAGTACACCGCGTAAAAGACCATTTGGAATTGTTTCAATCATCGAAAATTTGACAAATAAAATAAAACTAAAATTAACTAAGCAACATAACTCTTGAGAGTCACGGAGTTATCTCCCGTGTAGAATTTCTCAAATCCAACACAGTTTGCGCTACCCATTCAGCTAGCATAGACGCAGCCACAAAGCATAAGGTTGTAAGCTCAAAACATTCCTCAAAAAAGGAATGCCCAAGCCTACCCTTATACCCTGCAACTACACCTTCACACAACCACGGGGAGGAGAGAAATTCATACAATATATTGGTCTTATGTTCAATATTATAAAACATAGAATTCTCAAATAAAATCCAATGGAATTAGGGAGAAAAAGAAAGAGCTGAGTCACTACTTTTCTTTGCAGTCTCTCCTTGCCGAGAAAGGACTTGTTCATATTCTCATCCCTCACATGCAAATGAACAAATCATAGCTTGCATGTGAATGTAACCCTTTTGAAGATTATCAAACATGCGATTGGGAAGACCTGGATTATCTAACTGTGTTTATATGTAAATTGTATATTCAGTGTGACACTGAGATACATTAACTGTTTCATTATATTTGTACTCAACGTTTGGATTAAGCGATTAAAATTTCAATAGCATCGAGACAAGCCACCATCTTCCCCAGTCTGTCTGTC
>JAPXFY010000016.1:16522313-16524813 GCA_030674185.1 Monoplex corrugatus | reverse complement strand
TTACCTGTTTTTAATAAGACGGATTTATTTATGATAAATGTCACCTACTTTCCTTTCTCCTGGTGGGTGGGTTCATGCAGTATAATCGTTGTATTTTCAGGTGACAGTTTTTAATCCTTTGGAACGGGCAATGACATCGATGTTTAAAGAAGGGGAAGGGAAGGAAAGGGATGCGATTTTTTTTAACCCTTTGACTCCTGCAGCCTGTCCATAAGCTGGAAAAGTGGATAAGGTGAGGGAGTGATGCAGGAAGCTGCTGGATAGAGTGAGGGAGTGAAAGGGTTAAGTTTTTGATTTTACTGTCATGGCTGACAATGTGGGATGCTAATGGACATGGTGTGGGAGTCAAAGGGTTAAAGAAAAAGAAAGGAAGGAAGAGGGGGGTGGGGTGTCTGGGGAGTAGAAGATGCTATCACAGAGCCAGAGAAGACAAACGGTTGACCAGAATTGTCACTGAAAATGCTGATTGTTCACTTTGTCTTTTAAGTTTGCTTTTTGACTGCTTCAATCCAACCCACTCCCCATCCCCCAACCCCCACCCCACACACACACTGGATGCTTTCCTCTGGTTTCTTTTCCCTCCGCTGTTGCAAGCGTCCTTTCCTCAGCGACCCTCCCTTACCCTGTCAAACATTTACACTAATTTTGTCAGAATAATCCCGTTCCCACACAAAGTACTTACTTACTTAGGCCTTGAGCCCCAGGAGGGGCATAGGCCATCCACAACCGCCCGCCATCGTCCACGATCCTGGGCTATTTGCTCAAGTTCTCGCCAGGAGTAGCCGGTCTGCTTGGCGTCCGCCTTCAGTTCTCTTCTCCAGGTGTTTTTTGGTCGGCCTCTCTTTCTCTTCCCTTGAGGGTTCCAGGTCAGGGCCTGGCGGGTGATGTTGGTTGATGGTTTCCTCAGGGTGTGCCCTATCCATCGCCATCTCCTTCTTCTGATTTCTTCTTCCACTGGCACTTGGTTAGTTCTCTGCCAGAGGTCTGTGTTACTGATGGTAACTGGCCAGTGGATCTTCAGTATCTTGCGTAGGCACGAGTTTATGAATGTCTGGACTCTTCTAGTAGTGGTCTTAGTTGTTCTCCACGTTTCTGCTCCATACAAAAGAACTGATTTGATGTTTGAGTTGAACAGGCGGATTTTAGTGCGGGGTGTGATCATGTGGGATCGCCAGATGTTCTTGAGGGCCAAGAAGGATGCTCTTGCCTTTCCGATGCGGGTCTTCACGTCTGCATCTGTTCCTCCTGCTGATTGACTACACTCCCAAGGTAAGTGAAGGTCTCGACCTCCTCCAGGTTGTTGTCTCCCAACTTCACTGCCTCTGTGCTGGAAGCATTGATTTTCAGAATTTTGGTCTTGTTGGGGTGGATGTGAAGGCCGACTTGGGACGCATGGGAGGCCAGGCTTGAAGTCTTGTTCTGCATCTGTTGCTGTTTGTGGGAGAGCAGAGCGAGGTCATCGGCAAAGCCACACAAAGTAGCATATGAATAATATCTGTTATGAATTATGCGAACCAGAAAGAGAGATGAACAGATATGGACTTCACTGAGACATGTATTGATTTTCGTTCATGTGCTGATGTTACATCCTGTGGTCCAACATGTGCTGATGTCATATCCTGTGATCTAACATGTGCTGACGTCATATCCTGTGATCTAACATGTGCTAATGTGCGGATGTCATATCCTGTGATCCAACTCGTGCTGATGTCATATCCTGTGATCCAACATGTGCTGATGTAATATCCTGTGATCCAACTCGTGCTGATGTCATATCCTGTGATCCAACTCATGTTGATGTCATATCATGTGATCTAACATGTGCTAATGCGCGGATGTCATATCCTGTGATCCAACTCGTGCTGATGTCATATCCTGTGATCCAACTCGTGCTGATGTCATATCATGTGATCTAATATGTGCTAATGTGCTGATGCATATCCTGTGATCCAACTCGTGCTGATGTCATATCATGTGATCTAATATGTGCTAATGTGCTGATGTCATATCCTGTGATCCAACTCGTGCTGATGTCATATCCTGTGATCTAACATGTGCTAATGTGCTGATGTCATATCCTGTGATCCAACTCGTGCTGATGTCATATCCTGTGATCCAACTCGTGCTGATGTCATATCCTGTGATCTCACATGTGCTGATGTCATATCCTGTGATCCAACATGTGCTAATGTTATATCCTGTGATCTAACATGTGCTGATGTCATATCCTGTGATCCAACATGTGCTAATGTTATATTCTGTGATCTAACATGTGCTGACGTCATATCCTGTGATCCAGCATGTGCTCATGTCCTGTTCTGTGATGATGTCAGTTCTATCTTGAATTTCTCTGTCTTGAAAAATATAAAAATCCACATGGTGTGACCATCTTGTGATACCTTTTGATACAAGCAGACCCTGGTACAATATGTATGGAGAGTTAGCTGATTGAGTAGGAGAAACTGTAGATTTAGGTAGTAACTATCTTTGATCTCTACTT
>JAPXFY010000016.1:16492313-16499813 GCA_030674185.1 Monoplex corrugatus | reverse complement strand
AGATGTGCTTGCAGCGACAAGGGGTAGATTTGTATGGAGGGCCATGATCGCCAACTCCATGGGGCAGGGCACATGATAATGAAGATGAGGAGTGTGGAGAGGACAGAGGTGCTGGACAGGGGAGAGGGGCGGGAGAGTGAAGAGTGAAGAGAGGAGAACAATAGATGTGGTTAGGAATGTTACTAATCTCACCCCAACTCTTGTAAAACATTATGGCCTGTGATCAGTGTGGAAGATTCTTCACTTCATCTGTAACTGCTGTCTTCAATCTTTCACACAGTTCAGCCTCTGATCTAACGTGGGCACAGAGAGATTAGAAAGGAAAGGAGAGGTGTGAAAGTGAGGTGGTGGGTGATGATGCATGGGTGATGTACTGATGTGGGGGATGATTAAGGAGGGGGATGGAGGCAGGAATGGATGGGAGAAGGAGGAGGCAGACATCTAACTCACTCTACCTCACTTGAAATATGAAGGTGCAAGAATGGACATGATGGATAGGAAAGATCAAAAAGAACTTTACGTTCCTGGTTTTAAATTTGGACACACATATCAGTTTGCTCTTATCAGACTGCCTTTACTTGTTCAAGCCACAAGCAATACCATCAGCAGGATAAACAGACACAAAGGTGGGTTTGATCAGTGGAGGGGCTGGTCAAAATCCAGGAGGCATGGAAACCTGATCAATATCAATCTTCAAACAACCAGCTCTCTCTCTCTCTGTGTCTGTCTGTCTGTCTATCTGTCTGTCTCCATATCTCCATCCCCATCCCATCCTTTAGACCAGAGCAATGCCACATGGAAAAACTCTTGATTTCTCTTGTGTGTTCAACACCCATTAACTTCCTTGCAGGCCCTGGGATTAATTTAACTGGCCTTAGGCTTCGTGAAGATCACAGAAGGAACTTGGTGTTGGTGGTGGCGGTGGTGGTGACTTTACAGAGAAAATGGGGGAGCCAGATGTCTTGAGGAGACGAGGGGATGGCTGCGGCTGGGTGGGGTGGAAGATTAATTGGCCTGAAACTCTCTATCTGAAGATAGAGTAGTGGTGGACGTGGTGGTGACTTTGCAAGGAATAACGAGAAAGGGACAGTGCACTGAAATAAAAGAAACACGTGGAGGCAGACTTGTTTGAGAGAGGCAGAAGTGGGAAAGAAAGAAAGGGCTGGAAAAGAGGGACGAGCAAGAGATGTGAAGGGAGAGAAAGAGAGAGAGAGAGAGAGAGAGAGAGAGAGAGAGAGAGAGAGAGAGAGTGGTAGAGAGAGAGAGAGTGGTAGAGAAAGAGAGAGGTAGAGAGAGAGAGAGAGAGACAGAGAGAGAGAGAGAGAGAGACAGACAGACAGACAGAGACAGAGACAGAGAGAGTGGCGCTGTGTGTTATTAATCCCACCCCAAAAACTCACAAACATTTATTCAGTGTCAGGAGACTCTTCTGCTCTTCTGTAAATGTTGTCTTCAATCTTCCAACAACTCAGCCCTCTGATTTGATCTTTTTTAGCTGAGGGGGGCACAAAGAAGGTTACAAGGGGAATGGATGATGGGGACCGTGGTGATAGTGATGGTGTGGGAATTGTTGGAGGAGAAGATGGAGGTAGGATGAGCGATAAGAGAAGGAGGAGAAATGAATACAAATGCAAGAAGATCACTCATTCTACCAAGAATATGATTTTGTAATTAAAGGATGTGATGGATGGATACAAGAGGATGAAAGACAGCTTCGTGTTTCTGGTGTTAGTTTTTGACACAACTGCGAATTCACTTTAATTAAAGCATTTTCTGGTTTATGCCACAACAAAGATCATCACTGGAGGTCAATTATACAAAGACACAGAGCTGAGTTTGCTCAGTGGATTGGTTTGTCAAAATCTGGCTGGAATGACACTGTGATCAATATCAGGCTCTGAGACAACAAGGCGTCCCTCAAAACCCAGCTAGAATGGAATAAAAGCTTGATTGCTTTTAGGCTCCAAGGCAACCAGAACCCACCCACCCTCTCTTTCTCTCTTTCTGGCCCTCTCTCTCTCTCTGGCTCTGTCTTTCTGTGTCTCTCTCCCTCTCTGTCTCTCTGGCGTTCTCTGTCTGTCTCTCTCTCTCTAATTCTGTCTCTCTCTCTCTTTCGCTGCCCCATCCCCAAGACCAGAACAATGTCACAGTCTTGATTTCTCTCGTGTGTTCAACACCCATTAGCTGCCAGCCAGGCCCAGGGCATAATTGGCCTGGGGCTTTGTGAAGAGCGCAGGAGGAGGTTGGTGGCAGCTTTGCAAAGGAAGTGGGGGAAGCCTGGTGTCTTGAGGAGAGGAGGGGCACGGCTGGGGGCGTAGGGTGCGGGTGGTGGGTGGTGAGGTGTGGTGGATTATTTGGCCTGAAGCTCTCTATCTGTGAAGAGCACAGAAGGAATGGATAGCGGTGGATGTGGTGGTGGTGGCGGCAGCTTTTGCAAGGAGAAACGAGAAAGGGGCGGGGTGGGAGGGGGGGGGGTGGATCTGAGAGAAAAGAGTGTGAGGCTAATAATGTTTGACAGATGCAGGAGTGGACGTGAGAGAAGGCTGGAAAGGAGAGAAGGGGGCTGGAAGGTAGGAGTGGAGAGATGAGGAGGAGGAGGAGGAGAAGAAGAGAAGCAGCATCAGTGTGTTATTAACCCTACACCAAACCTCATGAAACATTCATGGCCTGCATTCACCAAGAAGGACACTTCCCTTCTTCTGAAACTACTGCCTTCAATCTTCAACACAACTGGCCTCCTGATCTTGAGTGGGGGAGGGGGGAGGGGAAGGGAGCTAGCTAAGGGGATATTGAAAGGGTTAGGAAGGAGGGAGGGTAGGTGAAAATGAGCTGGTTCGAGTTCATATTACTTATACCACAGCCGACTACTAGAGCCATATCAGGGCTAACACCAAGTCAAAAGCGATAACCAGGTTAAGATGAAAGACAGACAATTAAAAGCCATGCTCACCGTTAACCTTGCAAATCTGAAATGCTGTTAACAAAAAACATAACCAGACGTGAAATCATATCAGATGAAATTTATTGATTTCTGATTTGGTGGATGATGTGGATCATGGTGATGGTGGAAGGATGACTTGATGAGGGGATGGAGGAAGACATAAATATGACATGGATTGAAGAAAGGAGAAATTGAATGAAAAGGCAGGGAGGTGAAACTTATCCAATCCAGTTAGAATACCACGGTGTAAGAAAGGACATCATAATCATTTTTGTTTTGTTTTATTGTTGTTTAAAGCCCAGCCGACTGCGCAGAGCCATATCAGGGCTATAACCGCTTCAAAACGCAAAACTTCGAAAGGAAAAAAAAAGTAAAGAAAATTAAGTACACATATCAATGCATTCGCGCACATAATCTAAGGACATGCCCCTGGCGTAGGACCATTCCGTCCGATTTATCCACAGGGGAGATTTAAAAAACACAACTGAATACAAAAATACAAATATAAACATACATAAGGACTCCAAAACATCTAAAAACAGGCATAAGTTACCTAACTTTGCTTCCGTAAATATCTCACTTCCTTACAGCCAAAAATGCACTTAATACACATACCCAATTATCAATCCGAAGAAAAAGTACGTAAGACTTTATCGAAAAAAATACAGGTGAGTGAACCATTAAGGCAGAAAATAAGTAGAAATGACGGAAAGCAAGACAACAAGGCAGAAACAAAGAGAGTGACAGAAAAGAGGAAATTTCTAGCACAGAATTTCCAGAAGGTAGGGATACTATTTACACAGAAAGAGCCCCCCCCCCCCCCCCCGGCAACCAAACAGGGGGCATCATAATCATGTGCCTTGCCACATGGTGTTGGCGATCATGGCCCTCCATGCAATTGTATCTTTTGTTGCTGCAAGCGTATTTCTTAACTCTTCTTCTCCCCACCCCCTCTGCAAAACTGATATTTTCTCCTTGGGTTTGCTTGGTGCTCTTTTTTTCCCTCTAACATTCCTGTAAGAAAGGACTTTATGGATTAAAACAAATCATCGAGGACGACCTCATGTTCTTGGTTTTGACTTTTTGACTCATATTAATTCACTTAAATCTTAATGGTCCAAGTCATAACAGAGACCATCAGCAGAATACAAAAACACAAGAGCTGGTTTGCTGAGCAGATGAAATCATCAAAATGCAGCTGGAATGAAAGCCTAGATCTAGATCAATCAACCCCAGTTACAATATTAAACTGGTGTCTCTCTGTCTATGTCTCTTTCTCTGTCTATCTGTCTTTCACACACACACACACACACACACACACACACACACACACACACACACACACACACACACACACACACACACACACACATGCACACACACACACAGCCCTCCAGTGCCTGTCCCTCCCCCAAGACCAGAACAAAGCCACATGGAAACTGTCTTGATTTCTTCTGTGTGTTTAACACCCATTAACTGCCCACCAGGCCCAGGCATTAATTAGCTTGGGGATTTGTGAAGAGCTCACAGGAAGACGATGGTGATGGTGGTGTGGTGGCTTTGCAGAGGAAGTGGAAGATCCAGATGTCTTGAGGAGATAAGGATGATGCCTGGGGTGAGGGGGGAGGGGAGATAATTAATTAGCCTAAAGCTCTCTCTCTCTCTCTGTGAAGAGCGCAGAAGAAAGTCGGCAGTGGTGAAAGTGATGGTGACTTTGCAGGAGATAACGAAAAAAGTAGGCAGGGTTGTGAGATAAAAGTATGTAAAGGCAAGAGTGTTTAAGAGAGGCAGGAGGAGGTAGTTGGTGAGAGAGGGATGAGAAGAAGTAGAGTGGCAGCAGTTTTACATTACCCTATCCCAAGCCTCATAAAACATTCATAGTCTGTATTCATCGAAGAGGACTTCTGTAATTGATGTCTTCAACCTTCCACACAACTCACTGTGTGATATGATCTTTTCTTAAGGGGATGAAGCACTTAAAAGGCTAGGAGAGAGGAGGTGTGGAAAAAAGTGGTAGTCTTGATCTTCTTCTTATCATTATCATTTAAAGCCCAGCTAACTGCACAGAGCCATATCAGGGCTATAACCATTTCAAAACGTACACAACAGCTGGTTGAAATAAAAACAAAACCGCTGGAAAAGAAAAATTAAGTGCACATATCAACACATGCGCGCACATAAACTAAGGCTATGCCCCTGGCGTTGACCATTCTGTGCAATTTATCATTAGAGGATTTCAAAACAACAAACCTCAGTACAAAAACAAATTGCGAGGGTTGACAACCAGAACCAAGTATCTCGAGTTTTTGATAGGTTACAGGAGACGATTTTTAACTGGGTTTTCGGGGAGAGGCTATATCTACATTTTGAGATACTGGTTTTGGTTTTATCGATAACCGTTCAAAAAAAGTTAAAATTGACAAAAAAGTGAGATACTGGGTTCTGGCTGTCAACACTCGAAATGTGAACATAAGCAAGGACATTAAAGCATACATACAAATGGCCTAAATTACGTAAAATTGCCCCTGCACAGCACATTTCCTTAGTGTCTAACATGCAACCAATACTTGTACCCAGTTATCAATCCTATGAGAAAGTATGTAAGGCTTTATAAAACGTATGTAGGTAAAATGGAGCAGCAAGACAGAAACATGATGAAAGGAAAAGGAAGAGATGACAGAAAACAAAGGAGGAATGAAGAAACAAAGAGAGTGACGGAAAAGAGGAAATTATGGTAAAATAGTGACGAGGGGAATGTAGTGGGAGAAGGGATGGAGACAGAAATAACAAAAAAACAAAACAAAAACAAAAAACCCAAGTGGATGAGAAAAGAATGGCTGTGCTGGATTTCACTTGGTCTGGAGTTTCTTGAAGAGGGATTCATCGCATTCAGACAAACCCGTACATGCGTGACCCAAATCTGCCAGCAGTTATACAGCAAACTCTTGAACCTGCACAAAACTATAACATTATGGGGAAGGGGATGAGGAAGCCTACGAGACAGGGACACCACCAGAATGACTGGAGCATTAATTAAGATGGGCGGTAAACAAGCCAGATCTTGTGCCCCATGGTGGGATTAAACTTTAGAGATACAAATGTGGTCCACCTAAATAGTCCATGGCCCTCATGGGGATGGAACCCTCTTGTGTTATTACCACAGTGTTCTGACTGCTACGCTAATGGGATGTCTGGAGAGAAGAATGAATAAAAGGCTGCAAGTCAGGCTCACTCTGTCCAGCTGGTAAATGAAGGTCCACGAAAGGCCAGTATGGCCAAAACTATTGAGAGCTGCATGTTTCTGGCTTTAACATTTGACACTCGCACCATGGACAGCAAAGAAAACAAACGAGACAGTCTTGGTGGAGGCAGACACAAGTAGATCATTCATAAGGAAGATTAGGAAAAGACAGGCAACATTTATAGGCCATTTTATGAGGAAGGGGGATTTGGAGCACCTGGTCACAACGGGAAAACTGGAGGGAAAGATAGCACCAGGTAGACCCGGGGAGAAAATGCAAGACGGACTTGCAGAGTGGCTGAAGACGAGGAGGGTGGAGGAGATACTTGGGGCAACAAGAGATAGAGACAGATGGAAGTCCATGATCGCCAACGCCATGCGGCAGGGCATCTGATGATGATGATGATGTCCAGTTCACTGTAATTGTATTGCCCTTACTTGTCCAGGCATCAACAAAGGTTATCAGAAGGATAAAAAAGACACATAACTGAGTTACCTCAGTGTTTGAACTCATGAAAATGCAGTTGAATTAAAGCATAATCAATCAGCAGTACCCTATCTCACTCTCTATCCCTCATTCCCATCCCCATCCCCCAAACCAGAACAATGCCACACAGAAAACTCTGTTTTGATTTCCCCTCAGTGTTCAGTTCTTATTAAGTGCCAACCAGGTCCAGTGATAAATTGGTTTGGAGCTTTGAAAAACAACAACAACAACCGGAGGTGGGGGTATATGTGATGGTGGTGGGTTTGCTAAAGGAAGTGGATGGGGAGGGCTGTGCATTTTCAGAAGAGGAGGGGGATACTTGGGGTGGGGTGGGGGATTAATTGGCCTGAAGCTCTCTATCTGTAAAGAGCACGGAAGGAAATGGGCAGTGATAGAAGTGGTGGGGTGGTTTTGCAAGGAAGAACGAGAAAGGGGGTGAGGGAATGAGATAAAAGAGTGTGAAGGTAAGATTGTTTGATAGAGGCAGGAGTGGGGATGAAAGAAGACTGGAAAGGAGAGAAGAACAGAGGATGGAGGACGGAGGTGAGGGAAGGAATGGGGCAGGAGGAGAAGAAGAGGAGTGTCAGCAGTGTGTTATTAACTCCATCCCAAGCTTCATAAATCATTAAAGGTCTGTCTGTATTCAGTGGGAAGGGGGCTCTTCTTTCCTTTTGAAACTTCTCTCTTCGATCTTCCACATGACTTGCCCTCTGATCCTGGTAAAGGGGGGAAGCTAGTGGAGGATACACAAAAAGAGTTAGGAGAGAGAGAGAGAGAGAGAGAGAGAAAGAGAGAGAGAGAGAGAGGGGAGAGAGAGAGAAGGGAATACAA
>JAPXFY010000016.1:16487313-16489813 GCA_030674185.1 Monoplex corrugatus | reverse complement strand
AGAGGGGCAGAGACAGAGACAGACAGAGACAGAGGGACAGACAGACAGACAGAGACAGAGACAGAGGGACAGACAGACAGACAGAGACAGAGGGACAGACAGACAAACAGAGAGAGAGAGAAAGAGAGACAGACAGAGACATAGAGAGAGACAGGAGAGAGAGAGAAAGACCGAGAGAGACAGACAGACACAGACAGACAGAGACAGAGAGAGCCAATGCGATCGACTGACTGATAGAGAGAAAGACAGACAGATAGATAGAGAGATAGTGAGATAGATAGATAGAGAGATAGAGAGTTTGATAGATAGATAGATAGATAGATATAGATAGATAGATAGATAGATATAGAGAGATAGACAGACAGACTAGATACATAGAGACAGACAACAGACAGACAGACAGCAGATAAACACAGGCACAGAGACATGGACAGACAAGAGGGACAGACAAAGTGAGATCGACAAACAGACTGAAACGACGATGCATTGTCAAAGCCAGCAAAATGAGCAAGACAAGGAAAGAAAAAAAGGGCAGCACAAGCAGAGCTCTAGGTCAGTGCATGGAACCTTAATTTCTTTCCTGTAAGCTGTGTGGGTCAGAGAGGTTAGACAAGGCAAGTCAAGGCTATAGAAAAACAGCACCGAGGGAAGAGGAAGATGCAGGAAAAACGAGCATAAATTGGAAAACAGAAGAAAAGGAGAAAAGCTGGGGCACCTTGGCCTGGAGTGGCTAGGATGAAAATTGGCCATCCTTCAACACAACGGATTTCCTCGGCCGATTGCGGCAAAGTGATTTCAAATAGATTCATGGGGAGACGGTAAGAAAAGGAAGAGGAAGAAAATTATGAAGCCAGGGGAGTGTGGTAATGAAGGAAAGGATGTCGGAAGAGAAGGGAGATATTTTTAATTTCATCGGTTTTTTTTTATATATTTTTTAATTTTTTTTAGCGTTCATGTTTTTGTCAGATGAATGCATGCATGCTGTTTTCAAGTTGTTCACATTGTGCAGGCCGTATACTGGTGCACAGTATCCACATTCCGTCTTCAGTGGGCGTGTGTTTTCATGTTTCCATGGGGACGTCTAAATACGTCCCAGGTTCGATACGTCCCAGGTTCGATGTGTCCCAGGTTCGATACGTCCCAGGTTGGATACGTCGCAGGTTCGATACGTCCCAGGATACGTGCCGGGTATCGAACCTGGCGCGCCTCGCGCCTGGGATGTGTCGAACCTGGGACGTATCAAGACGTACCCGTTTCCATATACCAGACACTGACATGAGTCACAGGATCTTTAACACGCATATGTGATTTTCAGCACACTTATACACAAGGAGGGGGTGGGTGGGTTAGACACTGGCAAGTCTGCATGATATTGAACTGGAGGATCAGAGAAATCTGTATTCTTCACCCATCAGGCAGAGGTATCTAAGTGGATCGAACCCAGGACTTTCATTTACATTTCGGACTACATTACACACTTATCTACCGAAGGGAGGTTAATCAGCAAGGGCTGCCAGGACATGCAGGAATTATTTTGAAAAATCACCCCTGGTGACACCTATTTTTGATTGTGAAACTCTTGAGAGTGGTCTTTATTATTATTACTATTATTATTATTATTATTATTATCATTATTATTATTATTAATGTTATCATTATTATTATTATAATTATTATTATCATTAATATTATTATTATTATCATTATTATTATCATCATCATCATCATCATTATTATTACATCGGAATATGCCAAGTGTGTTAAAACGAAACCATTGAAATGTGAGTCTGATACACAACAAAGCTTAATCAATCTGTTGAGGTGCACTAAATTTATTCTAGTAGTTTGACTGCAGTTTGAATATTTCAAAATTGTCCTCTTTCATTGTTTTCAGTTCCAGCTGCATATCACATCAGCCAGCCAAAATCCCAACCCTGGGAGATTCAGTTGTCCAGGTGAGATGATGAAATGATTAAGTCTCATGAACTGCAAGTGCTTGACGCATTAATACGAAAACGTAAAGCAAAATGACATCCCTGAATATATATGATTAAAAATCGATTTTTATGACTTAAAATGTATTGAATATGGAAGATAGAAATGGATACCAGTTCACTTCTCGATATGACAGTTCTAATATAATATCACTTTCTGTCTCAGTTTCTCAACTTTTTAACCACACCCTCCATGACCAGCACCGTGTCACATAGATTCCAGTAAACCCTGCTTTGACTTGTCCTGTGTATTCAACACCCATTAATTAAATTAACTGCCAGCCACTTCTTGAGATTATAACAACTGGCGGAAGGGGGAGGCATGGAAAAGGTAGAAAACTTCAGGAAGACTGTAGGAGGAGGAGGAAGGTGGTGGTGGTACTGGTGGTGATGGCTAAAGATGATGGCTTTCACAGCAATAACAGACATGGGGGGTGAGAGAGGTAAGGTACTTAAAATGGTAGGGGTGAATGGGTGGGGGGTGAGAGGAGGTACCTGAGAGGAGT
>JAPXFY010000016.1:16477313-16482313 GCA_030674185.1 Monoplex corrugatus | reverse complement strand
AGGAATGAAGAATAAAAAGATGAACAAGGAAAAGAAATATACAACGGTGAGATCTTTCTCAGTGTAGATGCCACCAAGATTCTTGTCACTTCCTGTATTCTGTCGAGACTTGACTATTGTAACTCTCTCCTCATGGGCTGCCCGAACACTGTTCTCTATCCTATGCAGAAAGTTCAAAATTCAGCTGCACGCCTTATTCTTAAGGCATCCCGTCAACAACCTTGCACTCCTTTGCTTCACCAACTGCACTGGTTACCAATATCTCAGAGAATTAAGTACAAGACTGCTTGCATCTGCTTCAATTCTATCTCTGGTTCTGCTCCTGAGTATATTTCTGATATTCTGCACTTGTATACTCCATCTCGGTCTCTCCGCTCTTCCTCTGATTCAAGACTCCTCAGGCAGATACAGTATAACCGCAAATCTCATGCTTTCGCTCACTTTCGCATTTCGGTCCCCAGTTTTGGAACTCTCTTCCAAGAAATTACGCCACTCTCCGTCCATTTCTTCTTTCAGTCAAACTTGAAACACACCTTTTCCAGCAGTATTTCGACATCTGATCACTTTCCCACACATCACCTTGTCGCTGGCTGATATGTGTAATTGGATTTTGTGTATGCGCGTGGGGGTGGGTGTAGTAGGGAAGGGTGGAATAATAGTTTATATGGAGTAACTGAGTGAAAAGTGTTGAATTGGAATGAAATCTGATATTTGATTGAATTGCGTGGTATGCATATTTTGAAGATTGCGAATGTAAATTATTATGTTATGTGATTATGATGTATGTAATGTATTTGATTGTTATTTGATGATGTGTAATAGTTGATAGTCTTGTATTTACTGAACTTCCTATTATATCCCATTCCCACGCCTAGATCCAGTGCTTAGGCGCTTATAAGTCCTAGGATATTATTATTATTATTATCGTCCAGAACTAAATCTCCAGAAAACCATTACATATAATGAGGCAAAATTAACCCAGTCCAACAAAATTATAATAGCCCTAGTAAAATACAACAAACAAAAAACAAAGTGTCAATTTTTGTTCTAAACAAATTCCAGAGTTAAAATCTTTCTAAAATTTGGAATAAGATTAAAGAAATGAAAAAAAAAAAGTCGTTTTTATTTTCCACAATTTCCTGTTAAGATTTTAGATAAAGAATTTGCATCATCACCTGAAAAATAAACAAGAAATTTGCACAGATGTTTTCCAGAGCAAGTAGTTCTCATAGTTTGTATAACGAAATCAGGGAGAAGAAAAGAACAATTAGAAGAATATGAAGATCATTTTGATATTTACAGGCATATAAATTTCAAAAATTACGTCACAAGAAACTAAATGCATCTGTAAAAATCACATAACAGTTTATCACCTTTTTCATTCTCAAGAAAATGAGAAACCTAAACCAGAAAGTTGTTGATTTGACTCTGTATTTAAAAGCTGCTAAGCATTTACTGTACAGTCATGAGAATAATTTTCTTTCAGTATTAAGCCCGGTTGTACTATACACGCATTCCCCCTCTGTTGTTTCACTGTTTATTCGATTTTCCATCTCTGCTTGAATACGTTATAACGCCGTTTAGTTTTAGTTTCTCTGTCTGTCTGTCTGTCTGTGTCTCTGTGTCTCTGTGTCTGTGTCTGTCTGTCTGTCTGTCTCTCTGTCTCTCTGTTTCTCCCTGTCTCCTCTCTCTCTCTCTCTCTCTCCGAGTTCCGAGTTCTCTGTCTGTCTGTCTGTATGTTTGTCTGTCTCTGTCTCTCTCTCTCTGTTCCCCTCTGTCTCTCTGTCTCTGTCTGTCTGTCTGTCTCTCTCTCTTTGTCCTTCTCTCAACCCTTCTTTCCCCCATTCGCAAACAGAACAATATCACATGGAGAACTCTGTCTTGATGTCTCCTGTGTGTTCAGCACCCATTAACTGCCTGCCAAGCCCTGAGAGTAATTGGCCCTGGGCTTTGTGAAGAGATCAGGAGAGTGGCGGTGGTGGTGGTGGTGGTGGGTGTGGTGGTAATGATGGTGGTGGTGGTGGTGGTGTGGTGACGGTGGTGGTGGCAGTGGGCGATAGCTGTGCAAGGGATCACATATAGAGGTAGGGTAGGGAGTAAAGGTGGCTTGGTAAGGGGAAGATAGGTTGATTGATCGATCGATCGATACCGTTTTTATAAGGATAACGACAATGACTCAATTCACCAGTGTTAGAGATCAATTTTCCATCTCTGCCATTGCTTAGATTAATCTACTTGATAAAACTAAACTGAAGCAAACGTGAAAATAATTACTACTGCTGCTGCTGCTGCTATTTCTACTTCTACTATTACTACTACTACTACCATTACTACTGCTGCTCCTTCTCCTCCTCTTCCTCCTCATCTTCCTCCACTTCTTCCTCCGCCTCCTCCTCCTACTATTACTACCTCCTCCTGCTGCTGCTGCAGCTGCTACTACTACTACTACTACTGCTGCTGCTGCTGCTGCTGCTGCTACTACTACTACTACTACCACCACCACCACCACTACTACTACTACTGCTACTTCTACTACTACCACTACTAGTACTACCACTACTACTACTACCACTACTGCTACTACTACCTAGTACTATTACTACAGCACCTAGCAATTAGTTGAGGCGTTTTTTTTTTAATCTGCATACACAGAATAAAACAAAGCAACAACAACAAAGCAAACAAAGGAAAACAAAAAGAAAAAACAAACTAGATATACGCAAGGTTTACACGCGATCAATGCTTATTAACCCTTTGACTCCCGCATCCTTCTTCCAATTGCAAAAACGTAACTCTTTGACTCCCTCACCCTATCCACCAGTTTCCTACAGGAAGCTGGTGGATAGGGTGAGAAAGTCAAAGGGTCACGTTTTCGCTTTGCTAGCGTGGATAACAATGCAGGGTGCTGGTGGACAGGGTGCAGGAGTCAAAGGGTTAAAACATTAAGTCTCCATGCAATAATGATTTCATTGCACTTAATGTATATTAATGAAAAGACACATAGCTTAAGTCATAACCCACTGTTTTACCAAACACAACGTTATCATGGGAGCGCCAAGGGATCGCGGATAGTGACTGGCCCGAACCTGCGCGAGACTATAACAAGGACGTGGTGGCTTTAGCAAAGGAATAACGAAAGTACTGAAAAAGCAAAAATGAGTTCGAGAAGGGGGGGGGGGGGGGGAGGAGGGGGCTGGCTGAGTGGGAGGTGGTGGTGAGAAAGATCAAAGAGGTGGGGTGGGTGGATGGTGGTGTAAGGGCAAGGAGAGGGAAGGGTGGAAGGAACTAAAGTGGCAGCAGTGTGTTATTACCCCACCCCGAGCCTCATGAAACATTCATGAGCTCTGTATTATATATGGGGGAGAGGCGGTTGTACGACTCGCTTCCTCTGTAGGCCTAACTGCTATAGTATAGCTTCAGTCTTTCAGGCAATTCGCCCTCTGCTCTGCCAGTAGTAGCTGTCTGAGGAATAAGGAATGTAGATGAGGTGAGAGTAGATTAGATACAGGGGGTGAGAAGGGATAGACGAAATTGGGATTTCATTCATTCATTCATTCATTCATTTATCTATTTATTTATTTATTTATTTATTTATTTATCTCCTTCTTTATCTATTTATCTCTCTATTTTCATCCATATATTTATTCGTTTATTTTCAGTTTTTCATTCATTCATTCATTCATTCATCATTCATTCATTTATTTATTTATTTATTTATTTATTTACTCACATTTGTTTGTTGAGTTTTTAAATTTTTTTCTTGCGGTATGTACATTGTTTTGTTTTGTTTTTTTTACCCGTAGGTGATATGCTCCTAAACAGTCTGCATATTCCATCTTCGATGGCCATGAATGCTGGGTGTTCTAATTTTCCCTTAACCCTTTAGTTCCCGAACCCTGTCCACCAACTGCAAAAAAGTTAACCCTTTGATTCCCTCCCCCATGTCCACCAGCTTCCTGCAGGAAACTGGCAGATAGGGTGAGGACACCAAACGGTTAAGCTTTTGCTTTGTTAGCATGGCTGGCAATGTAGGATGCAGATGGACAGGGTGCGGGAGTCAAAAGGTTAAAACAGCCACTAACATGATTTACAGGATCTTAAACTTGCATTATTCAATGGGTTTTTTAATTTTTTATCCATATACACACAAAAGTGGGGAAGGACGGGGCTTCAGATACTGGCAAGTCTGCACACATGTTGACATGGGAGAAACGGAAGCATCTCCGCCCCTAACCCACCAGGCAGAGACGTCATGGCAGATCAAATCCGGGCACCTTCTGACCGGAAGTCCGACGTTTACCCACGTGATTACAGCATCCGTCAAAAATTGGGATGGGGGATGGGCAGAGGAGATGAAGCGTAAATGAGGTGGTGGGTGATGTGTAGCATGATGGTGATGGTGTGGTGAGTATGAAAGGGGATGTAGACAGAAAGAAGAAATGAAATAGAGCGAAGGAGGAGATGGAGAAGATTGAAAGAAAAGAACGATGGAGGCGAATGAGTGGGGAAGGAGAGCGAGAAGAAAAAAGAGGCAGTGGGTGAGGGTGACTGACTATGATGAAAGTGTGAGGAATGGATGGAGGAGAGCTTGAAAAAGGAGATGGATCAGGCGAGGAGGAAGAGGATGAGGACGAAAAGAGGAGACAGAAAAGGCTGGGAGAAGAAAAATTAGGGAACACCCTACAGGCTTTAGAAATGTGGGGCTAAGGAAAGGAATCCTAAAGAAAGGAACAAAGACATAAAAGAAGGATTGATTTGGAGAAAAAGGAGTTATGAGGAGGGAAGGATGGGAGTGAGAGAGAGAGACAGAGAGACAGAGACAGAGAGACAGAGAGACAGAGATAGATAGAGAGAGATAGAGAGACAGACAGAAACAGACAGACAGACACACAGAGATAGAGACAGAGAGCAGAGAGAGACAGAGAAAGACAGATAGAGAAAGAATTGATTCATAAAATCTATGGTCCCTTTGACAAAACAATCAACGATCACACAACAAT
>JAPXFY010000016.1:16462313-16469813 GCA_030674185.1 Monoplex corrugatus | reverse complement strand
AGCAAAGCCACCACCACCCACCACATCACTGTCCTCTGATCTCCTCCTACTGTGCTCTTCACGGACCTTCAGGAAAATCTACTGCCTTATTCCCCCAGCCACCCTTCACCCTTATTTTATGCCATCAATTGCTCCCCTTCCATCACTTTTTCTTTATTCCCTGCAAAAGCCACACTGCCTCCTTCCTATTACCCACTCCTACCCCCTCCAGCATCCTCCAGTGCTTTTCTCCCAAAGGGAAAGGCCAATTAAACCCAGGAACTGGCTGGCCGTTAATTAAAGCATGTTGAACACACAAGAATGAAGAGAGCATGAGCGGTATCATCGTGAAGAGACGATAGAGATGGACTGGGGAAACATCTGAAGAGAGCGGGATAACATCACTTAGACTGCCCTTCACTGGACACTAGAAGTAGGGCGTAAGAGAAGAAGACCCAAGAACACCTTGCAGTGAAGAAAAGAAGATCTTGTGGCTCTGAAACCATACAGCTGTATGCTGGAAAAACAGACTTGGGGATATTATGCAGGGGAACACTCAAATGGACAAAAACGGAGAACCTTCGTCACTACTCTCCGTGCCAAAGGCATAGTGAGGAGTAAGTAAGTAAGTAAGTAAGTAAGTAAGTAAGTAAGCAAGCAAGTAAGCAAGTAAGAAAGTGAGTAAGTATGCCAGTAAGCAAGTAAGTAAGTAAGTAAGAACTCACAGGAGAAATCACAATGGAGTTTTCCATGACGCATTGTTCTAAATCTAGCTGTATGGTGGGAAAAGAGAGGAAAAGAAAGAACAAGATACTTAGCTGCATTTAAAACAATGGGTATCATGCAGATCTTTCTACTACAAAAATGAAATAATGTACGGCGTGAATTTTGCATCCAGACATATGAGATAATATGAAGTCAGGGAGAGACAGATAGATAGATAGATAGATAGATAGATAGATAGACAGATAGAT
Source organism: Monoplex corrugatus (assembly GCA_030674185.1). NCBI lineage: Eukaryota > Metazoa > Mollusca > Gastropoda > Littorinimorpha > Ranellidae > Monoplex > Monoplex corrugatus. Next base: position 16,468,860 of record JAPXFY010000016.1, on the reverse strand, counting down.
GGATAGAAGATAGAGAAGAGAGAGAGAGAGAGAGAGAGAGAGAGAGAGAGAGAGAGAGAGAGAGAGAGTTTATCAAACCAGGGACGTAGCGAGCCTGGGTGCGTATCAAACCTGGCGCGTATCGAAACTGGGGTGTATGGAAACGTCCCCTATCATCCCCGTTCTGATCGTCAAAGCAGTGTGAAAGATCGTCCCATACTTCTCTGCCCCTTCAGGCCCCATTCTCATAGCAAAATCTGTGTCGGTACCCAGTTTGGAGGTGTGTTACAAAAGCCAAAATGAATGGTGTAAGGCTATCGACATAGGAGTTTCGACAAAGGAGTTTGGTGTGAAGAGTTTGTTTATCAGGGATTCATCGCACTCAGACAATTCCATATTCACCCCACCCAAATCTGCCAGCAATTATCTGACATACCCCCTGGGCCTTTGCAAAAATCCTACGCGCTGGCAAAGTCTTGAAATGGGTGTGGGGGTGGGGGTTGAAGAACCTGTGAAACATGACGCAGACACCACCAGAATGATGGAAACTTTAAGGCGGGCAGTAAACAGACCATTTTTAATGATTCAGACTGGGACTGAACTCTAGATATCAGATCTTGAATCCACAGCTCTACCAAAAGAATCAACCTGACCATAAAAGAGCCCCCTCCCCCTCTACCCCTGAGAGTTGAACCCACAACCCCTACATTGTGAGCAAGGCGCATCTAAAAACTGAGCTAATAGGCCACTGAAATTTCGCCCAACGTGGAGCACAAACGCAAGACTCTGGAATTAACCCTTTGACTCCACCACCCTATCCACCAACCGCAAAAACTTAACCCTTTGACTCCTCCACCTTATCCACCAGATTCCTGCATGAATCTGGTAGATAGGATGAGGGAGTCAAAGGGTTAAGTTTTTGCTTTGCTAACATAATTGACAATACAGGATGCTGGTGGACAGGGTGCAGGAGTCAAAGGGTTAAGTGTCCTGCCCTCTAGCGACTGAGGTAACGGGGCAAAAGAAACGTGGCCTGCCCAAGGTTTGAACCCCAAATCCCTGTGTAATAAACATGGAGCTCTCATGACTGGGCTGATGAACCAACGCACTGTAGGTTGCCTGAGAATTGCGATAGGAACAGTACAGAAAAGGAGAAAAATAGAAAGTATTATTACGCAAGTTAAGTGACTACAGTGGATGGTTTGGAAGGGGAGGGGGGTGATAGTGTTTTAAAGAAAAAGTTCAAAGACAGAGCAAATCTGAAAAGGCAAATGCACACATATGATTATGCATGTTTGTGCGAAAGCACACACACACACACACCACCACACACCACACACACACACACACACATACACGCACACACACATACACACACACACACACACACACACACACACAGACACGCACACACACACATACATACACGCACACACACAAACATACACGCACACACACCACACACACACACACACACACACACACATGCACGCACACATGCACGCACATACACACACATCCTTGTGAGTGACTGATAGGCTGTACTGTCCCAAGCCAAAGCAAAGACTATCAGCAAGAAAAACAACAGAGATGAGTACACCAAGTGGATGAGTGTGTCACAATCTGGCAGGTATAAAGTCTCTCTCTCTCTCTCTCTCTCTCTCTCTCTCTCTCTCTCTCTCTCTCTCTCTCTCTCTCTCTCTCGATCTCCCTAACTTTGTATTATTTCATATTTGTGGATGCAAAATTCACTTTGTTCATTATTTCATTTGTACAATACCCCTTGTCAAAATACAGCCAAGTATCTTGTTCTTTCTTCTCTTCTCTTTTTCACACCCTGCAGTTAAAACAATGCAGCATGGAAAACTCCCGTTTCGATTTCATCTGTGTCTTTTCACTTACTTACTGATTCAATTACTGCTGAATATGTATTGGCATGTAGGGCAGTGACGAAGATTCTCCATTTTTATCAGTTCAAGTGATTCCTCTGTATAATATCCCAAGTCTGTTTCCGGCATAAAGCTCTATGGTTTCAGAGCTTGAAGGTCTTTTTTCTTCGTTGCATCGTGTTCTTGAGTCTTTCTCTCTTACGTCTTACTTCTGGTATCAAGCGAAAAACACAGGAGATCAGAAGACAGTGATGGTGGGTGGTGTGGCTTTGCAAGAAAATAACAAATGAGAGAAGGGGGTGTACGTGAGAGTTTGGCGGTGTGGGGATGGGAGTAGAGGGAGAAAGGGATGGGGGTGTAGGAAAGAAGGGATGGGGGGGGGAGGATAAAAGAGTCACAGAGTGATGTTATCCTGCTCTCTTCAGAAGTGGTACCCGATCCATCTTCATCGCCTTTTCAGGATGATAGTGCCCATGCTCTCTTGATTCTTGTGTGTTCAACATACTTTAATTAACGGCCAGGCAGTTCCTGGGTTTAATTGACCTTCTCCTCTGGGAAAGGCACTGGAGGAAGTCTGGTGGTAGGAGTGGTGGGTAGTAGCAGGAGGTAGTGTGGCTTTTGCAGGGAATAAAGAAAAAAGTGGTGGAAGGCGAGCGATTGATGGCATAAAATAAGGGTGATGGGTGGCTGGGGGGGATGAGACAGTGAGTGGATTTTCCTGAAGGTTCGCGAAGAACACAGGAGGAGATCAGAGGACAGTGATGGTGGGTGGTGGTGGCTTTGCAAGAAAATAACAAATGAGAGAAGGGGGTGTACGTGAGAGTTTGGCGGTGTGGGGATGGGAGTAGAGGGAGAAAAGGGATGGGGGTGTAGGAAAGAAGGGATGAGGGGGGAGGATAAAAGAGTCACAGCAGTGTGTTACTACACCCCCCCCCCCTCCTTTTAAGCCTCGTGAAACATTCACGGTCTCTGCAGGAAGACAGAGGGATTCTTCTCCTTCTTCTGGAACAACTGTCTTCAATCTTCCAGACGCCCTCTTGAGCTTTCCTGGCTGGCTGAAAGGGCAGTGAAAGGGTTAAAAGGGGGAGGAAGAAGAGATGGAAGGAGGAGGAGGAATTGATGCAGTGGGTTGTGGTGGAGAGAGAGGTGGTGGTCAAGAAAAAAGTGGGGATGACGGGAAGGAAGGCAATGTTCTATAAATGATTGGTGGGGTAAATTAAATCAGCAACAGAGATGGATGAGCGTTGGGAGGGATTGTTGGGGGAGGGGTAGGGAGTGGGCCATGAAAGAAGAAAAAGAAATAATGGGTAATAGTGAGTGAGTATGTGAGGCTTAAGAAGGATGATTATGGAATGGGAGTGGCAGAAGGAGAAACAGATAAGAAAAGAACGGGTTTTTAGTAAAGACAGAAAATATAACAGAGACAGAGAGAAAAAGTACAATGACAATGATGTCTTATTCTGCTTCAGCAAACGTCGTTGACTAAACATCATTCTTCAAATTTGCTGTACTGATCTACTAACGTATATCTGTTTACAACTACTAATGCTAGAAAGAAAGAAAGAGAGAGAGAGAAGAGAGAGAGAGAGAGAGATAGAGAGAGAGAGAGAGAGAGACAGAGAGACAGAGAGACAGACAGAGACAGAGACAGTGACAGAAACAGATACAGACAGACAGACAGACAGAGACAGAGACAGACAGACAGACAGACAGAGACAGAAAGAGACAGACAGACAGACAGAGAAAGAGAGACAGAGATACGTCATATGTACAGACTTTCATTGGACCATCTTTGTCTTTATCATGTCGCAACCATCTAAAACAGGATACATACTGTTTTTACTGGTTTTATGTGTGACACGGTATATCCACATTTTGCCCTAATACTAACCCATCAAACCTGGGACGTATGGAACTTGGTATGTATCGTGACGTATGTATCCGAATGATAGTGATGATGCAATGGGCTTCCATTTCAGACTGAGACTGCGCGGTAGGGCTGCACTCTACACTTACTACATTATAGTTATACCACCTTCTAAATATCACATTCAGTCATCGTCATCATCATCAGGTGCCTTGCCGCATGGCGTTGCGATCATGGACTTCCATCACATTCAGTAGCCGAGGTAAAATCAAAATCAACTTGACTTCAAGTCCAAATAAAACATGGAAATCAGTGGAGCTGTTTCAAAATTCTGGCTCATTTTTCACAGTTCTGTTTCCTGGTCCTCCGCTTTCATATTCTTGCGCGCCACGGGCAACCTTATGCTGATTAACCAGCACTGTCCCCTTTTCTCACCATTTCCTCATCCCCCTCCCCCCTCCCCTGAAGTCTTCAGCCTTAACAGATCCCACTTTCTGTATCATTTTTGTCATTCTTAGGAAAATATTATAAATCACTTCCCTGCAATCAGCGGAGAAAATAATTTCCATCATTTCTATAATTTTGATCGTGGCCTGAGCAACTCAGTCTTTTTTCTTCTTTATTTTATTTATGTATTAGCCTTCCCCTCCCCCTTTTTTTCAGATTTCAGATGGTTTATTTATATAGGCCACAGCTTCTTAGAAGGGAGATGACATAATTATGCATTCTCACAATCATATAAACATTATCCAGGCAATAACAATATTTCTCATTTAAAATATTTTGTACAAGTGCATAACAAATAAACGGAAAGACCATAAGATACAAAACATTCTATTCATATTCGAGCCTTGGGTTCCTTGGGAATTCTTTTTAGTTGTTGTTTTTTGTTTGTTTGTTTGTTTGTTTGTTTGTTTGTTTGTTTTCTTTCAAGGTTCCGATTCACCTCGGATGCGTGCATGTACGTTGTTTTGCACACACTATGCAGGCAGTATGTTGCTGCATAGTCTGTCTTTGATAAGCATGCACGCTGCGTGTTTTTAGGTTTCCATACGGCAGACACCGATATAAATTACAAGGCCTTTAACATGCGTATTTGATATTCTCCATGTGTACATGTATACACACGACTTATTGGAGTTATTGGAGTTATTTCTAGAGGGATTCACTGCACTCAGACAATTCCATATGTGCTCCACCCAAATATGTCAGCAATTATCTGACCGGTTTCCTGAGCCTGCACAAAACCCTCTGCACTGGCAAGGTCTTGTAAACGGCGAAAGAGACCTCTCAAACACTAAGCTGACACCGCCAGAATGATGGAAACATTGAGATGGGCAGCGAACAGGCCAGGTTTTAATGTTGTGGGCTGGGATTGAACTCAAGATATCAGATCTTGAGTCCATGGCACTACAAAGTAGCTTTACATTTTGATCAATCTGAACACATGCTGACCTGGAGATCGAAAAAGAATAATTACCGTTTATCCACCGGGTGGAGGTGTCATGGTGACTGAATCGAGACGTCCTGATTAGAAGTCTTATGTTTATCAACACATGCCTATCAATTAACTTCAGGAAGAGAGTTCTTGAATGTTGTATAGAACCGATAATGTTATATGGTTGTCAGGCGTGGACAGTCAACAAGCAAAGCAGAACAAGATTGAGGCAGCGGAGATGTGGTTTCTAAGAAGCATAATGAGAGTTCCGTGGACAGCAAAGAAAACAAACGAGACAGTCTTAATGGAGGCAAACACAAGAAGATCATTCACAAGGAAGATTAGGAAAAGACAGGCAACATTTATAGGCCACTTTATGAGGAAAGGGTAATTAGAGCACCTGGTCTCAATGGGAAAGCTGGAGGTAAGGAGAGCACCAGGTAGACCCAGGGGAAAAATATTGGACGGACTTGCAGAGTGGCTGAGGACAGAGAGGGTGGAAGATGTGCTTGCGGCAACAAGGGATAGATTTGCATGGAGGGCCATGATCGCCAACGTCATGTGGCAGAGCACTTGATGATGATGATGATGTTTACCAACTTGACTACCGAGTGTGTCTTTTGTTTGTTTGTTTGTTTTCTAATAAGAAAAAAATTCTTTTTATTCTTTTCCACTCTTCCTCTGTCTTTGTGTTCGTTTTCCCTCCCTTACCTTGCAATCCATCCTCCCACCCACCCACTACCCAGAAGCCATGGTTTGCCTGCCACTTCTAGCCCCAGTGGCCTTCCCAAATCTCTTATCATGTTTGCTCTCGCTCTTGCTTTGAAAGCGTCTGTGTGTGTCTGTCTGTGTGTCCGTCTGTGAGTGTGTGTGTGTGTGCTATATGTCTGTCTGTCTGTCATTTTGACAGTGTGTTTGTCTTCTTCCGTCTATGTCACAAGATTCAATAGCTCAGTTTGTCGTCATGTTCACATGCTAGTGGTTGTGGGTTCGAAAATGGTGATGTGCTACAGTAAATATATCTTCTCACGTTCAATCTTATGTGTCAGTTTGGTGGTTTGAGTATATGGGAGGATGGGCCCCTATCCACCTCTTCCCTGGGATAATTTTCCACATCAGACATATCATCTTATCTGGATGTGCTGCCACAAAGCGGAATCAAAGCCATCAGATCTAATGGCAGTATCTATCTGTGTTTTTATTTATCTCTTTCTCTATCTGTCTGTCTCTGCCTGTCTGTCTCTCTTTCTCTCTCTCTCTCACACACTCACTCACTCATTCACCGAGACCCTCCTTTGTCTATCAATACATCAACAATTACTTTGTCTCACTCTTTATCCATCTCACGCCCTTTCTTCAGATTATTCTTCTTCT
>JAPXFY010000016.1:16442313-16454813 GCA_030674185.1 Monoplex corrugatus | reverse complement strand
TTTTTCTTTGTCCTAACAGGTTTTCTCCCTATCCATCCAATTTAATAATTGCATGTCACCCACAGCCCTAACGCTGATCAACCTCCTTTCCTGCCTCCATTTCCATCACCCGCCCTCCTTTCCTGATTCCCCCCTCCCCCTACACCCTCAGGGTTCCCCTATCCTTTCCCCTTTGTCACATTCTCTCCCCTTCAGTTTTTTCTTTCACCCCAAAGGCCTGGAATCTATTATAAATCACTTGCCTGCAATCAAGAGAGGAAATCATTTCCATTGAAGCGTCTATAATTTTGTTCCTGTCCCCAGCAGCACACCACGTCTGTCCCCATCTCTTCCTTTCCTGCTGTTTGCTCACTTTGTGTGTGTGTGTGTGTGTGTGTGTGTGTGAGTGTGTGTATGCGTGCGTATGTGTGTGTGTGTGTGCGCATGCGCGCGCGTGTGTGTGTGTATGCGTGCATGTGTGTGTGTCTTTGAAGCCTTTGTGCCTTTGTGCCTTTGTGTATTCATGTGTCTTTGTGCATGCGTACATGTTCGTGAAAGAGCCTCCTTGGTTTTGTTCAGTCTGTTCATTAGTAACCACCATTTTCCCTTCCTTTACATTAATTAAATCATGTAATGATATCCACATTTTAATTCCACCATTTTTTTTTCAAATCGAATTTTAACTGCCAGAACCAATTTCTCACTTTTTTAAAATAGTTTTCAATACCGATTTTTAAACTTTGAGTCACTGTAACATTAAGTTAGCCCCTGATACATTTTACTCATAGGAAATGAATATTATTTCTACTGAAAGCATGTTCGTAAATGTTAACTTCTCTTTTGTGCTTAGTGTAAAGAAGATATTTAAAAACAGACATAAGATGCTTGGTTTTCATCAGCTGAAAATGCCATAAACAAGGACAGCCAGAAATCAGTATCTCAAAGTTACATGGTTTTGGCAAAAGTGTACGGAAATCATTTCCTTGAAAATGAGATTGCAAGAACATTGCATCTTGATGTACTAGTCTTTGCGTGTACAGGTCAAAAAGAAAATCAAAACAGTTTGCTGGGAGCTTCACAATGAAACATGACAGTCACTAACCAGGGTGTTTCAAATCCTTAGCAGCTCTGTTTTTTTCTTTGTCCTAACAGCTTTTCTCCCTATCCATCCAATTTAATAATTGCTTGTCACCCACAGCCCTAACGCTGATCAACCTCCTTTCCCTGCCTCCATTTCCATCACCCGCCCTCCTTTCCTGATTCCCCCTTCCCCCTACACCCTCACGGCTTCCCTGTCCTTTCCCCTTTGTCACATTCTCTCCCCTTCAGTTTTTTCTTTCACCCCAAAGGCCTGGAATCTATTATAAATCATTTGCCTGCAATCAAGGGAGGAAATCAATTCCATTGAAGCGTCTATAATTTTGTTCCTGTCCCCAGCACACAACATTTGTCCCCATCTCTTCCTTTCCTTCTGTTTGTTTGGTGTGTGTGTGTGTGTGTGTGTGTGTGTGTGTGTGTGTGTGTGTGTGTGTGTGTGTGTGTGTGTGTGTGTATGTGTGTGTGAATGTGTGTGTGTGTGTGTGTATGTGTGTGTGAATGTGTGTGTGTGTGAATGTGTGTGTGTGTGATGTGTGTGTGTGTGTGTGAATGTGTGTATGTGTGTGTGTGAATGTGTGTGTGTGTATGTGTGTGTGTGTGAATGTGTGTGTGTGATGTGTGTGTGTGTGTGAATGTGTGTGTGTGTGTGTGTGAATGTGTGTGTGAATGTGTGTGTGAATGTGTGCACAAGTGTGTGTGTTTGTGTGTGTGTATGTGTGTGTGTTTGTGTATGTTTGTGTATGTGTGTGTTTATGTGTGTGTGTGTGTGTGTGTGTGAGAGTGTGTGAGTGCGTGTGTGTATGTGTGTGTGTATGTGTGTGTATGTGCGTGTGTATGTGTGTGTGTGTGTGTATTTGTGTGTATGAGTGTGTGTACATGCGCGCGTGTGTGCGTGTGTGCGTGTGTGCGTGTGTGCGTGTGTGCGTGTGTGCGTGTGTGTGTGTTTGTGTGTGTGTGCGCGCGCGTGCGCGTGTGTGTGTGTATGTATGTTCTCTTACCCTTTAGAGTCCCTGTCTTCTGTGATAGCCTTGTTTTGGTTTGCAACCTCTACTGTCTCTGACCTTCTGATGTTCTCTCCACTCACCGTCAAGCTTGTATACTATCTCGCTTTGACAATGTCTCTGTCTGTCTGTCTCCCCTTTGCTAGCATGTCTCTGTATCTGTCTCTCCTTTTGTTTTGTCTGTGTGTCTGCTTGTCTGTCTCTCTTGCCTTGACAACGTCAGTCTCTATTTCTGTCTTTCTGTGTAAAGATTAGCAATGGTCAGTTTGAAAAATGCTTTGTAGTCAATAACTTTTACTGTAGCAAAAATAAAAGCATCATTGTCATTGTCATTGTCATTGTCTGTCGCTGTTTGTTTGTCTAACTAAATTCCCCACTAGAGTCTGGAGTTTGTTCAAGAGGAATTCATCGCACTCAGACAAATCCATATGTGCTCCACCCAAATCTGCCAAGAATTATCTGGCAGACTCCCTAAGTAGGCTAAGCCTGCACAAAACCCTATGCGCTGGCAAATTCTTGAATATATTCCCCATTGAATCCCAGCAATCCCTGCATCACTCTCTTACTTCCTTTCAGCCATAACCTTCTTACCCATAGCCTGTTTTTCATCACCTTCTCGATTACAAGCCCTTCTTGACTTCTTTTCAGTAATGAATGGTTTCATTTGTAGAGTGCAAACAGTTCATGCACAAAGCATGTTCGTCGTACTGTACACGGCGACAGATTATCATTACATTTTATGTAAAGATGATAGTGGGCCTTCGTTTGCTGGGGTGGGCTTTGCACTGGTATTCTTTTGTGCGTGTGTGTTTGTGTGTGTGTGTGTGTGTTTGTTTGTTTGTTTGTTTGTGTGTGCGCGTGTGTGTGTGTGCGTGTGTGTGTGTGTGTGTATGTGTGTGTGTGTGTGTATGTTTTCTATGTGTATGTTTGAGCGTGCGTGTGTGAGAATGTACGCACGCGTGCGTGTATGTTGGGTCCTAAACGGGTGGTCTGGGTGTATTCTAAGCATGTTACATGGGGTGTTTACTGGCGTGTTCTTTAGGAGTTTTTCAGATGTTCCAGGCATTTATTAAGGTTGTTCCAGAGATGTTTCATGGGTGTTCAAGGAGTATTTTGGGAAGTTTATCACCCTACAACTTCGAATCTGCCACTGAAACTGGACAATTCTTCTCCATGTGTCGACACCAAACCTTCAGTCAATGTCAGAAATTTGATTGGCATTCCTCTTCTTCCTGCTGCTGCCACTTCTCACAATGCAACATCCATGAACCTAGCTATCTTCAATGCTCAGTCTGCTTGCCCGAAAGTGAAACGGTCAGCTATGAATTACTTCATTACTGAACACAATGTTGACATTTTCTGTGTCACCGAAACGTGGTTCAAATCTGAGGGTGATGAACCGAAAGTGAAGGATCTGGCACCTCCGGGATTTAAGACATTCTCTTTCCCACGGTCATCCCGTGGAGGTGGCATCGCTCTCGTCATTGCTTCTCCCCTTCTGCCATATGTTTCTACTGTGTCCGGCTTTCCCTTCCACCACTCCTCATTTGAACTTGTACAACTGACTCTGTCTTTTCCTCAATCTTGCGCCCACATTTTCTGCCTCTACAGACCACCACCAAACAGAAAGAACCATCTGTCTGACTCTGATTTTGTTGACCAATTTCATGACCTCTTAGAATACTGCAACAATCTGAAAGGATCTTTAATTCTGACCGGCGACTTCAACATCCACTACGACGTACCCTCCAACAATCTGACTCCAAAGACTACCGAGTTACTCAACACCTTCGACCTAACTCAAGCCATCCAAACTCCAACCCACATTAAAGGACATACACTAGACTGGCTTGTACACAGAGACAGTGACAATATCCTCCAGTCCACTGATGTCATTCAAACTCTCCCTTCTGACCACTACTGCATCCTGAGCCAACTTCAACTATCAAAACCTCCTCCACGTCAAATCTACGTCATGGCCAGAAACCTGTCAACCATCGACTTTCCATCGTTCAACAGCAACCTCCATTCCCAACTCCTCAATTCTCAGCCAACTTCTGCCGACGATCTTGATGCTGTCCTCCGCAATTGCCTCGATCAGCATGCTCCAACCACCCAAAGGAAGGTCTCTCATCGTCCCCCTTCACCCTGGTATGCTGCCGCTGGACCTCAGCTCCAGGCTGCCAAGCGTGAGAGAAGACGTGCTGAGAGACGGATGATCAAACACAAATCAACTGTGCATAAACAATCCTTCCAGTCTGCAAAGAAAGCATTTGATAAACTTGTCCATAGTGCAAAGGTTTCATTCTATAATGCTAAAATTACGTCTGCCACAACTTTTAAACAGCTCTTCAACATTACTAACACTCTTTCTCTGTAAAACTAAAAACAGCCCTATACCTTCTCATGTTCCACCTGCTGACCTTCCTCTAGCATTCTCTAACTTCTTTAATGGGAAACTTTTTGACATTCGTGATAGTCTCGATTCGCAAAATACCCCTCCTCTTTCAATGCCTGAACCAACCTTCTCTGGCTGTCCACTGACATCCTTTCAGCCTGTCTCTGAGTCTTTTGTGAAGAAAACTATCAAGGATTCTGCTATCAAAACCAGTGAATTAGACCCCCTCCCGGCTTCTGTTTTGACACAATGTTTGGATACTCTACTCCCATTCTTTACATCTGTCATCAATCATTCACTGGTGTCAGGCATCTTCCCAAGCTCATTCAAATCAGCTATTGTCAAACCTCTCCTAAAGAAACCTTCTCTTGATCCAGATATTCTCAAAAACTACCGGCCTGTCTCCAATCTCCCCTTTCTTTCCAAGGTAACTGAAAAATTATTTTACACCAACTTCTAGAACATCTTGAATCAAACCATTTATTATATCCCAATCAGTCAGCATATAGATCAGGACATAGCACTGAAACTGCTTTATTGAAAATTGTGAACGATCTTCTGACATCCCTTGATGATGGTGACATTTCTCTTCTCTCTCTCTTAGATTTGTCTGCTGCCTTCGACACTATAGACCATGAGATACTGCTTTGGCGCCTCCACAACTGCTACGGAATTTCTGGCTCCGCTCTCTCCTGGTTTCAGTCATATCTCTCTGACCGCACACAGACTGTATCTGTAAATGGCTTGCCCTCACCTCCCTCAGCCCTCAGATATGGCGTTCCTCAAGGATCCGTCCTGGGTCCAGTTCTCTTTGTTTTGTACACGCAGCCTCTCGCAAATATTATTCTCCGCCATTCTGTATCACATCATAGCTTCTCAGATGACAATCAAATTTACAATTCTGGTCCCATCTCTAATGTAAACAACATCGTACAAACCACTAAAGCCTGCATTTCCGACGTGAAAGACTGGATGACTTGTAACAAATTACAACTAAACCAAGACAAAACTGAAATGATTTTCATTACTCCTAAAAAACTTCTCAACTGTGACTTAATTCCATCTTCCATATCACTGAATGGGACAGACATCACCCTCTCCCAAAAAGTTAAGAATCTAGGTGTCACCATCGACAACACTCTTAACTTTCAGCAGCATGTCTCAAACATCTGTCGTGTCTGTTACCTTGAACTTCGTAGAATAGGTTCCATCCGTCATCTCCTTACTCTCGAAGCTACTAAAATATTAGTTTGTGCTTTCGTTCTTTCTCGTCTTGACTATTGTAATTCCCTTCTGTCTGGTTCCCCAAAACAGCTCCTTGACAAACTTCAGAAAGTACAGAACCATGCCGCTCGGCTAGTATTTCGGTCTTCCAAATTTCAGCATGTCTCTCCTCTTCTCCAAGACTTGCATTGGTTACCTGTGTTGAAAAGGATCCAACATAAAATTGCTGTTCAGTGCTTCAGATACTTCGACAATTCTATTCCCTCTTACCTGTCTGAATATCTTCAACTATACGTTCCATCTCGTCATCTTCGTACCTCAGCCGATACCCGCTTATTTCGAATCCCAACTTTTCGAACAAAATCATATGGTGAGCGATCCTTTTCTTTTCAAGCCCCTTCCTCATGGAATTCACTTCCCTACCCGCTGAGGCACAAAACAAGTCTTCAGTCATTTAAATCTGGCTTGAAAACGCATCTCTTTCCTCTCTGAAATTTATTAACCTAAAAGAGCTATGCTGTCTGCGCGCTAGCGTGCTTCTGTGTATGTTATTGCTGTGCGCCTATAGATATGTCTCGGAGTGGGAGGAGGATATGTGTGTGTGTGCCAGAGAGTAGGTACTAATATTTGATATTATTAACGGTGTGTATGTGCTTGTGGGATGGAGTGACAGAGGTCCGCCATGTATGATGAAAATTATATTAGGCCTATGTTTCTATGTTCGATGTAATGTGTATTGTACAGTTTGTAAGCGCTTAGGGCTTTCCAGAAAGATTAGGCGCTCTAAATGCCCTTAATAATAATAATAATATGCTCAGGGAACTGGAGAAAAAGTGATATATACAGAACAACAGAGGAACCTTACATCAAAACGAAAAATAATAGGGACATAGAGATTGGACACGGTTAGCATATAGACACGATGATACAAGAGACATGATGACATAGATACACTCACTCCATCATCATATTCCCCATGAGCCACTTTCTCTTGTTTATTTTCTAGTAGCCTGCACTAGATCTAGCATCCATTCCCTCATTTTTCTCGTTCTGCCGCTTCCATCCCCCCCTCACACACACACACACACACACACACACACACACACACACACACACACACACACACACACACACCCCTCAGCCTGCCCAACAGAAGATCAAAGTTACCTCAGAGATTGAAGACATAACAGCTGAGCAGTCACTTGAAAAAAAAGAAGAGTCCCCCCTCCCCTCCCGAACAACAAGCGACCATGAATGTTTCATGAGACGTTGGATGGAATAATAATTAATTAACACATCGCTGCCACTTCCGGTTCCCCCGCTGCCTTTTCATCTGCTTCCTCACTCCCTATCTTTCTCTCCTTCCTCACTCCGTCCCTAGCTTTCTCTCCTTCCTGTCTAGCACTCACCATTCTGCCCCATCCGCCTCACTGACACCTTTCCTGTTAGTCTTTGACAAAAATAATTTATTTCCAACGTCCACTTCCACTGCCACTACTGACCTTCTCTGACATGCCTGAGCTTTTGTCCAGCAATCTAGCTTCTTACTTCAATTTCAGTTTCAGTTTCAGTTTCAATTTCTCAAGATGGCGTCTCCGTGCTCGGAATGAATTCCATATGCACTATCGTCACAGGTGCCATGTGATGGAGAAAATTCAGAATGATCACGGCACAAGCCCTAAGTCTGCTTATAAACTTAATAGATGGCCAGGCTCTGAGGTCCTACCTAGATAGTTCCATAACCCTGGGGTTGTAGGGGAGCGAGGTGACAGAGACCTCAACATTTCCCAGGGCCAGCGTTTTGAGGACGGGGCCCATCCCCTCTCCCTCGCTTCAAATTCCATATTCGTATTCACATTTTTTTTACCAAGACTTCAGAAAGGCAAGAAGGCTAATTGGTCTTCAAGGGGTGGGACCTGGGAAATTAACCTATCTCACCAATGTTTTATACCAAGGCAGCCGGGCAATGCCCAGGTTTTCACGATTTTCAACTGCTGTGGATTATTAAGCGTGCAAAACCAGAAGGAACACGGGTCCGACTCGTTTTTCGTTCCCTTCCGAAGTACTAGACGTTCAGTTCGATTTTCCGGTCAAACTGAGGAGAAAAGTTAAGGCCTTTACGGGTAGCAGAAAAGTTAAGGCCTTTACGGGTAGCGAACCCTGGAACCTCGAGTTTAGTTTTTAGCAGGCGAACGGCTGAACCATTCTGCCACTCTTCTCCCTTTTCCGACTTCAAACCAGATTACTTGCTCTTCTCCTTCTCTTTATCATCCCTGTTCCCCTTATTGCCAGGCCACAGCCAGCACCAGCGCCAGCACCAGCACCAGCACCAGCACCACCGGCCTCCTGCGCTCTTCACGCAGCCTCAGGCTGTTTAATTAATGTCATCCCAGACTCGAGCCTGGCAGTTCATGGTTGCTGAACACACAGGAGAAATGCAGATCGTTTCCTTCCATACATGTTGCATTTGCTTTCTCTGTCTGTCTTTCTGTCTGTCTGTCTGTCTGTCTGTCTCTGTCTCTGTCTCCTCCTCTCTCTGTGTCTGTATCTGTCTGTTTGTCTCTGTCTCTCCCTCTTTCTCTCTCCCTCCCTCCCTCTTTCTCTCTCTCATTCTGCCTGTCTCACCTTGTCTCTGTCTGTCTGGCTGGCTCTGCGTGTTTGTCTTTCTGCCTGCCTGCCTGCCTGTCTGTCTCTCTGTCTGTAGGTCTGTCTCTCTCTCTTCTCTTCTCTTCTCTCTCTGTCTGTCTGCCTGTCTGTGTGTGTCTTTTTCTGTCTCTCTGTCTGTCTGTCTCTCCCCATATTTTTCTCGCTCCCTCCCTCCATATTTCGCTCTCTCTCTCTCGCTTTGTCTGTCTGTCTCTCTTGGTATTTGTCTCTGTCTGTCTGTCTGTCTCTACATGTATGTTTGTCTCTGTCTGTCTGTCTATCTGTCTGTCTGTCCATCTGTCTGTCTGCATCTCTCTCTCTCTCTGAGTCTCTCTCTCTGTCTGTCTGCCTGTCTCTGTCTGTCTGTATGTTTGTCTGTCTCTCTCTCTCTCTCTCTCACTCTCTGTCTGTCTGTCTCTCTCTCTTGGTATCTATCTCTGCCTGTCTGCCTGCCTGCCTGTCTTCCTGCCTGTCTGTCTGTCTGTCTGTCTGTCTGTTTCTCTCTCTCTCTCTTACCTCTTCTCTTGTTTTCTCTTCTTGTTTCTTCTTTTCTCAAAAGAGGAGATATGAAGGAAGAAGAAGACTTCCATAGCATCAAGCACCCTGTCCACTCTGCCACCTGAGTTCTCTCTGATCTCTTCCATCTTTCCTCTCTCTTCATCTTATCTTCCAATCTCCTTTTCTTTCCAGATCCTCTTCCTCCAACGATCCAATCTTTTTGTTTTTAAGAGAGAGAGAGAGAGAGAGAGAGAGAGATCCTCTTCCTCCAACGATCCAATCTTTTTGTTTTTATGAGAGAGAGAGAGAGAGAGAGAGAGAGAGATATTCTCTTCCTCCAACGATCCAATCTTTTTGTTTTTAAGAGAGAGAGAGAGAGAGAGAGAGAGAGAGAGAGAGAGAGAGAGAGAGAGAGAGAGATCCTCTTCCTCCAACGATCCAATCTTTTTGTTTTTAAGAGAGAGAGAGAGAAAAAGAGAGAGAGGAAGACAGAGAGAGAGAGACAGACAGATAGACAGACAGACAGGCAGACAGGCACACAGAGAGAGAAAAACAGAAGAAGAAGAAGAAGAAGAAGAGAGACAGACAGACAGAGAGAAAAACAGACAGAGAGAGAGACAGACAGACAGACAGACATACAGAGACAAAGACACAGAGAGAGAGACATAGAGAGAGACAGACAGACAGACAGAGACAGAGACAAAGAAAGGGAAAGAAAGAAAGAGAGAGAGCAAGAAAGAGAGAGAGAGAGACAGACAGACAGAGACAGAAAGACAGAGACAGAGACCAAGAGAGAGACAGAAACTTAGTTTTGAGCCAGGAAGAATACACGAAAGGTAAGACCTCTACGGAACAAAGAGGGGATACATTTTGTGTCAGTTTTCAAATGGAAAACCAGCAAAAACAAAAAAGACAAACAAAGAGAAAAATCAATCAGCAACAAAAGGAGTAATTAATTAATAAATAAACAAACAAATAAATGAGTAAATAAATAAATAAATACATACATAAATAAATAAATAATAAACAAATGAATAAATAGATACAAGAATAAATAACTAAATAAGCAGTGATAAAATAAAAAAATAAAAAAATAATAATAACATAAAAATTAAAGAAACTATCAAAATACAATATCCAAATCACATAGAAATGTGGAAATAAAGTGTGGAACACCGTCTTTTTATCAGTTACAAATAAAAAGAACAGGAAATGAAAATACAAACAAAACTTCAAAAATACACAAGTGAAATCACAGACAAACAAGGAAACAAAGAGTGGGAACATCGCGTTTTCAATAAAAGAATGGGCAAGAGGTGTCATTTTACAGCACAAACAGTAAATAAAACAAACAAACAAACCAAAACAAATCTCTTTGACTTCAATTTCAACTCGGAGGAATTCTCGACGGGGATTGCATGGCATGCCAACGAATTGTAATTTGTTTATTGGTTGATCTATGTCTGTAATTTCACATATAGCACGCAGACACGCACACACACATACACACACACACGCACACACACACACGCACACACACACATACACACAAACACACGCACAATGAAAAACGGGATCAAGTTGCCATCAATTCCAGTAAAGCTAGAAAATAACCCTTTTCCTAGTTCATTAGAGAAAGCAGAAGCTTTTGCAGACGTGTTTGCTGAGGCCTGTCGTGTAGAAGGACTTCCTGTCTCTGATAGAAATTATAGGGAACGAGAAGAAAAGAAAGACGTATATAAGGATCCTGCCTCTGACAATAATCACTACATAAATGCATCACTCACACTTCAAGAATTAAAAGACGCCATTCAGTCAATTCCAAGTAAAAGACATCAGTTGGACCAGATGCAATTTCCAATGAGATGCTGAAAAATTTACCAGAAAATTTTATAATCTTACTACATAACATATTTAAAATATGCTGGAATAGTGGGAAAATGCCTAACAACTGGAAAGAAACAATAGTGGTTCCTGTACTAAAACCAGGTAAATGTAATACTGATTTGAAAAACTACAGGCCAATTGCATTAACATCACACGTATCTAAACTAATGGAGAAGATAATCTTAAAGAGATTGATGCACTATTATGAAAAGAATAAAATACGTAATACCAGTAAATCAGGCAGGATTTCGGAAAGGTAGGTCACCAGTAGAAATCCTAACAAAGCTAACTACTAACATAAAACAACAATTTGCAAGACGTCAATGCGTTTTAGCTACCTTTTTTGATATAACTAAAGCATACGATCAAGTGTGGCACTCCCGATTGTTATTTAAATTTAAAAGTATTGGGCTGACAGGTCACGTCTTTGACTATGTGAAGTGTTTCCTAGAAAACAGAGTATTTCAAACGAGGATTGAAAATGTATATTCCACAAAACGAATTCTTCAAATGGGTATCCCTCAGGGATCCGTTATAGCTCCCCTTCTTTTCATGATATTAATGCATGACTTACCCAGTAAATTATCTAAACATGTAGCTTTAGCTCAATATGCTGACGATTTGTGCATGTGGATGCAGGTAAATATGAAAAAGAAAACTCCTTTGCGTTGTATTAATTATACACGCAAATGTTACCAATTAGAACTTGATAACATAGCACGATACATGGTAGAAAATGGACTGCATCTATCCCTGGAAAAAACAAAAATAGTTTTATTTAATAGTGGAGCAAACCCAGCAAATATTCCCACTTTCAAACTGGGAGACACTCTTCTTCAGTTTAACCAATCAATTAAATTCTTAGGAGTTTTCCTTACAGCAAAATTATCTTGGAATCAGCATATTGAATACTTGTTAACCAAAGCTCAGAAAAGTTTAAATTTCTTAAAAATAGTTCGCAAACAGACATGAGGTCAAGATTCATCAATACTTGTTCATCTTTGTAAATCGCATGTTAGATCTAAATTAACCTATGCCCAAGAAATCTTCTTCAGTGCACCGAAACACTTACTAAAAAAACTACAGAGCATAGATTGTAAAGGTTTCAAACTTGCGCTGGGTCTTCCAATGCATGCTTCCTGTCTTCGTACATATAATGAAATCGATCTGTTACCACGTGAAGAGCAAAGGAAAGTCGCTTCTACTAAATTTTTGTTAAGAAATACCACCGTAGAAAACATCTCAAAACAGAAACTAAACTGAGATCAGATACCGACTTTCCAAAACGAGCTAAATCAATATCTTCACAGGTCACACTTGCAACATACACATCTGACGTCATGAAAGGCTCAGGAATTAATCTAGAGTAGATCCTGTATCTATAAGACCTTCCTTTTCGTCAGTACCCAGTTGGGAACTCCATAGAGCACAATTTGACGTACACCACACTAATTTAAAAAAAGAAGACAATATAAACTTACTGGCAAGTTAGGTTAAATGTCATATAGACGACTTATATCCCAATCACTTGAAAATTTACACTGATGGATCAGTAATTGAAAGAAAAGCAGGCTCAGCGTTTTTAATACCTGCTCTCAAAATTGAAAAATCTTTCAATATAGGTCTTGATAAATCTGTCTTTACAGCTGAACTCTTTGCAATATTAATGGCTTTAAAATTTATGATAAGTCTTCCTAGGACAATTTTTCAGATACTTTTTTTGCGTCGATTCAAAATCAGTACTTCAGGCTCTTAAATTATCAAAATTA
>JAPXFY010000016.1:16404813-16409813 GCA_030674185.1 Monoplex corrugatus | reverse complement strand
GGGGGGGGGGGGGGAAAAAAAAGGGGGGAAAAGGGGGGAAAAAAAAAAAAAGGCCCCGGGGAAAAAAAAAAAAGAGAAAGAAAAAAAAAAGGGGGGGGGGGGGAAAAAAAAAAAAAAGAAAGGGGGGGGGAAAAGGAGGGAGAAGGGGAAAAGGGGGAAAAAAAGGGGGAAAGGGGGGAAAATTTTTTTCCCCCCCTTTTTTTTTTTTTTTTTTTTTTTTTTTTTTTGGGGGGGGGGGGGGGGAAAAAAAAAAAAAATTTTCCCCCCCAAAAAAAAAAAAAAGGGGGGGCCCTAAAAAAAATAAAAATTTTAAAATTTTAAAAAAAAAAATTTTTGGGAAAAAAAGGGTTTTTTTTTTTAAAAACCAAAAAAAAAACCGGGGGAAAATTTTTAAAAAAAAAAAGAAAAAAAAAAATTTAAAAAAAAACCCCCCCCCTTTTTTCCCCCCCCCCCCCTTTTTCCCTTTCCCCAAAATTTTTTTTCCCCCCCCCCCCCCCCAAAATTTTTGGGGGGGGGGGGGGGGGGGGGGGGTTTTGGGGGGGGGGTTTGGGGTTTAAAGGGGGGGGTTCCCCTTTTTTGGGGGGGGGGGTTTTGTTTTTTTTTGGTTGGGGGGGGTTTTTTAAATTTTTTTGGGGGGGGTTTAAAAATTTTTTTTGTCGGGAAAAAAAAAAAAAAGGGGGGGGGGGAAAAAAAGAAGGGGAAAGGGGGGGGGGAAAAAAAAAAGGGAAAATTTTTTTTTTTTTTTTTTTTTTTTTTTTTTTTCCCCCTTTTTTTTTAAAAAAAAAGGGGGGTTTTTTTTTGGGGGGTTTTTTAATTTTTTTTTAAAAATTTTTAAAAAAAATTTTTTTTGGGGGGAAAAGGGGGGGGGAAAAAAGGGGTAAAAAAAATTTTTTTAAAAAAAAGGGTTTTCCCCCCTTTAAAAAATTTTTCCCTTTAAAAAAAAAAAAAAAAACCAAAAAAGGGGGGGAAAAAATAAAAAAAGGGGAAAAAAAAGGGGGGAAAAAAATTTTGGGGAAAAAGGGTTTTTTAAAAAAAAAAACCCCAAAAAAAATTTTTTTTTTTCCCCCCTTTTTCCCCCCCCCCAAAAAATTTTTAAAAAAATTTTTTTTTTTTTTTTTTTGGGGGGGGTTTTTTTTTTTTTTGGTTTTGGGGGGGTGTGTGTTTTTTTGTGTTTTTGTGTGTTTTTTTTTGTTTTTTGGGGGGCTTTTTTGTGTGTGGGGTTTTTTTTTTGGGGGGGTTGGGGTTGTTTTTTTTTTTTGGTGGGGGGGGGGGGGGGTTTTTTTTTAAAAAAATTTTTTTTTTTTTTTTTTTTTTTTTTGGGTTTTAGGGGGTTTTTTTTTTTAAAAAAAAAAAAAAAAAGGGGGGGAAAAAATTTTTTTTTTTTTTTCCCTTTTTCCCCAAAAATTTTTTTTTTTTCCCCCCCCCCTTTTTCCCCCCCTTTTTTTTTTCCCCCCCCTTTTTTTTTTTTTTTTTCCCCCCCCTTTTTCTTCCCCCCTTTTTTTTTCCCCCCCCCCTTTTCCCCCCCCCCTTCCCCTTTTTTTTTTAAAAAAAAAAACCCCCCAAAATTTTTTTGGGGAAAAGGGGTTTTTTTTTTTTTTAAAAAAAAATTTTAAAAAAAAAATTTTTTTTTCCCCCCCCAAAAACCCCCCCCCCCTTTTTTTTCCCCCCGTTCCCCCCAAATTTTTTTTTAAATAAAAAGGGGGGGGGGGGGGGGGGGGAAAATTTTTTGGGGGGGGGGGTTTGGGGGGTTTTGGGGGTGGTTTTTGGGGTTTTTTTTTTGGGGGGGAAGGGGGGGTTTTTTTTTTGTGTTGGGGGGGTTTTTTTGGGGGGGGGGGGGTTTTGGGGGAAAAGGAAAAAGGGAAAGGGGGACAAACCCCCCCCCCCCCCCCCCATCCCCCCCCCCCAAAAAAAAAAAAAAAAATTTTTTTTTTTAAAAAAAAAACCGGGGGGGGGGGGGGGGGGTTTTTTTTTTTCCCCTTTCCCCTTTTTTTTTCCCCCCCCCCCAAAAAAACCCCCCCAAAAAAAAACCCCCCCCAAAAAAAACCCCCCCCAAACCAAAACCCCCCAAAAACCCCAAAAAAAAAAAAAAAAAACCCCCAAAAAAAAAAACCCCCCTTTCCCCCCCCCCTTTCCCCCTTTTCCCCAAAACCCCCTTTTTAAAAAAAATTTTTTTTTTTGGGGGGAAAAAAGGGGGGGGTTTGGGGGAAAAGGGGGGGAAAAAAAAATTTTTTTTTAAAAAGGGCCCCCCCCCTTCCCCCCTTTTTTTCCCGGGGTTTAAATTTTTTTTGTTTCCCAAAAGCCCCCCCGGGGGGGGGGGTTTAAAAGGGGGGGGGTTTTTTTTGGGGGGGTTAAAATTTTTTTGGGGGGAAAGGGGAAACCCAAAACCCCCAAAAACCCCCCCCCCCCAGGAAAAGAAAAAAAAAAGGGGGGGGGAAAAGGGGGGGGGATAAAGGGGGAGGGAAAAAAAAAGGGGAAAAAAAGGAAAGAGAGAGAGAGAGAGGAGAGGGGGAAAAAAAAAAAAAAAAGGGGAAAAAAAAAAAAAAAAATTTTTTAAAAAAAAAAAAAAAAAACCCCCCCCCCCCCCCCCCCCAAAAAAAAAAAAAAAAAAAAAAAGGGGGGGGGGAAAAAAAAAAAAAGGAAAAAAAAAAGGGGGGGGGGAAAAAAAGGGGTTTTTTCTTGTTTGGGTTTTGGGGGGGGGGGTGGGGTTTTTTGGGGCCTTTTTTAAAAAACCCCCCTTTTTTCCCCCCCCCCTTTTTTGGGGGGTGGGGTTGGGGGGAAAAAGGGGGGGGGGGGTGTGGGTTGGGGGGGGGGTTTTGGGTTTTTGGGGTTTTTTCCCCCCCGGGTGGGTTTTTTTTTTTTTTAAAAATTTTTTTTAAAAAAAATAAAATTTTTTAAAAAAAAAGGGGGGGTTTTTTTTTTAAAAGGAAAAAAAAAAAGAAAAAAAAACAAATAAAAAGGGAAAAAAAGAAAAAAAAAAAAGAAAGAAAAAAAAAGAAGGAAAAAAAGGGGGGAAAAAGGGAAAAAATTAAAACAAAAAAGAAAAAAAGGGGGGGAAAAAGGGGGGAAAAAAAAAGAAAATTTGGGGGGAAAAAAACCCCCCCCCCCCCCCCCTTTTTTTTTTTTTTTTTTTTTTTTTTTTTTTAAAAAAAAAAAAAAAGGGGGGGGGGGTTTTTTTTTTTTTTTTTTTTTTAAAAATTTTTGGGGGGGGTTTTTAAAAAAAAAAAGGGAATTTTGGGGGCCCTTTTTGGGGGGGGTTTTTTTTTTTTTTTTTAAATTTTGGGCCCAAAAACCCCCCCCCCAAAAAACCCCCCCCCTTTTTTCCCCAAAAAAAAGGGGGGGGGGGGGAAAATTTTTTTTTAAAAAAAAATTCCCCCCCCATGGGGGGCCACCTTAAAAGGGGTTTTAATTTTTTTTCCCCCAAAAAACCCCCCTTTTTTCCCCCCCCCCCCCCCCCCCCAAAATTTTTAAAAGGGGGGTTTTTTAAAATTGGGGGGGGGGGGCCGGCAAAAAGGGGGGGGGGGGAAAAAGGGGGAAAAATTTAAAATTTTGGGGGTTTTTGGGGGAAAAAAAGGGGGGGGGGGGAAAAAAAAAAAAAAGGGGGGAAAAAAAAGGGGGAAAAAAAAGGGGGGTTTTTTTTTGGGGGGGAGAAAGGGGGGGGGGGGTTTTGGGGGGGGAAAAAGGGGGGGGGTTTTTTTTTTTTTTTTTGGGGGGGAAAAAAGGGGGGGGGGGGGGGGGGGGGGGGGGGGTTTTTTTTTTTTTTTTGGGGGGGGGGGGGGGGGGGGGGGGGGGGTTTTTTTGGGGGGGGGGAAAAAAATTTTTTTTGGGGGGGGGGGGGGGGGGGGGGGGGACAAAGGGGAAAAGGGGGGAAAAAAAAAAAAAACCCCCCCCCCCCCCCCCCCCAAAAAAAAAAAACCCCCCCCCCCCAAAAAAAAACCCCCCCCCTTTTTTTTTTTTTTTTAAAAAAGAAAAACCCCCCTTTTTTAACGGGTTTTTTTTTTCCCCCCAAAAAATTTTTTTTTTAAAAAAAAAAAAAAATTTTTTTTAAAAAAAAAAAAAATTTTTTTACACCCCCCCCCCATTTTAATTTTTAAATATTAAAAAAACCCCCCTTTTTAAAAAAAAACCCCGAAAAAAAAAAAAAAACCCCCCTTTTAAAAAAATTTTGGGAAAAAAAATTTTAAAAAAAAACCCCCCCCCCCCCAAAAAACCCAAAAAAAAAATTTTTTGGGGGGAAAAACCTTTTAAAAAAAAAAAACCCCCCCGGGGGGAAAAATAAAAAATTTTTTTTTTTTTAAAAAGGGGGAAAAAAAAAAAAAAAAAAAAAAAAAAAAAAAAAAAAAACCCCCCCCCCCCCCCCCCAAAAACAAAAAAAAAAAAAAGGGGGGAAAAAAAAAAAAAAAAAATTTTTTTGGGAAAAAAAGGGAAAAAAAAAAAAAAAAACCCAAAAAAAAAAAACCCCCCCAAAACCCCCCCCCTTTTTTCCCCCCCCAACACCCCCCCCCAAAACAAAAACAAACACCCAAAAAAAAAAAACCCCCCCCCCAAAAAAAAAAAAAAAATTAAAACCCGGTAAAAAAAACCCAAAAACCCAAAAAAAAGGGGAAAAAAAGGGGGAAAGGGGAAAAAAAAAGAAAAAAAGGGGGGGGAAAAAAAAAAAAGGAAAACCGGGGGAAAAAAAAAAAACCCCCGGGGGGGCACCCAAAACCCCCCCAAACCCACCCCCCCAAAAATTAACCCCCAAAAAAAAAAACCCCCCCCCCCAAAAAAAAAAAAATTCCGGGGGGTTTTTAAAAAAAGGGGGGGAAAATTTTTTTTTTTTTCCCCCCCCTTTCCCCTTTTTTTTTGGTTTTTTTTGTTTTGGGTTTTTTTCCCCCCCTTTAAAAAAAATTTTTTTAAGGGGAAAAGGGGGTTTTTTTTTTTGGGGGTTTTGGGGGAAAAGGGGGGGAAAAAAAAAAAAAGGGGGGGGGGTTTTTTTTTTCCCCCCTTTTTTTTTTTCCCCT